>VDFB02072274.1:4329287-4384254 GCA_007258455.2 Sequoia sempervirens | reverse complement strand
ATGCTAGGGGAGATGCAAATACCGTAGTTGGAGACACACCCTCTACTACAAGTGATTACGAAGGGACACCATTAAGCACAAGAGAATATGGAGGGACACCATCTACCACAAGTGAGTATGGTTGGACACCATCCACCACATCTGAAGTTTAGAGTAAATCATCACTCGGAGTTGAGGAACAAGGTATGCCATCATCCCCATGTGAACCTCAAGGTATGTCTTCTATTCCACCTTGGATCGAAGGTACGCAATCTACCCCACCTCAATTCAATATTGATGAAATTGCTAATGTTGAGATGTATGTACCTAAGAGAACACCACCTAGAATTTTGTGTAGAAAGCCAAAGTTTTTAATTAATATTGATGAGGATATTTTGTAGCACATGGAAGGTAAGATTCTAGAACGCACTTGTACAAGATATGTTGATAAGATTTGGAAAATGTTCTTTGAAAGGCTAAATGAGACTACAAGATGTCAACTATTTGTTCAAATGATGCGGGGTTTAAAGTACACAAACATTATGAAGACTCTTGGGTTGAGAACATTGAATGCATCAAGTGAAAACACTATTGTGAAGAATCTAATGGATGCTTATGACAGTGTGGGTAAGACCTCATGCTCAAAGGATAGTAATGTCACTAGCGTGCCATTACTTCAACTTTGGTAAGCTATCAAACAAAGAGATATCGCCTCATTAAAAAGACAAGTGAACAAATGGGAATTAGTAGAAAAACTTTATCAAAAGTCGTTCAAAGGCGGCAAAGAATTGAGGGCACCGATTCAAATGAATTATGGACATTCTCGGGGAGATAGCCACACAAAGATAAAAAAAATGTTGAAGCATTGAGAACACTAATTGAATATTATTGGAAGAATAATACAAGGCCATCTCCGAATCAAAGGGATATCATAAGAAGGAGAATCGGTAGTCGAAATCGTGAGCCACATCCAAAGCATTTTTTGGATATGACTCAAACCCAATTTTTTCATAAATTTTAAAAAATTTATCCTCAAATTAGTATTTCTCAAAGATTTTTTGAAATTATTAAACCTTTTTATGTCAAGATAAATCACACATGCACTACTTGTTGCTATAAACTACATATTGAATTCTCTAACCATTATGATGTTTATTGTTCTATTTGTTAAGATTTGCATACTAATGATGTTTTGCAGGATTGTGGCATAGAAGCCCCACCAAAATCTTCAAAAGAGTTCTTATCAAAAAAATTATGTGAAATAGAGGATGGCCAAATATTCTATAGGATAGCATGCTTGGATGGTTCATGTGAGCATTGCAGTGGCTTGCAATGAATGCTAGTATGTCAACATATGGAAAGCACATATGAGGTGGGACAAAAACTAGTAGAGTTTAGGAAGTATAAAACAATGGCATATGCTACAAAAGATGGGTTTGAAGCAAAAAGGTGTGAGTTGGTTATTCAAAAGATTCCAGTGTATCAGTTCATGTCCATGTTTCATGAGAATCTAGTGTATGAGTATACAAGGCATACTCATAGAGCCTGATGGCTAGACATGCAATTCAAGATATGTAAGGACACCTTTCCACTTGGTAGCATAGTATCAGTGGTTTACTTTGCAAAGAACTACACTCTACAGCGACAGCATGAGGTACAGTCACAGTATTACAACTCCATATAGGTTTCGATATTTGTGCACATAGCATTCATACATGCAACTGAAAATATAGAGGACGAAAGGAAGGTATTGAGGGAGTATCACTTTGATATTAGTGATGATCGCATGCATTCTCCAGAGTTCGTGCAAGGTTGCTTCCAGATGTTCTATAATCATTTGGCTTAGAGGGGCATACCATACGATCAACATATAATATGGTCAGATAACTGTTCAGCATAGTTCAAGAATGCGTGCATGTTCTATTGGCTGTGCAGGATGCATCTCACTACATGTGTTCAACATATGTGGAAATTTTGTGAGGCCGGACATGGAAAGGGGGAGCATGACGGTGCAGGAGTATGCGTGAAAAGAGCATTAGCACGAGAAGAGTTAAAGTATAAAGACAGTGCACAATTGATAGATGCAATATCAATTGTCGAGTGGTGTAATGGTTTGATGGGTCCAGGTAATGAAGGTACATCTTCAGTTCGTAGATTTTTTTGGTTGATGGATGATACTAACATTGCACTATATGAGGATTGTTGTACGGTAACAGGATCGAGTGAGTTGCACTCTTTCCTTAGCTCAAATGCAGGTTCATGGAGTATCGATACACGTAAGATGGCATGCTTTTTTTCTTCATGTACAATGCAAGCCTGGAATGATTGTGAATTAGGGGAGTGGGTTGACAAATGGTTGACAAGTTATATTAGCCCACTTCACATGTATCGCCCTCTGATGGAATTGGAACTAACACAGATAGAATCATCGGTCGACTTTGACCATGTATAGGATCTAGTTCAACCAAGTAATATATCTACTTGCTTAGTATTTTAAATTCCATATTGTTATCTTACTTTGTATTGTATTCATAATGTTGACTAATTTCAAGAGATATGTCGCACATAAATGCAGGGCATGTTTATGCAGTTATTGCAGATGAAGACAACGAAGAGGGTACAAACTATTACTTGTGTCATTGTGTTAAGGAAAAAAAGAAATTGGAATCCCCTATTATAGATAGAGAAAACATTGAATACCCTACAGGCTCAGTTGTTGTTACTGGAATGTGGCTGAGAAGCTACCCACATAAGAGTGTTAAACATTGGTTGTTTGAGGAATTTGACACGCATCGTAAGATTCTTCATTACTAAAACCTTTTAAAGGCATCCAATGTTCGTTTGAGAAAATATCGGGGTAGACCTTTGAACAAGACCTTGTGGAAGGTTCGTGAGTCTAACCATGAGGCAATACTTGATGCAATAAAGAGTAGAGCAGACCTAGATGGTTCATTGGATTAATTTGTAAGTATATGCACAACGATGTTTTAAGTCAATCTAGGTTGGTAGGATATGAGGTTGCAATGCCATGTTAGCATGTTGTCAATTTGGTGTAATGAAGCCTTGAATGGCCTAAATGTGAAAATGTATGTAAATTCATAATGTAAGGGTCAAGATGATGTAATGAGGCCATCATAAGGTCACTAGTTTAAGTATGGAGTCATTTACATCAATATGTCAAAAGTTGCACATAACAATGTAATGTTGTCAAACCAAAAGTTGCCATTTTGAAAATACTTAGAAGTTGAAGGGTCACACTTGTAAAAGAAGTTGAAAAGTGGTTGTAGTCAGTTGAGGAGGTTGATATTCCTTCAAAAAGGCCTTGTGAACGCTTGTATGTTGTTGGCAATCATACTTTTGAAAGCAGGAGCACCAACTCCATCTTTTCAACACTTGAACCCTTGTGGTTTCTATTATTTGGTCATTTGATCATTTAGGGTGTTCTTAGATGGTTTGAGGTCATTCTATTTCATTTAATAAGGATTCAATACCATTTTTGTATGTATTAGGTCAATTGAGTCATGATGTAAAGAAGTTTATCAATAAGGGGATTCATGTGGTGAACCTTGTAATTTAAGTGTTTTAGGGTTATTTGTGTTAAATAAGGGCTTTACAGACCATTTATCATGTAATAGGAATTTTTACACTAGGAATGGTCCCTTTTTCACCCAAACATGCGGAATTGCTCTGAACTACGTTCAACCGAATCGATCCCTTAAGGGTCCAAAGGGAAAAATATCTGCAAACTTTAGCATGTGGTTACTCGGACATCGTGATGCTTAGAAACTTCTCATCTGATGTTATGGGATCATGTTGGGCCCCTCTACAATAACCTCTCTCATTTTTTGATATCTTGGAGTGGTTTTCCCGTAGTCTCTAGTTTTCAGTTGATGGAAAATGTATCAAATGGAAGCAGTGGAAAGTTGCAAAGTGGTGCAATTTTCATTCTGTAACTCATAGACCAAACGTACTATTCTAATGTGTCTGAATAGGCATGTTTACACTAGGCATGGTCCTCTTTCGTACCCAAACACGCGGAATCATTCTGAGCTATGTTCAACCGAATTGATCCCTTAAGGGTCCAAAGGGAAAAATTCCTGCAAACTTCAGCATGAGGTTACTCAGACACCATGATGCTTAGAAAATTTTTGTCTAATCCTACGAGATCATGTTGGGGCCCTCTACAATAACATCTCTTGATTTTTTGTTATCTCAGAGTGGTTTCCCGTAGTCTCCATTTTTCAGTTGATGGAAAAAGTGTCAAATGGAAGTAGTGAAAAGTTGCAAAGTGGTGCAATTTTTGTTCTGCAACTCATGTGACCAAATGGACTATTCCAACACATCTGAATAGGAATTTTTACACTAGGCATGGTCCTCTTTCGCACCCAAACATGCAGAATCGCTCCGAGCTACGTTCAACTGGATCAATCCCTTAAGGGTCCAAAGGGAAAAATGCCTACAATCTTCAGCATGAGGTTACTCGGACACCATGATGCTTAGAAAAAAAAATTCTAATCCTATAGAATCATGTTGGGCCCCTCTACAATAACCTCTCTTTGTTTTCATTATCTCAGAGTGGTTTTCCCATAGTCTCCAGTTTTTAGTTGATGGAAAAAGTGTCAAATGGAAGTAGTGGAAAGTTGCAAAGTGGTGCAATTTTCGTTCTGCAACTCGTGTGACCAAATGGACTATTCCAATGTATTTGAATAGGTATTTCTATGCTAGGCATGGTCCTCTTTCACACCCAAACACGTGGAATCACTCTGAGCTACGTTCAACTAGATCGATCCCTTAAGGGTCTAAAGGGAAAAATGTCTGCAAACTTCAGCATGAGGTTACTCGGACACTGTGATGCTTAGGAACTTCTTGTCTAATCCTATGGGATTGCATTGGGCCCCTCTACAATAATCTCTCTCGGTTTTCGTTATCTCTAAGTGGTTTTCCCGTAGTCTCTAGTTTTCAGTTGATAGAAAAGTGTCAAATGGAAGCAATGGAAAGTTGCAAAGTGGTGCAATTTTCGATTACGCAACTCGTGTGACCAAATAGACTGTTCCAATGCATCTGAATAGGCATGTTTACACTAGGCATGGTCCTCTTTTTCACCCAAACACGCGGAATCAGTCTGAGCTACGTTCAACTGGATCGATCCCTTCCAAAGGGAAAAATGCCTACAAACTTTAGCATGAGGTTACTCGGACACCGTGATGCTTAGAAACTTCTCGTCTAATCCTATGGTATCATATTGGGATCATCTACAATAACCTCTCTCAATTTTTATTATCTCAAAGTGGTTTTCCCATAGTCTCCAATTTTTAGTTGATAGAAAAAGTGTCAAATGGAAGCAGTGGAAAGTTGCAAAGTGGTGCAATTTTTGTTTTGCAACTCGTGTGACCAAATAGACTATTCCAATACGTCTAAATAGGCATTTTTATGCTAGGCATGGTCCTCTTTCATACTCAAACATGCGGAATCACTCTGAGCTACGTTCAACCAAATCGATCCCTTAAGGGTCCAAAGGGAAAAATGCCTGCAAACTTTAACATGAGGTTACTCAGACACCATGATGCTTAGAAACTTCCTATCTAATCCTATGGGATTGCATTGGGCCCCTCTACAATAACCTCTCTCAGTTTTTGTTATCTCAGAGTGGTTTTCCCATGGTGTCCATATTTTAGTTGATGGAAAAGGTGTCAAATGGAAGTAGTGAAAAGTTGCCAAGTGGTGCAATTTTCGTTCTGCAACTTGTGTGACCAAATAAACTATTCCAACACATCCAAATAGGAATTTTTACGCTAGGCATGGTCCTCTTTCACACCGAAATATGTGGAATCACTCTGAACTACGTTCAACTAGATCAATCCCTTAAGGGTCCAAAGGGGAAAATGGTTGCAGACTTCAGCATAAGGTTACCAAGACACCGTGATGCTTAGAAACTTCTCATTTAATCCTATGGGATTTTCTTGGGCCCCTATACAATAACCTCTCTCGGTTTACATTATCTTGGAGTGGTTTTCTCGTGCTGTCAAAGTTTTAGTTGATGAAAAAAGTGTCAAATGGAAGTAGTGGAAAGTTGCAAAGTGGTGCAAATTTTGTTCTACAACTCGTGTGACCAAACCAACTATTCCAATTTGTCTGAATAGGCATGTTTACACTAGGCATTATCCTCTTTTGCACCCAAACACATGGAATCACTCTGAGCTATGTTCAAGCGGATCGATCCCTTAAGGGTTCATAGGGAAAAATTATTGCAAACTTCGGTATGAGGTTACTCGGACACCGTGATGCTTAGAAACTTCTTGTCTAATCCTATGGGATTGCGTTGGACCCCTCTACAATAACCTTTCTCAGTTTTTGTTATTTCAGAGTGGTTTTCCCGTGGTGTCCAAATTTCAGTTGATGGAAAAAGTGTCAAATGGAAGTAGCGAAAAGTTGCAAAGTGGTGCAACTTTTGTTCTACAACTCATGTGACCAAACGGACTATTCCAACACATTCAAATAGGCATATTCATGCTAGGCATGGTCCTCTTTCTCACCCAAACACGCTGGTTTGGCCAAAAAAATTTGCAGGGGGGTTCAGTTCATTTTGAGTTCATTGGTACAAAAAAATGTAAAAACAAAATATATATCTATGCAACTTAGAAGCATGAATTAGGATTAGAATATCACATATGATCATATAAACAACAAAATCACCATAAACTTGAATGTCATTTAAAACAACAAAATTGGAAAAAAAAAGTGTTTATAACCTGCAAAAAAATGTGAATAAAATCACACTGATTTTTGTGTGAAAAAAAACCATGAGACCATAGCTTGTTGCTTACTATTATGCTTTGATAGATTTTTTCCAAGCATCCATAGCTTGTTCAAAAGTAATTTTTTTAGGCTTTTAGCCATAGCAGCAAGGCAGTGAATTGTTTGATAAAATGCATTGGTAGATATGTATGAAAAATGTGGTAGCATAGACAAGGCAGCGAACTATTTGAAAAAAAGCCTCAAAGAAATGTGGCCTCATGGTGATGGAATGGCATGACGAATACCTTGACAAGAAAATTGCTATGGATTTTCATGGCATTCCACCACCATTGAGACCACATTTATTTGAGGCTTTTATTCAAACAGTTAAGCTACCTTGTATATGCTATTGCTTATTAAATTATGCTTTGATATATTTTTTCCAAGCATCCATAGCTTGTTTGGAAGCACCTATTTTAGGATTTTAACCATAGGAGCAAGGAGGTGAACTATTTGATAAAATGCTTTGGCAAACATGTATGAAAAATGTGGTAGCATAGACAAGGAAGCGAACTATTTGAAAAAATGCCTCAAGAAATATGGTCTCATGGTGATGGAATGCCATGGCGAATGCCATGACAAGAAAATTGCTAAGGATTGTCATGGCATTCCACCACCATTGAGACCACATTTCTTTGAGGCTTTTATTCAAATAGTTCACTGGGCCTTGTCTATGCTATTGCTTATTAAATTATGCTTTGATAGATTTTTTCCAAGCATCCATAGCTTGTTTACAAGCACATATTATAGGATTTTAGCCATAGAAACAAGGAGGTGAACTATTTGATAAAATTCTTTGGTAAACATGTATGAAAAATGTGGTAGCATAGACAAGACATTGAACTATTTGAAAAAATGCTTCAAATAAATGTGGTCTCATGGTGATGGAATGGCGTGGCGAATGCCATGACAAGAAATTTTTTATAGATTGTCATGGCATTCCACCATTGAGACCACATTTCTTTGAGGCTTTTATTCAAACAGTTCCCTGCCTTGTCTATGCTATTGCTTATTAAATTATGCTTTGATAGATTTTTTCCAAGCATCCATAGCTTGTTTGGAAGCACCTATTTTAGGATTTTAGCCATAGGAGCAAGGAGGTGAACTATTTGATAAAATTTTTGGGTAAACACGTATGAAAAATGTGGTAGCATAGACAAGGCAGAGAACTGTTTGAAAAAATGCCTCAAAGAAATGTGGTTTCATGGTGATGGAATGCCATGACGAATGCCATGAAAATGAAATTGCTATGGATTGTCATGGCATTCCACCACCATTGATACCACATTTCTTTGAGGCTTTTATTCTAATAGTTTGTTGCCTTGTCTATGCTATTGCTTATTAAATTATGCTTTGATAGATTTTTTCCAAGCATCAATAGCTTATTTTGAAGCACCTATTTTAGGCTTTTAGCCATAGCAGCAAGAAGGTGAATTGTTTGATAAAATTTTTTGGTAAACATGTATGAAAAATGTGGTAGCATAGACAAGGCAGAGAACTGTTTGAAAAAATGCCTCAAAGAAATGTGGTCTCATGGTGATGGAATGCCATGACAATTCATAGCTTGTTTGAAAGCACCTATTTTAGGCTTTTAGCCATAGCAGCAAGGCAATGAACTGTTTGATAAAATGCTTTGATAGACATGTGTTAGTGCCTTTTTAGGTTATCTTTCATTCTCTGGTTGTGTACCTTTGATTTTTTTGTTATGTCCTTGGCTGAGGTTTTTCCTTCATTTTACACGTGGGTTAAGTGGGCTCTCGCAAGGGTTGAGCTCAGCGTGTTGGAGTTTGTTTCTGGAGTTTTTCCCTCTGGTTCTTTTGTCTCACCTTCCTATTTCCTTCATGGTCTGAACCCTAGCTAGGGTTTCATTTTCTCCTTTTGGGTCTATGGGTTCTTTTTCCTTTATGGCCACTTGTTCTTTCTCTTTGGTGACCTGTCCACCTGGTTCGCTCTTCACTTATGGTCCCCTCGAGCCCCGTTTTTCATTCGCTACTGGCCCCTGGCTACCATTTTCATTGGCCCCGCATTGCCTTTGTTGTGACTTTGGGTACTCGGGCTAGCCTCTTAGTGACCCCGGCTTGTCTCCCTGAGGTCTCCATCGGCCTATGTTGGTTGTGTCAGGGAGATGTCTCCCTGACTCCTTTGTGTCTCGCCGATGGGCTTTTCCCATTGGTGTGTTGGTGTCCACTCGGGCTGAAGTCCTCCCGAATCCTATCTGTCTCCCCAAGATCCTTTTTGCCACCCCCTATTGTGTGTTCGAAATGACTATCAGTCTGGGGTGATGTCTTCCCAACTTCAAGATGTCCCCCAGAGACCCCCTTCTATCGGCTTGTGTCTGTTGTGTCGGGGAGATGTCTCCTCGACCCCCGTTTGTCTGGACAACTGTGGCAGCCCCCTTTTACTCTTCGATATGACTTCCCTTCAGCCGCGGTGGCCTCGCCAAGATCTCTAGCTGACTCGTCCATCTCTCCCCAATTCTATGGTGTACTCAGTATCCTATGTGGACTTCGCTGGGATGTTTTGCTGACTTAGTGGTCTCTTGCCGACTGACTTTTCCCTTCGGCATGTTGGCGTCTGTTCAGGGTGATCTCTTAGTGACTTTTGTTTGTCTCCTTGACCCCAATGTGCTTTTGATGTGACTATTTACCTCACCAAGATCTCTGGCCGACTCGGCCATCTCTCCATGACTTCTCTCGCCCTCACCCTTCGCGTGACTGTTAACGGTTGTGGTTTTACCTTTAGCAAGATTGTGCCACGTGTCCAATCTGGGGTGAGCTGCAAGATGCACTAAGGTAAAACCCGAGCAACTTGAAGGCCACAAATGTGCATGTGCCAAATGTGAACGCTGATGTTTTAATCAGAACGATACAGGTGCTTGATGGTTATCAATGGCTGAATGTCAAGTATGCCATGCAAAGGACCACATAGATCAGTGGCCCGCAGTGGTCAATGATAGAGATCAAGGGCTCTCGTTCAGCTCGTCAATACAAAGTGATCAATCAATACATCCTACGAGAAATGCGATGGCCGTCCTATCTCGGGTGATCGACGGTGAGCGCGGGAGTCATAGGTGGTAGCCTGCTTCAACGGTTGATGGAGATTTAAAAGGCGGCCATCTAATCATGGACGATCAATAGTCAAGTTTCAAACTAAACCACAATTAGGGTTTGGTATTGATGGTGCGTGCGAAAACCAAAAGCCTAGAGCATTCATGGCGACAGTGAGTTGGTCGCTCGCTCCGCCGAGCTAGCATTTATGGCGACACGGCTCTAGGACAAGGACGTCATGGCTCGAGTGTGAACGCACAGATTTGGCGGCAGATTTGGTGCAAGTTGATTGATCTTTGTTCGTGCAGGAATGTCTCTCCTAACAAATATTCGACCAGAGGCATTTATGAGACCAAAGAAGTTGTTGAAGGTCACAGCGAGGGTTTTGATTGGTCACGATGCAGTTGGGGTCTGACATGGCATGTTGATGTGGCTCTAAGCTGGATGGTGATCCCTAGACTGTTTAAAAGGAATTTTTGAATCATTTGTAGAGGTCTTTGGCCAGAAGTTAGAACAAAATCTGAAGAGAAGGGCAGCGAGTCACAAAGTCAGATTACTATCAAAGTTTAGGGTCTAGGGTCTGTAATCAGTTAAATTGTAAGGTCTTGGACACATGTATGAATTTGAATGTATAGATTGAGGTCTTTAAGTCTCTCCTTTGTATTGTGCGTATGGATTGTTAATGAAAGTTGATCAAGGATCATTTCATTAACCATTTTAATGTAATGTTTTACTATCTATTCTGGTTGTTGCTCTTATTCAAGGAATAAGTTAAATGCTTTAATCATATCAAAGATTCACATGTATGATAGGAGGATTTGATAAGTAGTCTTATAGATCTGATCACTAGTTGTGAGACTAATAAGGTTAATCTTGCAAATACTTTTTATGTCCAAAGTAATCATTCCTTCTATTTGTAAGTTATTGTGACTCCTAGCCCAAGAATAATGGCACTAATCTGATATTTGCTATGTGTCTTTAGGGTTCTAGTCTTCTTGCTCAAGATCAATCATTTTATTTAATCAATTTTGTTTGATGTCTTGCCCTACCTCCTGGTTGCTGTAAGTATTGTGTTACTGAGAATCAAACCATATTTGAGGTTCTCAATACTTGGCATCAAGAGTCATCTACTATAAAAAGCAGTGTCGGATCTTATTAAGGCATTTTGTGGGTATACCCGCCCTGGTTCTGCAGAGCCTAAAGTGCAAAAGATCTCAGTCTTTTACTGAATCTTGTCAGTTGGTCTAGGTCCTCCGAGCTGCCCTTGATTGGAATTGGCTATTCCATAGGTAGAATAGGAGATAAACCTGGTTGATCCATTAAAAACACCCAACAAGATTGGCGACTCTATTGGGGAACCTATGTTTCATATTGAATAGAATCTCCAAGGTGTTTTATCCCATAGTTTGTTCATAGAGTCGGTCATTTGAGAACATTGATCAAGCATGGCTTTTTTCCCTACCTTTGTGTTTATATTCCTGAGTGATTCCTAGTCTTATTCTTGTCAAGTTATAGTTACCAAGCTCTGAAAGTTGTGTTGTTTAATAATCTGTCCCAAGAAGGGTGGCGACTCTGAAGTCTCTGTACCAGTGCAAACCAATATTTAAAGATATAGAACAAGTTCAGAGCAAAAATTCAAAGAGAGTCAAGAAGGCTAAAGGAATCCCAGTTCAAATGAGGAGAACATGAGGTTATTACAGAAACCATCCAGAGCAGGAGCTGGAAGAAGAGTTGCCTAGAAACAAAGGCAAATGGGTGAAGGCAAAACCAGCACAAAAAGGTATGTCTACAACGCATCCCACCCCTGAACATCAAGTTTCTTCTCATTTCAGTTCACAAAGTGAAAGAGATTTAGTAGAATTAAATGACAATGTATCAAATGAGAAAAAGGAAGTGCATATGAAAAATGTTATAAATGAAAGTCCATTAGATCATGGCCAAAATCCCATGCAACAAAGGGGAAGGGGTAGATTCCAAAGGGATAATAGGAATACCCGGCATGCTAGAACTATAGAATGCCCCACTCCCACACCTCTTAGGGCTACCTTTGTCCCAAATGATTCATCCACTGGGGATGACTATTCCCACAACCCGCATCTATACCAAACTGCTAGTACAACTTCTGATAGAGAGTCTACATTACCTGATGAGGATGAGATCTCTGATGATATACAAAGACTTAGTCAGCAAATTGCTGCACTAAATGAGAGTAGGAAATAGAGAGAAGCAACAAAAGAGAAAAAGATAAGAGATGCTATGGATCAGAGGGATGAGCTGCGTAGAAGAGTTAAAGAGATGGAAGCCATGGATAGATTGGCAGCCCAACAAAATGAGGAGGATACCCTGGTATTGCCAGAAACTTCAGGAAGGATCCTCTCTGACCCCCTGGTTAATAAGATCACAAATAAACCTCAAAGTCATAGGGTTGAGGAACATGTTGTTCCTCCTCCTAGGAATACCAGTAAATAGCCTCAAAATGTGGACAAAGGTAAGCGTCCTATGTAGGAAAAGAGAGGAAATGAAGGAGTAAGGATAAATGAAGGAGGTACTGAGAAGAACATAGATCAAAATAACACTGCCTCACTTTTTGATAAGCTAATGAGAGAAAATGAGGAGTTGGAGAGAAAAACAAGGGAGATGGAATTACTTGCAGCAAACAAAGAGATGAAGAGGAAGCTTAGTTTTCTAGAATCTACTTTGAAGGATCTTGTCCTTGACGCTGAGAACACATGTGGTCAATCTGTTTCTTCAAACCTTAATAATAGTGATAGAAGCTCACCCAAAGATAATCCTTCCAGCTGCCTTCCACCCCCTAGAGGTCATGAAAAAGTTGTCCATTTTGTTGATCTACAAGAGCCTCAAGGTCAACAATCAGGTCATGAAGATGAAAGACAGAGAGACACTGATACCCAAGGTGAAGAAAGAAGACCTATGGGAAGAAGAGTGACTCATACTGACAAATATAGGTAGTTATGTTTTGATAATATCCATAGTTACCCAAACCCTGTACTTGATAATGCTAGGAAACATGTGCCAAAGTTTGTAGGCAATAATGCTATCAGTGGTGAGGATCACCTTAAAGCTTTTCAAAGTTTTTTAGAAGACTTTGAGCTATGGGATGAGGATGTAGCCATGAAATACTTCATGCAATCTCTAATAGAGGATGCAAGAGACTGGTATAAAAGTTTTCCTGATTTAAGCATTGATTCTAAGAATTCTTTCTTCAAAATTTTCAGAGAGCAGTATGGTGACCAAACTGACCCAAGGTTTAGGCTGCATGATTTCAATAATATCACAAAGGGACATAATGAAATGGCTACTGAATTTAATGCAAGATTCAAGAAAGCAATGGCTAAGGTCCCTGTTTCTCTCTGACCTAATGAAAGATCATGTATGTTTACTTACTATAATGCCTATGAGAGCTAGATGTGCTACTTGCTTAGAGACAAAGACCCACAATCCTTGCAAGAGGCTTACAAGATGGCTGTAAACATTGAAAATAATAGAAGAGCATCTGGTAAGATGGGTAGGAGAGATGATCCCAGGCTTACCAAAGCTGCAAAGCCTTCGAATGAGAAAGGGGTCAAGGATGCAGCACCAGATGACAAATGGGATCAAGTTTTGAGTTTGTTGCAGAAACAAGCAAAGGTTGAAAAGCCTCAATTTCAGAGGAATGAGAGGCCCCCAAGGTTGCAAGACTATCCATATCACACTAACTAGAATAATGGGAGGCCTATCCAAAATAATCAGAGGAACTTCCATGGGGTGCCTGACCCGCTACAGAAGAATACCTCAAACATGGTAGATGATTTGCCATGGTGTGATGCCTGTGAAATGCCACACTCCTCACATCAGTGTGCTTGTTGCAGCCAAGGCAGTGGAAGAAAAGCAAGGCAGTTATGAGGAAGGTGATTATCCTGGCAACCCTAATGAGACTTCGAATGTGTTCATGACCAAGTCAGATTTGGAGTATGAGGAATATTCCTCTGACTGTGGTGCTGATACAAATGGACAGATATGCAAAGACAAGAAGGTCTTCTTCATCAACAGCAAGTATTTTCTGATGGAGAAGAAGATGATCAGTTTACTGCTTACAACCTTGAAACCTGTGGCATTTCTTTGAGGAGACCTTCTAATGAAGAGATAGAAAGGTATGCAGTTGCATTGGCCACCAGAGCTCAGGCTAGAAATGATATTCACCTCAGAAATAGGGTGGTAAAGGCTAATCTAGGTCACCAAGGGGGAATATTCATTAAAGAAGGTGATACTGATCCTAAAGGGACTAGAGCTGAAAACACAAAAACTAGTACCAAAGCTAAGGAAGTCAAAGAGCCAAGAATTTGGGCTAAAAAGAATGACAAAGCTAAGATAACCAGTGAAGCTACTTCATCAGATACAAGGATGAAAGAATTGAGGCCTGCAAATCAAAGTGATGGTAAGAAAATAGATGCACTGACTTCTCATGAAGTTATATTCCCAAAGATTCCAAGTTATGCACCAGTTGACATGTTTCAGGTCCTATCTTAGATAAAGGTCATAGTCCCACTCCTCGAGATGATGAGGATCGATGACCATAAGCATAAAACAATGGCAATCATCAAAAGAATTGTTGGGAAAAATCAACCTAAAATGGAAGCTCAAATACCTAAAACAAGTGCAGGCCAAGTGAAGGATGATGCAGTTGGACTGAACACAAATGAGAATCCTGAAGTCTATGTAGGAACTACAATTACTGCTAACCCTAATATGGTCAACCCTTTCTTTTTGAGCCTGATTATCAATGGAAGCTTGCTCAAAAATTGTATGATTGATTCAGGTGCCTCTAATAATGTGATGTCTGTCAAAATCATGGAGGAAATGGGCTTAAAGGTGGATAGCACTTATGGAAAATGCTATGCTATGGACTCAAGGGAGATCCGATTGGAATCATAAATGAAGTATCATATAGACTGGTAGCTTGCCTTGAGAAGGAACTTGTCATGAGTGTCATAGTAGTTGATATCCCTCCAGCATATGGAATGATGCTCTCAAGGAAATGGTGTGCTTCTATGGGAGGAAGTATGCAATGTGATTTATCCTTTTCTACCTTTTCCATCGATCAAAAGGATGTTAAGATTGCTCGGGAGTCAAGGACCAAGCATATGATTGAATCTACTGATAAAACAGAAGAACCTCCACTCATCAACTTTGTTGACACTAATATGGATACCTTTCGAGTGGAGGAAGCAGAACAAGAGGATGGAGCGACCAAGTCAGTACCAATAGTCAAAGAAGTCATGCAAACTACCTTAGAAGAATCAGTTTGGACTATGTACTTTAACGAAGCTTGCTCCAAGGATGGCTCAAGTGTTGGTGTCTTGTTGGTATCCCCACAAGGTAAGACCTTCAAATACTCATTTCTACTCCAATTTGCATGTACAAACAATGTGGCTGAGTATGAAGCTTTGCTACTTGGCCTAAAAATTGCCTCTAAGCATGGGATAAAACTATTAAGGGTGTTTGGTGATTCAGAGTTGGTAGTCTCTCAGATCATATCTAGATTTGTCACTAAGGACAAGCGCTTGAGGCAATATAGGAATCAAGTTTGGAACACCATTGAGGCATTTGATGCTTTCAGGATAGATTGGGTAGAAAGGGGGAAAAATGCTAAGGCTAACTTGTTGGCCAATATTGTTGTTAAACTGGATGAAGTGACCTTTAATGGCATTACTGGTATTGAGGTACAAACCAGGTCTACAGTGCCTAATAATATTTGCAGTTGGCAGGTGTTTCAAGATGACCATGATATCTTGAAATTCCTACACTATGTAGACCAATATGAACATCAGGAGATCGATTTTGGCTCATATGTGGTAGAAGAGAATGTTAAAGAAACCTTGTTCGGGAATGAAGTAATTCAATTGAAGATCAATAAAATCCCAAAAGGACTAATAGCACTGGAAAGAATTTTTGAAGGACCAGACAAGCAGCTACCCATAAGGAAGACCTAGAAGAAATTAATCTAGGGACTGATAGTGCACCAAAAAAGGTATACATAGGCAAGAAGATGAAGCCTCATATAAGGAAGATGTTGATTACCCTATTGAGGAAATATAGGCATGTGTTTGCCTAGTCTTATGATGACTTGAAGGCTTACAAGGAAGACTTGTTCCAGCATGAAATTCCCCTGAAGCCTGATGTGAGACCATTCAGGCAGAAGCAAAGGCCCATCAATCCAACCTTGAGATCCAAGATGCAGGAAGAAATAACAAAATTGAGTGATGTAGGGATCATTAAGCCCATAAGGCATTCTTCATGGGTGTCAAACCTGGTTCCTATCAGAAAAAAGAATGGTGATCTCAGGTTGTGCGTGGATTTCAGAAACTTAAATATTGCATCGTTGAAGGACAATTATCCTCTTCCAAACATTGAGGCGATGTTGCAGAAGGTGACTGGGTGTGAATTAATGTCCATGATGGATGGATTCTCAGGTTACAATCAGGTTATGGTTAAAGAGTCAGAGCAGTACAAGACATCGTTCACTACACCATGGGGAACCTATATCTATGTGAGAATGCCTTTTGGCTTAATAAATGCTGGTGCCACTTTTTAGAGAGCCATGGATGTGGCTTTTGCTGAGTTCCTAGACCTTTTCCTAGCTGTTTATCAAGATGATCTGACTACTCATAGCAGGAAGGAAGAAGACCACTGCTCGCATTTGGAGAAGATCTTTGTCAAAGCCTTAGAGTATGGTATTTCTCTTAATCCCAAAACATGTGCCTTTGGGGTTAAAGAGGGTAGGTTGCTGGGACACGTTGTTTCAAAGGATGGCATAAGAATTGATCCTGAGAGGATAGTGGCCATTGATAAGATTGCACCGCCAAAGAATGTCAAAGGAATACAATCCTTCTTTGGTTAGGTAAACTTCTTGAGAAGGTTTGTCACAAACTTCGCAGAGATCAACAGACCCATCTCCAAAATGCTGAAGAAGAATGAGAGCATAGTCTGGTCAGAGGAGCCTTTGAAGGCTTTTCAAGCCATTAAATAAGCAATAAAAGATGCTCCTGTGTTGAAGACACCAAATTACTCAAAGCCTTTCCAATTGTTCACATTTGCCTCTTTTCACACTGTGGCAGGAGTGTTGTTGCAGAAAAATGATAATGGTTTTGAGCACCCTATATCCTTTTTTAGTAAGTCGTTACAAGCCGCATAACTAAAATATGACATAAATGAAAAACAGGCATATGCATTGGTAAAAATATTCAAAGATTTTAGGCCTTATTTAATGGGAGTTTTCATAGTTGCATATGTACCCAGTGCAGCTGTCAAAGACATCTTCACACAGCAGGAGGTGTTAGGAAGAAGATGTAGATGGATCAACAAGATCCAAGAATTTAACTTTGAGGTCCAAATTACTAAATTGGTGAGAGGACAAGGATTGGCCAAGCTTATGGCCCAGGCCAATTTGGAAGCCAATCAGATAAACTCGCTAGAAGAGGAAAACATATCACACATATGTGATATGGAGCACTCTGACTGGTACAAGGATGTGATCTATTATCTACAGAAGATGAAATTCCCTGACAATCTGAGTGAAAATGAAAAGAGAACAATAAATCTAGATGCTATCAAATATGTTATCATAGAGGGAAATCTCTGGTGGAGAAACAGAGAAGGTGTCATGCTGAAATGCGTGGATCAGAATTAGGCATTGGAACTTCTAAAGGAAACACATGGCAGAGCCTGTGGAGGACATTACATGGCCAAAACAACTACGCAAAAGGTAATGAGGGCCGGATTTTGGTGGCCTACTATATTTAAAGATGCCCATCAATTTGTGAAGATATGTGATGCTTGTCAAGGTTTCTTTGGTAAGCTAAAATTCTCTGGTAACCTTCCTCTTAGACCAGTTGCAATGCAATCTCCATTTCAGACTTGGGGCATTGACTTCATAGGTGAGATATCATGCAAATCTAGTGGAGGCCATTCCTGGATATTGGTAGCCACTGATTATTTCACCAAGTGGGTGGAGGCAATCCCAACAAAGAAAGCAACTAGCAGAGTGGTGATCGACTTTTTGATGAATAACATTTTGACAAGGTTTGGATGCCCAGAGAGAATTGTATCTGATAATGCTATGTGTTTCAGATATGAGGAATATACTGGATTTTGTGAAAGATATGGTATCTAGATCTCCTACTCATCACCATACCATCCGCAAGGAAATGGACAAGCTGAGTCAAGCAACAAGAGCTTGATGAAGATCATCAAGAGAATCCTGGACCAGAACAAAAGGGCATGGGATTCTAAATTGAAATTGGCACTCTAGGTAGATAGGGTAACTATGAAAAGGGCAATAGGTTGTGCCCCATTTGACTTGGTCTATGGGATAGGTGCTAGATTTCCCCAAAACAACCTGATAGAGATGTACAAGTTTATCTAGGTTTATGATGATGAAATTGACAGTGAGATGCAATTGAGAATGGATGCTCTCACAGAGCTAGATGAGACTAGAAGGGATGCTCAAAGGAGGAATGAAAAGTTGCAAATGCAAGTGAAGAATCTGTATGACAAAAGGACAACTGCAAGGAATTTTGAGAAAGGAGATTTGGTCTTATTATGGAATGCCAGATTGGAAGATAAGGGAAAACATGGAAAATTTGATGCAATCTGGATAGGTCCATTTGTGATCAATAGCAAGTGGGGAGAAGATTCATATGTTCTTCAGAATCTGACAAGTGAGATTCTTGAACTGCCAATTCATGGACAGTTCTTGAAGTTATACTTCTCCTAAAGTATCTTATCCATGAATGTTAGCATAGGATTTGCTTTCTGTTTTGTTTTCTTTTTGTGTCTACTGGCTCTGTCGGGGCTAGCTCCTAGTTTGTTTTGGTCTTTTCTGTCTGGTCTGCTCTCCTAGTGATCTTGATCCTTCCTATGCCCACCAGGGGCATACATCCCCAATTGGAGCCTATGTTAGTGCCTTTTTAGGTTATCTTTCATTCTCTGGTTGTGTGCCTTTGATTTTTTTGTTATGTCCTTGGCTGAGGTTTTTCCTTCATTTTACACATGGGTTAAGTGGGCTCCCACAAGGGTTGAGCTCAGCGTGTTGGAGTTTGCTTCTGGTGTTTTTCACTCTAGTTCTTTTGTCTTGCCTTCCTGTTTCCTTCATGGTCTGAACCCTAGCTAGGGTTTCGTTTTCTCCTTTTGGGTTTGTGGGTTCTTTTTCCTTTCTGGCCGCTTGTTCTTTCTCTTTGGTGACCTGTCCGCCCAGTTCGCTCTTCACTTATGGTCCCCTCGAGCCCCATTTTTCATTTGCTACCGGCCCCTGGCTACCATTTTCACTAGCCCCGCGTTGCCTTTGTTGTGACTTTTGGTACTTGGGCTAACCTCTTGGCGACCTCGACTTGTCTCCCCGAGGTCTCCATCGGCCTATGTTGGTTGTGTCGGGGAGATGTCTCCCCGACTCCTTTGTGTCTTGCCGATGGGCTTTTCCCATCGATGTGTTGGTGTCCACTCGGGCTGAAGTCCTCCTGACTCCTATTTGTCTCCCCGAGATCCTTTTTACCACCCCCTGCTGTGCGTTCGGAATGACTATCAGTCCGGGGTGATGTCTTCCTAACTTTGGGATGTCTCCCTGAGACCCCCTCCTATTGGCTTGTGTCCGTTGTGTTGGGGAGATGTCTCCCCCACCCCCGTTTGTCTGGCTGACTATGGCGGCCCCCTTTTACTCTTCAGTATGACTTCCCTTCGGTCGTGGTGGCCTCACCAAGATCTCTAGCCGACTCATCCATCTCTCCCCGACTCTATGGTGTACTCGGTATCCTATGTGGACTTTGCTGGGGTGTTTCACCGACTTGGTGGTCTCTTGCCAACTGACTTTTCCCTTCGATATGTTGGCATTTGTTTGGGGTGATCTCTTAGTGACTTCCTTTTGTCTCCCCAACCCTGGTGTGCTTTTGATGTGACTGTTTACCTCACCAAGATCTTTGGCTAACTCGGCCATCTCTCCATGACTTCTCCGCCCTTGCCCTCTGTGCGACTATTAAAGGTTATGGTTTTACCTTCAGTGAGATTGTGCCATGTGTCCAATCTGGGGTGAGCTGCAAGATGTGGTAAGGTAAAACCCAAGCAACTTGAAGGCCGCAAATGTGCATGTGCCAAATGTGAACGCTGATGTTTTAATCATAATGATACAGGTGCTCAATGGTTATCAATGGTCAAATGTCAATTATACCATGCAGAGGAACACATAGATCAGTGGACTGCAGTGGCTGATGATAGAGATCAAGGGCTCTCATTCAGCTCGCCGATACAAAGTGATTGATCAATACATCTTGCGAGGAATGTGATGTTCGTCCGATCTCGGGTGATCGACAGTGGGTGCGGGAGTCATAGGTGGTAGCCTGCTTCAACGGCTGATGGAGATTTAAAAGGCAACTATTTGATCATGGATGATCAATGTTCGAGTTTCAAACTAAACCATGGTCAGGGTTTGGTATTGACGGTGCGCGCGAAAACCAGAATCCTAGAGCACTCATGGCGACAGTGAGTTGGTCGCTCGCTCCGCCAAGCTAGCATTCATGGCGACGCAGCTCTAGGACAAGGACGTCATGGATCGAGTGTGAACACATGGATTTGGTGGTGGATTTGGTGCAATTTGATTGATCTTTGTTCGTGCAGGAATGTCTCTCCTAACAGATATCCGACCAGAGGCATTTATGAGACTAGAGAAGTTGTTGAAAGTCACAACGAGGGTTTTGATTGGTCACGATGCAGTTGGGGTCTAACATGGCATGTTGATGTGGCTCTGAGCTAGATGGTGATCCTTGGACTGTTTAAAAGAAATTTATGAATCATTTGTAGAGGTATTTGGCCAGAAGTTAGAACAAAATCTGAAGAGAAGGGCACCGAGTCACAGAGTCAGATTACTATCAGAGTTTAGGGTCTAGGGTCTATAATCAGTTAAATTGTAAGGTCTTGGACACATGTATGAATCTGAATGTATAGATTGAGGTCTTTAAGTCTCTCCTTTGTATTGTGCGTATGGATTTTTAATGAAAGTTGATCAAGGATCATTTCATTAACCATTTTGATGTAATGTTTTACTATCTGTTTTGGTTGTTGCCCTTATTCAAGGAATAAGTTAAATGCTTTAAACATATCAGAGATTCACATGTATGATAGGAGGACTTGATAAGTAGTCTTATAGATCTAATCACTAGTTGTGAGACTAATAAGGTTAAACTTGCAAAGACTTTTTATGTCCAAAGTAATCATTCCTTCTATTTGCAAGTTATTGTGACTCCTAGCCCAAGAATAATAGCACTAATCTGATATTTTCTATGTGTCTTTAGGGTTCTAGTCTTCTTGCTAAAGATCAATCATTTTATTTAATCAATTTTGTTTGATGTCTTGCCCTACCTCCTGGTTGTTGTAAGTATTGTGTTACTGAGAATCAAGCCATTTTTTAGGTTCTCAATTCTTGGCATCAGGAATCATCTACTATAAAAAGTAGTGTCTGATCTTCTTAAGGCATTGTGTGGGTATACCCGCCTTAGTTCTGCAGAGCCTAAAGTGCAAAAGATCTCAGTCTTTGACTGAATCTTGTCAGTTGGTCCAAGTCCTCTGAGTTTCCCTTGATTGGAATTGGCTACTCCATAGGTAGAATAGGAGATAAACCTGGTTGCTCCATTAAAAACGCCCAACAACATGTATGAAAAATGTGTAACTAGCATAGGCAAGGTAGTGAACTCTTTGAAAAAATGCCTCAAAGAAATGAGGTCTCATGGTGATGGAATTCCATGACAATAAAAAGCATTTGATTGTCATGGAATTCCATCACCATGAGACCTCATTTCTTTGAGGCATTTTTTCAAAGAGTTCATTGCCTTCTATGATATTGCTTACTATTATGATTTTTGATAGATTTTTAAGCATCCATAGCTTGTTGAAAGCACTTGTTTTAGGCTTTCAGCCATAGCAACAAGGCATTGAACTATTTGACAAAATGCTTTGGTAGACATGTATCAAAATGTGGTAGTATAGACAAGGCAGTGAATTGTTTTGAAAAAATTCCTCAAAGAAATGTGGTCTCATAGAATGCCATGACAAGCAAATGCAATTGGGAGTTGCTCCTAGTTATTAGTTATGCAATGTGAAGTAATTGCATAACTGCTTAGGTTGACTTTGTAAAAACTATATACTGTAATTGAAATTTGTCATCTATCAACATCTAGTTATTAGTTATGCAATTTGAAGCAATGCTTTGAGTTTGAAATATGTGCAATGCAATGTAATCAATGATATGAATATAAACTAAAAAAATCTATTTTTTACAATTTATTAGTTAAACTCTTTATTTTATTTTCTCTCTGTATCTCTATGCTATGGAAATTCCTTTTAATTTTTTTTAAAAAAATTTTATCTCAGAAATTGTTCTACTTTTTTTACCTTTTTTTTAAATCTGATTTTTTTCCTATTTTTTCTAGACTTTTTCCTGATTTTTTCAAAAAATCTTATACTTTTGGTTTGTCAATTTTTTCCCCAAAATATTTTTGCTACTATGGTATAAACACATATCTTTTTGTAATATCAAGGATACTTTTTGAAATTTCCATGCATTGCTAATCTAAAAGGAAAAGTCTTTTGCCTAATCTGTATGCAGCCATGCTTTTGACATTGTCAAAAAGAGCAAATATGGACACCATTGATAAAAAAGATTTGTATTAACCAAATAGCCATGTACACATACATCAATATATGTCAATATAAGTATAAAATACAGTTACAAAATAGCCATATAGGCTTACGCTCGAATGCCATATAGGCATACAATGTCAAATATATCCAATACAAAATATGTACAAAATTTCCATGTTTAGGCATACAAGAAAGGGCTCTGGAATCAAAATTCATTTCTCTCCATGCTCTAGAAATAATTTTTTTCCCTTTGTTTTGCAATCTGATGGCGATAAGTTTGTCTGTTATTTATGTTGTGCTCGAGGACTGCTCCTGCTGCTCCTCCTATAGTTTAGCTCCTGGTGAAGTCTTAACTGTTACAATAAGAAGTAAAGACATTAATATATAGAAATTACATTATAAGAAATGATATATTTAACAAAATAATCACTTACTCCCATCTCATGATCACTCTCCACAATGGAAATATTTGCATGTCGATGCTTAGGCATGCTCAAGCCCTGTATAATCCATCCAAATAGGAATTAAACTACGAATCAATAATGGTTTGATTTTTCACTAGAATTAACATCTATAACAACAAATGTAAATTGAAATTTAGTAATTTGCCTCATACCTCCTCTATCAGAGCCATGGAGGATTGTATAGCAGATGAAACACTGATATCCATTTCCCTTGTAACATTTGGAGGTGTTCCCACAACCAACATCTGAAAATAAAACAACAAATTATTCAATCACAAAAAAGTTACAATAGCGAGATCCATGTCATGACTTATAATGTATGAGATCTAATGAAAAAAAAATTGAGTACAAGTATTAAGCTATATATTTTTGGTAGGCCTTGGCACTTTGATAGGAAGACCAAGAATGATGGGGAGAAGAACACATACTCCATTTTGAAGGATGGGAAGACTTACAACCTTTCACCTCTCCTAGAAGAAGACAAAGCAAAGCATGAAGGGCCTAGTGTTTTGATGGTGGGTGAGAAGGATTTCATGAAGACCTGGAAAAAAGGAGGAGGAAGAGGATTCTTCCTGATTATGAAGCCAAAAAGTGAAGCAGATCTTCCCACAAAGAAGAAGGAAGATGCACCAAATGAAGTCCAAGAGTTGTTGGAAAGGTACAAGGTCATAATGGTGAATGAATTACCTAGTTCCCTACCTCCCATTAGGGATATAAACCACCATATTGATTTTATTACAGGGGTTGCATTGCCTAATAAGGCTGCATACAAGATGACACCGGCTCAAAATGAGGAGATTACAAGACAAGTGCAAGAGTTGACGGATAAAGGGCTAGTGAGGAAGAGTTTGAGCCCATGTGTTGTTCATACTATCCTAGTACCAAGGATGGATGGGAATTGGATGCTTTACACTAATTCAAGAGCCATTAATAGGATCGTGCAATCGAATATAGGTTCCCAATGCCAATAATGGAGGACCTCATGGATTGTCTATCAAGAGCATCTTATTTTTCCAAGATTGATCTAAAGAGCGGGTACCATCGGATAAGGATCAGAGAGGGGGATGAATGTAAAAAAAAATTAAGACTAATGAAGGGCTCTATGATTGGTTAGTGATTCCCTTAGGTTTATCAAATGCCCCTAGTACATTTATGCGCCTTATGAATGAGTTATTGAGACCTTTCATTGGAAAGTTTGTTGTAGTTTATTTAGATCGCATCCTTGTGTTTAGCAGGTCTAAAGAAGAACATTTAAAGCACCTTGACATGGTACTAAGGAGGTTATAAGAGGAGAAGTTCTTGATCAACATGGAAAAGTGTGAATTCATGAAGGAAGAACTAGTCTACGCTGGTTTTGTCATCTCCAAGGGAAGTTTGAAGATGGATCCTTCAAAGGTGCATGCTATTCTTACTAAAGGCCAACACCAAAATCCATGGGAGATGTGAGAAGCTTCCATGGAATTGCAAGCTTTTATAGAAATTTCATCAAGAACTTTAGCCAAATTTGTGCACCAATCTTGGACACCATCAAAGGAGGTAACAAAGGTAAGTTTTCTTGGACCAATGTGGCTAATAAAGGGTTTGAATATCTGAAAATTAGAGTAGCACAACAGCCTATAATTGTGCTCCCTAATTTTGATAAAGTTTTTACCATTGAGTGTGATGCTAGCAATCAAGTAATAGGGGCTATTTTGAGCCAAGAAGGCAGACCAGTTGCATTTTATAGTGAGAGGCTGAATGAAGAAAAGTTGAAGTATTCTTCCTATGATTTCGAATTGTATGCTATGGTCCAAGCCCTCAAAAATTGGAGGCACTACTTGTTACCTAAATAATTTGTTGTTTATACTGATAATCATGCCTTGAGTTCTTTGAATGCACATGACAAACTTAGTCATAGGCACATGAAGTGGGTAGAGTCTTTGCAAGCCTATACTTTCACAATAAAGCATAAGAAGGGCCAATAAAATAAGTTCGGAGATGCTCTTAGTAGGTCACTTGTAGTGCAAGAGATCCAACTCCAAAGCATGGGGGTTGAAGCATTGAAGGATATCTATCATGAAGATTCATATTTCAAGGAGGTATACAATGTTTGTGAGCAGCATTTGAATTCTTTTCATGGTGAATTCTCTGAATTTTTATTGTAGAATGGTTTTCTCTTCAAAGGAAGCCAATAGTGTGTGCGTAAATGCTCAATGAGGGAGAATTTCATAAAGGAGAAATACAGTGGGAGTCTTGGAGGTCACTTTGGCCTTGACAAGACCTTAGAACAAGTTAATAAATTTTACTATTGGCCAAAGTTATAGGTGGATGTGAGAAGGTATGTGGAAGGCTGCATAATATGTCAAAGGGCAAAGGGAACTTCATCAAATGCAGGACTCTATCAACCACTACCCATTCCCAATAGGCCTTCGGAGTGTGTAAGTATCAACTTTGTCTTGGGGTTGCCTAGAACCCAAAAAGGTTTTGATAGTATCTTTGTGGTAGTTGATAGATTTAGTAAGATGGCACATTTTCTTCCTTGCAAATGCACCAATGATGCATCCCATATAGAAAGTCTCTTCTTTAAGGAGGTTGTTAGGATACATGGACTGCCTTTAAGCATTGTTTCTGAAAGGGATTCTTAATTTATTGGTCACTTTTGGATGACCTTGTGGAAAAAACTCAAGGAAAAAATCTGTCCTTTAGTTCAGCATACCATCCACAAATGGATTGACAAAATGAAGTGGTGAATAGATCATTGGGAAACTTCTTAAGATGCCTTACCAAGGAGCATGGACAAGCTTGAGGTCTGATTTTACCTCAGGCTGAATTTGCATATAATGACTCCATGAACAAGAGCATTGGTAGAATCCCTTTTGAGGTAGTCTATGGCATGCACCCTAGAGGGTTCTATGAACTAAGATATCTACAAGGAGTTGCTAGGAGAAGTGCTCAAGGTGAGGACTTTGTTATTATAATTAGGGATATTCATCAACAAGTGAAGGAAACCCTTCAAAAGAATGTTGAGAAGTATAAGGAAAAGGCAGATTTAAAGAAGATGAATGTCCAATTCAAGGTTGGAGACTTGGTGATGGCACACTTGAAGAAGGAGAGACTTCCAAAAGGAAAGTATACCAAACTCATGATGAAGAAGATAGGACCTTGCAAGGTGGTTTACAAGTTTGGCCAAAATACTTATGAAATAGAGCTACCTCTTGGGATGGCAATTTCTCCTATCTTCAACATTTATGATTTGTATCCTTTCAAAGCTTTTGTGATATGATTGAGTGCTTGGTTACTATCAAACTAATGATATGATTGATGTTACTAAATTTGTTTAAGGTGTATAAGATAGGTTTGGCGACTTTGATGGTTGGATGGGTGACTATTATGAAGCCCTTTGAGCAAATTGGTGATTAACCACAAGATGATAATCAAGATTTTGTTGTAGCAAGAGTTTGTAACCTATAAATAGATTGTTGCAGTCAAAATATGGTGAGTACAGTGCTTGATAATGGACTGATAATAGTGAGGTATGGTTTAATTGATTTTTTGCCTTGGTGAATAAATGAAAGGATGAATTGTTCAAGTGTTAATAATCAGTTTTATGTTGTTTTTATGGTGGTTGAGAATGATGTGAATCTAATTGATTAAGTCAAAGTTTTCTTTAATATGGTTTTTTCTTTGAATGAATCAATTGGAATACTGATTAGTGGAATGATGAATGATGGCCTATGGAATGGCTAAGAGAATTTGAGTGGATTTTGGTTGAATGAAAAGTAGATTTATGATGAAATTATATTTGATCTTCTCCTGATTCTATTTGGGATTGAAATCCCTTGAAGAAATGATGTTGATGGTGTTTGTTGGATGCTCTACATCAGATGTACCCTAATGATTGAGTGTTTTGATATGATGCTCTGCATCACTAACTGCCTTGTCTATGCTATTGCTTACTATTATGGTTTCATAGATTTTTTCCAAGCATCCATAGTTTTTCGTGGTGGTGCACCTTTGCAAGCACATGCCTCCATGTGAAGTAATTGCATCATGTTGCTTATGTTGACTTTCTAAACAACTATATTGTACAGTTGAAATTTTGTCATTTATCAACATCTAGTTATTAGTTAAAGAATATGAAGTACTAATGCTTTGAGTTTGAATGATGTGTAATGCAACATACCAACAATATGAATATAAACTACACAAATCTATTAAGTAGAATTCATTAGTTAAGTTCTCTTTATTCTATTACCTCTGTGTACATTTGAGTGAATCCACTGGCACTAGGAGGTGTTTTCTTGAAACCACCAATATTATCCTGTTCAACATCCAAAACCACATGTATTAAAACACCATTCGTAAAACAATGTTATTAACATGTAATAAATTTATAATTGTTTACTAGTTACATACCCCACTGATAGGTGTACTGTAGAAATAAGTAGGTGGAGGACTGGTGTATCTAGTCTCAACACTATGACCCTACAATTTTATTAAAATAATAAAACTAAATTAGTTAATCATGCATTTCAGAATCAAAATTTAATAAATTAAATTCAATGAACATGCTAAATTTTACCTGACTATCAATGCCATATGCATGATGCAAAATGTCAGTCGTCCTCCCCATCCCCGTAGTAGCATTCAAATCCTGTGTAGCAGCATATGGATCCTGCGTAGTAGCCTCCTATGTGTCGGTGGGGTCATATGAACAAGTCACCCCACAAGATTGACACACATGGGTTCTAAGGCCACCACCCGAAGACTCCCTTGGATGGCATTGTAGAATAGGGCTACTATAATGGATGACACTTTAGGTCAAAATTTTGATCACCTGCAATGTCTCTATGTCAGCACTCTCCTTCGCAACAACAGGCATAACAATGTGCTCACGAGGTGGCCTAGCGAGAGGTCATCTCCCTTGCCATGCAGGATCTGGTTGTGCACTAGGCCTATCTTGAGCCGACCCCCCACCTCTCCCCTGGAACTCCCTCATATCAAAATAATTTGGGATTTGGTTCAATATGAACTCATTATATAGTTTCTGAAGAAAATATTGGGGGACTTCGCAATTATTGCATGGTGGGTAATCAAAGACCAAATACCATCTATCATAAAAATGGTTCCTAATCTATTGGTGGTGGCACCAATGAATAGGAAACCTCTTTGCATTGAGGGTAATATTTTGAATTTTTTTTAGGGTCAGTGAATAGAGAGCACAAATCACCTTTAGTAATTTTTAAATCTTTTATTTGTTTATATGATAATTTGTCTACATAATATGCCTTGGCTGCCTACCTCCTATCTTGCCATCTAGATATTTGTTGGGTAATTGCATCTACATTTTTTAACATCTCTTTCAATGAATTTGCTAGACACATTCTTTCTATGGTTGAAGCATTTGGATCACTCAACCTACTGATAAGATCCTCAAGTTGTTTTCTATTGTTGTCAATTTCACTCCTCAGATTTTCTTGAGTGCCAAGAGGGTATTGAGTGATTGGTGGGGGAGGTTGATTTTGTTGAGGATTTTCTTGAGGATTTTTTTGTTGAGGATTTTCCTCCTCTTCTTGTTGAGGATTTGCAGGATTTCCTACAAATTTAAAAAAAAAATCAAATCTAACCTAAAACAAACAAAATCAATTTCAAACTAAGAAATTCAAAACAAATAGCAGACAATACTTACCTCCCGCACCTCTTTGTCGTTGTGGTGCCATATTTGCAAATAAAATCCAACTGTTGTTGATCAAATTTGTAGAAATCCTTCCTCCTAGAATGCGAGTGCAAAAGTGGGGGTTTTTGGCTGCAAGCAGAGAGAAACAGTAAATAGAAAATGATAGTTTTAACTTTTTTTTGCTTTTAAAACAACATAATGTGCTCGCGTTATCTCTTTCCAAAAACTGTTTTGGCCACAAAAGTGCAACCATCTTCATGTACCTGCTCGTGTCTAGAGTACCAAATAAAGTAAGTAAAACTATATGATGAGATAGCTTCTAAGACAAGTTAGAGGTGTGTCTAGAAGGCATGACCAAATCAAAAGGATTATACTTAGCTAGAAGGGATCTAGAGTTGTATGGTCGATTGAGTTTTTTGGGACACATCACTAAGACTCAAATGGAGAAACCTGGTGGTTCCTTATATCTATACCCTTCGTGAAGGGAAGGGCCAATTCCTGTTAGGAATTGAGTGGGGGACAACTTGAGTCCATGGTTGGAGGAAAGGCACTTGGATGATGCTCTCCCTCAATAGCAGAAGACTCGTTGGGGCTCTCAAAGATAGATAACCACATTCCAAATGCAATGAACTCCATGATATTGCTTATGATGTACTCAACTTATGAGGTAAAACTATTCTTTTTCCATTTGTATTTTATGTAATATAAATGAAAAGTGTATGAAATTCTCTTTGATTCTAGTTGTGAATACATATGATCTAGAGTTTGAAATTATTTAGAAAAGTTGTACTTTATTCTTGTGCTTATGCAAATGTTATAAAAGAAAAAAGAATTCTCTCATGGTTACTAAGTTTATTTACCTTCTAGTAAATTCTTAAGTTTACTTGAGTATTAAGAGGAGGGATGTTACATGGAGGTTTCCATTCAACCTCTCTTGCTTTTCATTAGGTTTCAAGGTTCCATGTGGAGGCCCAAGCAATGAATTAGGATGGAAAGGATGAAAAGAATGCTAAGTGTTTAGCATTGATGATTTTGGTGGTTCATCAAACCACCATTGGTTCCAACAGAGGTTCTCAAAACCTCTCCCTTTTTCAATAATTTCCTAAAGTTCTCTCAAATGGGTCGATAACAAGGGGAAGTTTAAGTTTTCAAAGGAGGTCGAAGGATGGTCAAATCATCAATGATTTTGGTGACCATCAACTCTAATAGAGGCTTTTTGAAACCTCACACTTCTTCGAAAAAGTCTCAAAGTGTTTCATGAGGGGCGAAAACAAATCGGGGAGAAGTTGAGGATTACAAATGCTTCAAGGTTATATAGGATGTGACATATCTAAGTAGGAAAGGATTACATTGCAAAAAATATAAAGAGGATTATTTCTTGTTGTTGGTGTGAACAAGGATATTACCTAGCTAGTTTACCTTGTGCTCCTTATTCACACTAGTCTATTTAAGTTTACTTAGGGTAACCATAAGATATTTATCACTTTATGTCTCATAGCATAAGATTAAGGAACTTATCAAAATATTATGTTAACCTATGTCTCACCTTCATCTATGTAACAAGGGCCTCTCATGCATTTTTTGTATTATATATGTTCATTTCTATTTGCATTATTTGATAGAAATACATTTATTCTTATCATTATTGATTTTATTATTTTATTGTGCTTTCTTTTAAACATCTAGATCTTGGGTTTCTATCTCCATAGCCAAATTTTAGATGGTGTCAAAGTAGATCAAGTGCCTTTTGTTAGTCCTTTTAGGAGATCTTGAGTGCAACTCTTATATTCTCTTCAAAATTTGAGTATGTTCTTCTCTTGCATAAAATAATGACTTGAAGAATCATAAAGACTTGATAGAATTGCCAGATTATGGGGGTTCTTATTTGTGGATTTATATTTCAGGTTCATATTAGAGCATTTTGATGCAAATTTATTCTCACTATCTAGTTTAGGGAGTCAAAGAAAGTCATTTTAACCTTTTGATTTGCCTAAATTGGATATGTGAGGCCAAATCTACAAGGGTTTCAAGTTCAAAGGTGGTTGTCAAATCTAGAAGGTAGCTACAATTTTAGAGCATTTTAGATCTAATCTAACCCTATCATCATGTCTAAAAGGCCTAAGAACCTAAGGATTGACTATCTATTTATCAAAATTAAACAATTTTTCTCGAAGCCATCATAAAAAATTCCTCATACCTCATCATATAAATTGCACAACCACTAATAATATTTTAGAAAATATTATCTACAATACAACTATTTTGGAACTACATCAATGAAGGTATGACACCAACAAAAAGAAAATCTATAAATATTTTTTAGAGTTAAATTTTAAAAGGACTTCAAAATTAAAAGTTAATAAAATTTGGTACCCTACATAGGTGGCAAAGTATCATTAATTTGAAAGTAGGTGCCACATGACACCATCAATGACAAATGCAGCTCTCTACTAACAACAATTATATCACTAATAAAAAAAATTATTGGGATATCAAATAGTGGTCAAACCATCATAAAAATTAGAGCCATGATTTTCTAGCATTAATACCACAAAATAACCTGATAGATACTACAATAATAGGTCTTGTAGTATGGAGGTTATTTCACAGCAATTATTGGCAATTTCAAAAAAAATTAAGTGGTTTCTAGAAAAATGATCATTATTTCATATTATATAGAATATTTCAGCAAGGGGGAGTATACTTTTTAATAGGTTAATGTTGACATCGACATGATGTCAATATGATGACCCCCAAAAACTTCCCCCCTTTCCAATGAAGTTTTCAATTTTGCACTCCAACTTCATATGGCCATAATTCAATCATCTAGCCTCCTTTTTGTGAGAAGTTTTATTTATTTGGGGTAGAATTTTACAATGGTGTGGATTTTTTTTAATTTTTGTATCTAGTTTTTTCATAAATTTCGTATTCTAAAAGGTGTTATTGAGTAGTTCCTATTTTAGAAACTTTTGAGGCTCTATTTGGGCTAGTACGATAATACTTTTTGGTGCATTTTTCAAAAGTGCATAACTTCCTCCATGATACCTATCACGCGTGTGAAAAGGCACATGTCAGATTTACTCTTTCCTATGTATCTACACACACATGTGAGAGAGGATACTTATCATAACCCTCTTCCTCATAAATCTTCTCACACATGTGTGAAAATATTTAATCCTATCCCTTTGATCTAAACAAGAAAATTATAGCCATGTCCATATCATGTCAATCCTTAGCCCACATAAATCCACCCATCTAAGATGTCACTTGAAATCATATATCTTGAGAGTCAATTTCTACCTTTGATCCAAAATCCTAAAAATCTATAAATAAGACCTCTTAGAGGCCATTTTCATAGATAATCCTTATGATATTGTTATGTCACTATTATATTTGAGAGAAATCACATCCTTTTATCACTCCATTCTACCATCAAGACAAAAATCAATAGGAAACTTAGCCTGGTGCATTCCTCTTCATCAAGCTCCAATGGAAGTTCTAAAAGAAGGTAAGGTATAGAATCATTCCTTTATGTTTGTTTCTCTATTTATTGATTTTTTCTTTAGCATACAAACATAATTTTGAAGCAAAGATATTAACCTAGAGAAACATGAAGGGTGAATATCCTAGCAAGAGTGGCTCACATTTTATTCCTCATTTGACTAAATCAGTGAAACACACAAGCATCACAAACTTAATGAGGATAATTTGATCCATTACAACTCAAAAACCATTCTTATTTCACTTTCAAACACTCTTAAAACATGTAAAATATAGTTACATGAAGATACCAAGCTCAACACATTGTGTAAAATTAACATATAACTTCACCCACCCTTCCATGGTGCTAGAAAGGAAGTTAGTAAGTTCAAAAAGTTGATTCAAGAGCCAAAATACATTGAATTGCACTCATTATCTATTTATTCATATTTTTACAACTTATGATAGACTATTATTTGCGCAATCATCATGATGTTTTAATTTTTGATAGGGCATTTGCAGTTTTACTATTGTAATTGATTCTTGTATCACCTATATGACAAGTAATAAATTCATCATTCTTTTTTTTTCTCTTAGATAAGTCTTATAACTTTCTATGGAAAATATTGAGATTCTTTGGATCACCTCAAGAACACCCTTGCTTGTATCATAGTAAAATTATTTATGCCAATTCCTTGTCTCTGAGTCACTAGACACCTCAACTGACATGGTTTTCCTCAACCCCATTGGTCCAACTTCATTTGAACCAATTTTTTGAATCAAAATGAAGCTAGATTATGATATTTTTTTGCATCCACATGCTATGAAGAGCTTATTTTTTAATATTCTATTTCCTTTACATCTAATGCTCCCATAGATTTGAAAGACAATTAAACTAGATTTATTTATATTTTTGGTTCTTCATTTTTAAAGATCAATATTTTGTGCATAACCCTAGATCTTGTGAAATGTTTAACCATGTGTCATCTTAATAACAATATGTTTCCAAGTGCTTCTCTTGAACTTCTCCTATTTTAATTTTTTTACTTGATGTAAAGCCTAGATTTGAATCCAATTACACCTTGATTTTAAAATTTTAAACATTTGGATAACCTCAAAGTATTTTAAGCCATTTGACATGTTTTTTATGAGATCATCTATATTTTAAAATTTTCTTTCAATGGGACTTAGTTAACGTTTAAATGTTTAACAAAATAGCAAAGATGACTTAGAAATTTTTGATATAACTCTAATTTAAACCTAAGACTTGTTTGACATGGTAGAGATCAATAACTTATTATTGATAATGAATGACACCTAATACCTTAAAATAAAATGATGATTGTGAATTATGACATAATAATCTCAAGACGAAGTACAAATTATCAAGCTTAGAACCCAAACTATGCTATAAGAAGTATGAACCTAATAAAAAATATTATTTTTCACCCTAACACATGAGATTTGCAGCATAATGATGCAAATGATTCCTCTATTAAATAAGAAAATTAGTTGATGAACCTAATATAAGAGAATCTAAAAGAAAACTAAAAATGACTTTTCATTCTAATTTTTCTTTCAATTAGATTAGAAGTAGATTTAGCTTGTTTCTTTGTCATGATTTTTTTTATTTGTATTGTAAAACCAATGACTATGTTTGCTTACTAGATATGGTTACAATCAATAAATCTTGATTTTGTGTTAAGTAGATACAAATCTTGAGAATTGATCAGTTGGTACTAGTCTGTGTCTCAATCTCAAGCCTTATTATATTAGTATTCTCTTGTGGAACTATCTTGTATCTTATTCTAGTGACAAGAACAAATCCTAAACCATGAATCCAAAGTCTTGTGTGAGTAAAATTATTTTCAAGTAGGAACTTTGATTCCACCTAAGTTGATGTGATACATATAATTTGTGTACATACATTATTCTTTCAATCATATTGTTTTCACCAAACTACCTAAAGTAAGAATTTGATTCAAATGAAAAATGTGAATTAAATATTCTTCTTACATAGAATAGATTTGATTTCCTATGTAAAATTTACAATGTGTTTAAAATGTTTGTTTTGGAAAAAAAAATTAAAAAAATTATATTAACTTTTGGAGGGAAACTTAAGCTTACTAAAACTTCTAGTAAGATCTTAAGACATGGATATTGTTCAAATCCTGAACTCGTTTGCTAACAAAAAATAATTTTATTAGGTTCCCCTTTCAACTTAACAATGTTAAATTATAATTATTTATTTATGATCAACATCTTTTTTATTTAAAATTTAATTTACATTTATGTTTATTCAATTATTTTATTAAAATTAAAAATTAATTAGAAAAATTTATAAAAAATAAATTTGAATTATTTATTATTATATTAAATATATTTATTTAATAAAATATTAGAAAAAAATGTATACCTTTTAACATTATATTACATTACTAAATATTCATAATATATAATACTTGGTCTCTTTTTAAATAAGATATACCAAAAGATAGCTGAAATCACATGGCAACGATCATATTTTCTCTTTTCACTTCTTCAAATGAAGAATTTACCTATAAATTGGCAACTATCATATTATAAATTTGCACATTTTCAAAATGGTCTAACCTATAAATTAATTTTAAATAAAAATAGTTCTTATCCTACTATTAAGTAGGATGGAAAAAATTCTTTACAATTTAAAAAAGAAAATGGAGCCGTCAAAAGACTAGGCTATTAAAATCTAAAAAATCAAAATTTGTGCCTCAAAGAATTGTCGCTTTTTAACACAAAAGCGGCCCTCCCTGGTTTTTGGTCTGCACCAGGGGTGCCTCCGTGGCCTTATGGGATTTGTATATGATTTCAAACAATTTTTTCATTCGAAATGTGAAGAGAACATTGAGGCCGAATCCCAACAAACAGACACCAACCATGACCAGGAACACCAACCTGTAACAATGGGCCCCCACACAAGTCTTCCCATTCATCAAATATTGTGGACTCCAGAGCCCATACTGTTGATTTTTGTAGCTCGAAAAGTGGGATATGGATTTGCTTTAAAGCAACTCAAGATTAGATTTGCTTTAAAACAATTCGAGTTGGATTTTCAGCAACAGTAGTTTTTATTCTTTAAATAGAATGTTTCTAAGTTTGTGAGGATAAGATAAATCCTAGAGTGATTTTATGTGTAAATAAAGCCAAAGAAAGCAAGGAAAGATTCTTTCCTTGCACGCTAAGTAAAGCAACTAGACTCTATAAATACAAGATTGCTGTAGCAAACTCATATTGTATTTTCGAAAGAAAAGTTTGATGTTAGGCTGAATAGAAGATCCAACATTTGCAAGTTTTTCCCCGCATTGGGGTTTCCTGGGTATATCTGTGTTATTGTTTTTTTTTGTTTGGCTTCATGTTATTTTTGCTTCCGCTGTTATTAGTTGTTAATTAACCCAGTTGTATTAATTTTTATAAATCAGATTTCTTTTTGTGAATTTATTGTGCAATTAATCTATTGCTAGGTTATAGAAATTTAACATGGTATCAGAGCTCTAAACTCTGAATACGAAGCCAAGATTTGTAACGCAGATTTCAAGAAAAAAAAAGTCATTAGATTTTCATCTCCAATTCTTTTTGTGGCTCTGGCAACTAGCGTTCAATACGAGGACAGGCTCGAGGGTGCACCAAACTTCTTGCAGTTGAAGGTTCGGATTACATCTGTTCTCAAGGAGAACAGGCTTGGATCTATGCTAGCACAGAAGTGACTCCACCAACAAATGATCATATTGCCTTAGATTCGCATGAAGTCAAAGAGGCCAAAGCTCAAAGGATTATCCTGGATGGAGTAAGAGATCATTTAATTCCTCATTTATCGAGGAAAGACACCGCCAAGGAGATGTGGGATATGCTCACAAAATTTTATCAAAGCGACTATCAGAGTCGTAAGATGATGCTCAAGGACAAATTGCATAATACCAAGATGTCCAAAGGCGAGAGTGTGACCTCTTACTTGTCCAAGCTGACACAAGTCAGGGATGAGCTTGTTGTTGTTGGAGAGACGATTAAAGAAGATGAGTTGTTGCGTATATCCTTGAATGGTTTTTCAAAGCACTGGGAAGTGTTTGTCAAGTGTGTTGTCGGCAGAGATTGGCTACCTGATTGGGCAAGACTTTGGGATGATTTTGTTCAGGAGGAGATCCGTGAAGGTGCTCATAGAGGAGATCAGACAAAGAAGGTTCAAGATGAAGAAAATCTTGCTCTTGCAAGCAAGGGTAAGAAGAAGTCCAATAAAGAGCAATCGAAAGGTTCTTCTTCCAAGAGTGGGAAGAAGAAATATCTGAGCAAGATTAAATATTTTTGCTACCATCAGATGGGTCACTATGCTAGTCAATGTCCGGATAAGAAAAATAAGGACAAGCAGAAGAAGCAATTTGCTACTACAGCAGAGGTGGACGAGTTTGCATCACGATTTGAAAATGAGTTTTCGCTCATTGCCTGTCTCTCAAGTTCAATTGCCAACAGGGTATGGTATATTGACAGTGGGGCTTCTTGCCACATGATGGGAGTCAAAGAATGTTTCACCAAGTTGGAGGAGAAGAAGCTAGATTTCTATATTGAGCTTGGAGACAATGCCAAGTACCATGCAACTGGTATTGGCACCGTCAAGTTTCAGAGGGAGTCTGGCAAACCTTTGTTGGTGAAGGATGTGTTGTATGTCCCTGGCATGACAAAGAATTTAATCTCAGTTTCTGCCTTGGAAGACAAGGGTTACATTGTGACCTTTGAGAGGGGAAAAGTCTATATTTGTCCCAAAGATTCCAAGATTGCAAAAGTGATTGGTGTCAGGCATGGCAGCTTGTTTCAGTTACAGTTTGAGCCAGCACATGTGTTGGTTAGTAGCTGTAAAGGGATAGGAGAATTGTGGCACAGGAGGATGGCTCACCTTCACTATGGAGCACTTAATATTCTTAAGGAAATAGTGACAGGGCTGCCTGAGATGAAGACAGAAAAGCATGAGGTGTGCAAGGGTTGTGCTCTTGGGAAATATGCCAAGACCAGTTTTCCAAGTAGCGACACTAGATCCGAAGGGATTTTGGATCTCATACACTCAGATGTGTGTGGACCTATGTCAACAACATCCTTGAATGGATATGAGTATTATGTTACCTTCATTGATGATTTCTCTAGGAAGACGTGGATATATTTCATGAAGAATAAAGATGAGGTCTTTAGTAGGTTCAAAGAGTTTAAGGCTCTCGTGGAGAACCAAACTGGGAAGAAGATCAAGATAATGAGGTCTAATAATGGAGGCGAGTATACCTCGAATGCCTTCAAATATTTTTGTGCTCAGGAAGGTATCAAGAAAGAGTTGACAATTCTGTACAACCCTCAGCAGAATGGGGTTGTTGAACAGAAGAATAGAGCTATCGTTGGAGCAGCCAAGGCCATGCTTCATGATCAGGATCTGCCTTGGTTCTTATGGGCAGAAGCTTGCAACACAGCTGTGTATTTGCAGAATAGGAGCCCTCACAAAGTGTTGGGCAAATTGACTCCAGAAGAGGCGTTCACTGGTAAGAAACCAAATTTGGGGCACATTCGCATCTTTGGATGCCTTGTGTATTGTCACATTCCTGTTGAGAAGAGAACCAAGTTGGAACGTACTGCAGAGAAGGGTATCCTTGTTGGGTATAGTGAAACTTCTAAGGCTTATCGGGTTTATATTCCTGCTCTTAGGAAAACAGTGGTTCGCAGAGATGTGAAGTTTGAGGAAGAGAGGGCTCTTCAGAAGTCAAGTAACTTGATGAATGAGGAGGAACAAATATCCACAGTTGAGGTAGCACAAATTCCTCAAACTTTAGTCACACAAGCTGGAGAGCAGAACAAGCAGGATGATCAGATAGAGGAACAAATAATTCATCAGCCTCATATTCCTATTAGTGAGAAGAGGAGAAACAGGGCAGCTGAGCAAACATTAAGAGAGGCTCAAGAATATGTAGGTGATCCTCAAGATTCAGTCAGACAAAGAAGGGCTCCCAAACGTTATTCAGATTATGTGGCATTTATGAGTGAATTAATTGAAGTAGAGCCTTCCAGCTTTCAGGAGGCATCCAAGCACCAAGTGTGGAGAGATGCCATGGTGGAAGAGTATTCTTCCATCATGAAGAACAGTGTGTGGGAGGTAGTACCAAGACCAGAAGATAAGTCTGTGGTGGGCTCGAGATGGCTGTATAAGATTAAGCATGATGCAGATGGTAGTGTGAAAAAGTTCAAAGCCAGGTTTGTGGCTAAGGGGTTTTCACAGAAGGAAGGAGTCGACTATGATGAGACTTTCGCTCCAGTAGCCAGGTACTCATCCATAATAGCTATCATTTCTATAGTAGCACAGATGGGTTGGAGGATTCATCAAATGGATGTAAAAACGGCCTTCCTCAATGGGGTGATTGAGGAAGAGATTTACATAGAGCAACCAGAAGGGTTTGAAGCACATGAGAGGGATTCTCATGTATGCAGGTTGAAAAGAGCACTGTATGGACTCAAGCAGGCTCCTAGGGTGTGGTATTCATGTATTGATAGTTACTTGCAGAGTGTGGGCTTCATCAAGAGTGAGGCAGATTCGAACCTGTACTATGTTCAGGTGAAGGGTGAACTTCTCATATTGTTGTTATATGTTGATGACCTATTTCTCACAGGGTCAGAGGAGCTCATAGCACACTGCAAGCGGGATCTTGCAGGAGAGTTTGAGATGAAGGACTTGGGGTTGATACACTACTTTCTGGGATTAGAGTTGTGGCAGAAAGGGGGAGAGATCTTCCTTGGACAAGGGAAGTACTTAATTGATATCTTGAAGCGATTCATGATGGAAAACTGTAAGCCTATGTCAACACCACTTGTGACCAATTGGAAGAAGATTGATGCTTCCAGATCAGAGGCAATGGACCCGACTTTATACAGACAGTTGATAGGATCTCTTATATATCTGGTCAACACCAGGCTAGACATTTGTTTTGCTGTGAACTCACTCAGTCAGTTTATGGTGGAACCTAAACGTGTGCACTGGATAGTTGCGAAGCATGTTTTGAGATATCTCCGAGGCACAGTTGATTATGGGCTGAAGTATGTTAAGCAGGATGGAGTGAAGCTCAAGGGGTTTACTGATGCAGATTGGGCAGGCAGTATAGCTGATCGAAAGAGCACTTCAGGGTGCAGTTTTAGTTTGGGATCAGGAGCAGTCTCTTGGTACAGCAGGAAACAAAAGTCAGTTGCACTGAGTTCTGCAGAGGCTGAGTATATGGCAGCCAGTATGGCTACATGTGAGGCTATCTGGCTTCGGAAACTTTTAACTGGGCTCTTTAATCAGGAGCTGGATCCTACAGTCATTTACTGTGATAATCAGAATTGTATCAAACTCTCTGAGAATCCAGTGTTTCATGACAAGTCAAAGCACATTGAGATCAAGTACCACTTCATCAGAGATTCTGTGGGGAAGGGGATAGTGAAGTTCATTTACATTCCTACGGACGAACAGATAGCAGATATCTTGACGAAGGCCTGGATGAAGAGCAAGTTTGAATTCTTCAAGGACAAGTTGGGTGTGGTGCAGAACACTTTCTTCACTAAGAGGGAGTGTTAATTTTTGTAGCTTGAAAAGTGGGATATGGATTTGTTTTAAAGCAACTCAAGATTAGATTTGCTTTAAAACAATTCGAGTTGGATTTTCAGCAACAGTAGTTTTTATTCTTTAAATAGAATGTTTCTAAGTTTGTGAGGATAAGATAAATCCTAGAGTGATTTTATGTGTAAATAAAACCAAAGAAAGCAAGGAAAGATTCTTTCCTTGCACGCTAAGTAAAGCAGCTAGGCTCTATAAATACAAGATTGTTGTAGCAAACTCATATTGTATTTTCGAAAGAAAAGTTTGCTGTTAGGCTAAATAGAAGATCCAACATTTGCAGGTTTTTCCCCGCATTGGGGTTCCCTGGGTATATCTGTGTTATTGTCTTTTTGTGTTTGGCTTCATGTTATTTTTGCTTCCGCTGTTATTAGTTGTTAATTAACCCAGTTGTATTAATTGTTATAAATCAGATTTCTTTCTGTGAATTTAGTGTGCAATTAATCTATTGCTGGGTTATAGAAATTCAACACATACACGTTTGCATACGACCATCCCCTGGCGCCGAATTTGTCAGCTTTGGAAGCTTCAATGTCGTATAAAATTCCAGCCAAAAGCCCGGAGAAGAGGAAGGAGCCAATGGGCAGATTCAAGATCAGAATGTTGTACATCAACCCATAGTACTTCAATCCAAAAAGCTCTGATGCCGTCGAACTGAAACAGAGAGACGAACACCATAGCAGATTCCCACCACCACAGGGCAATCCTTCCAAAGAATCCCCAAATGCTGATGAGCGACACAAACACAGAAACGTCCGAGTAGCCCATAGCCAGCCATATTTGCCCCAAGTTGTTAATGACGGCCATTCCTGTGCCCACACCGCACAGAAACGTAAGAAAGAGCAACCAGAAGTCGAATTTCTGCATTGCCTCCAGTATAGTGTGGTCTTCACCAATGAGTGGCTAGCGTGCAACCAGCTCCACGTTAACGTCGTTTTGCGGCGTTTGATTTGCAGGGTCTTTGGAAGCCTCTGTTTCCTTGATGTTCTTCAACAGGAGCTCTGTAACTTGCTTTTCAATGTCCGTGCTCGCCGAGTTCGAGTTCGTGGGAGTCGATCTCGTGCCGGCGGAATAATAGTCTTGTACCAAAATCTTGGCAGTAACGATGAGAGGCGCTGCGAGAAGAAGTAGCAAGAAGCCGGCAAAGACACGGGAAAGTGCAGGCCCGTGCTGGCCGCTCATGTCGAAGGTCAGCAGATAAACGGCCAACACAATTGCTACGATATTTAACAGGGAGAAATTCCGGGCTTCGTCTTTTTGTTCCCTTTCATCGCCCTCAGAGGGAACGGGATGCAGAAACAGCATGGACGTCACGCATACGATGCCCGGAACGAGCGTAAGCATTAACAGAAACGAAGAAGGGTCGTTGGCGAAGAGGGCGCTGCAAATATCAGTAAAAATGGCAGGAGTAAGGCCAACGTAGCCCTTGAGAATCCCCGCCACAGGGCCTGTGTTCATCCACGTCGAGCTGTTCCCTCCCAGGCATAAAAACACGCACATCTGTTCCACATTTCAATCAATTAAAAACTCAGAGTCCAATTTCGTTAAGAACAAACACAACAAAATAACCCAAACAGAGCAAAAGTACTAAAATTTTACCTGCCAATAGGGCAGAGGTCGAATCCTGTGGCTGACAACCAGCCATTGAGCTGCCGTAACCGACAAACCCTTCCACAGAGCCGATGAGCAGAATCACCCAGGTGGGCAAATAATCCGAAGCAAAACCTGCAACCAAACCGAAGGCCTTCCCCATATCTTTGGCGACGCTGAGATTGTTGAGCTGCAGCTGATTTAAGCCCAAAATGGCCTCGAGAGCCACGGAGTAATTAGCGAAAGTGTAGTTATTTCCAGCAATGACCTGCACCCAAATGCCCGTTACGAAGCCTAACCACTTGTGCGTACCCATTAAAGTTACAGTGTAATCAATAAGAAATTTGCAATTCCAGAGAACAGGGAGAGATTGTTTTGAAAACATGTTTTTCCTGCTGTGTCAGCACGTCTTATATACATGTTGAAGACCTGTGCATCACGGTCTGCTGGTATCGTGAGCACCTCTGGTAATGCAATACCGGGTTAGCCAAAACAGAGAATGTTTCGTGGTGGGAAAGGGATGTTGGCCCATAGAGAAGCTAACGCTGACTGAAATTTCTGCATACGTGGAGGACGGCACACGGCTAGGGGTTATGTAACTTATCTGTGAAAAACCAGAGCAATTTATTTGTTTATTTTTGTCTTTCGTTTATGCTGAAGTGTAATTGAAATCCTTTTCAATAGATATTCTTGTGCATCTCATTTGTCGCTTACTACTTAATTAGTGATACTCCCCTTCCTTGGGCCCATTTTTTTTAATTTACAATATGAGGTGCATTTGTGGATAATTGTAAATTATGATGTTTTATTAAATATTTTGTTTTAGTGTATATTGCATCTAGTTAACGTATATAAGAGTGAAGTATAAGAATTTCATATACTAGTACTTGTATCCGAAGGAGGTGCAAGGAATACACCGATAGAATTATATAGGTAATTGGAAATTCGAAAGTTTTTTTTTTTAAAGAGCTTTATGTTTTACATTGTGATTATGTTAAACCATACAGATATGAAAGGAAGTGTGCAGAAAAATTCATGAGAATACCCAAGGTTGAATATTATTAAGGACTTTAAAACTGTAATAAAGTTGAAATGAATTGATAATGTTGAATATTTATCATTCCTACAGCGTTTTGGGCGAGTCTTATCTCTCAAAATGTCACTCTAGGGTCAAAAGAAATAATGTTAGACTATAACACTTCGTACAACAAAATAATTTGTAAGACAGATCAATTAAAAAGCTTACCCATAGAATACTACAAATTGATAATTGAAAGTAATAGTAATAATAGAGCAAATAGGATTATATTCAAACTCAAATCGGTAGTGGTAACCAACGTTGTTCTTTACAAGAAATTTCAAAGGTTATTCTTCCTCAGAGAAGGATGTATTTTAGCTCAATAGAGGATCACCCAATAGTGTGACATCAATAAAATATCAACTTCGAAGAATACGAAAGATTTTCATAATGAAGATCGATATAATTGCTCTGAGTGCATACAAGAATCAATAGATGAAATGAAGATCAAGATCAAGATCAAACTTTAATTGGCCTGTTGAATGGACGATCAAGCTTCATGTTCTCCATGTGGCAACTATGATGGAGTTTCAATAATATGGATTTCAACGTTTCAGCTTATGGGAATCGGGGTGACTCTAAATGTGCACAAAGTGTATTAAAATTAGTTAAAAAAACTTTAGTCATATGAAGAATAACTACATAAGTTCTATTTCTATTGAAGGATTATCCTTATTCAAGGATAACTCATGTAAGGTTGAGGGAAATGCAAAAGGTCCATCTAAATAAATAAATAACTTAAAACTTTTAAGAAGCGGTTTCACGCAATCAAACTCAATAACAAGCTTTTGTAGGGGGTGGTGGCTTTATAGATAATTTAAGGTGTAGTGTAGAGGGTTTGGTTGTTGCTTTCTATTATGGCTAGCACCATGTTTATATGTTCTTTTTCGAGGATGCTTTTATGAAACAAGCTGCGTTTCCATCCCCATAAGGATTCATTTTTCTCAATCTTTAATACTAAGAATGTTCTATTTTTCTAGAGGGAAGCTAGCTTATGTGAGCCTTCTTTTTGTTGGTAAGCCATTCGTATGGTGAGTTCTTGTTCCTTGCTCCTTTTTTAAATACTAGTCATGATTTCGTCAGTCTTAGTGAAAATTTTGTCAAAGACATTGCAATTCCAAATCTAAATAAATTTTCAATCATGTTAAAAGTTTTTGTGAATTTACAATTATATGTCCATGAATTTTAGGTTGTTTTCCCACCTTGATGTAACTCTCTTTGGTGGCATCAAGATGTGCGAGTTGAATGCTTTCAAATCTGAAATTCAGCTTCATTTCTATTTCTTGTTTCGAAGTTTTTTAACAATGATCAAATGGTGTAGCATCCTAGATATTCTTGTTAATTTGTTCTTAACAATGATCCAATGGCTTGTTAGCACATGTGATATGATCAATTCTTTCCACAATTCTTTTTCTCCTTTTCTTCTATTGGACCAAGTGAACTATCTATCTTGGAAGTTGAGATCAAGTGGCCCAACCCCCTGAATAACCTCCATGAGTGTTTCCATTATGCTTGTGTTGAATCTATTGCCTCACTTTTTTTTATTGAGGGATTTGATAGTGTTAAAAATTTAAAATTACCTATTAGGATGACAGACTCATCTTTGTTGAGGGTTAGCCAATTGGATTGGTTTGAGATATGTCATTCAAGAATTACGTTGTAGGGAATTATAGATATTTACCATTACAAAGGGGGTTTGCAAGTGGAATGAAAAGAGGAAAAAAATTATACCCCAAGGAAGAATTGCTTTGAAACTAACTATATACCTAGATGGATCTTATTTTATCATTGTTTTGTTTGGGGCAATAGAGTTGACTTGACCAACTTGTTTTATTGAGGAGAACCAAATCAAGTTTGGTTTGAGTTGGGATTTGCTAGGTACTTCAATACCTCAAATATTCCACAATATATGTCTTGGCTTCTATTAACTTGGATTGATTAGTTTTGGGTTGTCAAATCTGAATGATTTTGTTGAATATTTTGTCTAGATCATTCTTTCTAATGGTTATGCATTGTTGTCATTTGGTGACTTCCTCTTCTTCTTTCTTTGTCCCCTGGCACTTTTGACTACCATATTTGTAGACCCTTGGGTATTAAATCTCCAAAAGAGAGTTAATTTGTAGTTGATGTATATGTCTTTTGAAATATATGATATACAAGATTGGCTATGTTGGTCAAAATCTTACAAAACCCTCGCTTTAAATTTTGATTGAAGTCCATACCCTCTTCAAAAGTGCCCATTTCAGCACAAGCTGGCTAGATGCTGGAAAAAGTTAGGAATTTTGAATTTACACATGCCAATTGTATTTTCTTGAATTTTTGTGTGCATATATTGCAATTAGGGCATTCCATGAAATCACATTTCTATGAGGCATTATGTCTATGATAGGAAAATCAACAATCTTTTCACTTTGCCATCATAATACTATGTTCCCTTGATTATTATAAGGTGTTCTAGAATTTTTACACCCCATGCCAATGTGATTGTGTACAAACAAGAAATTGGATTTTGTTGATGGAAAACAACTCTTCAACCAAAGACTTGTCACGATCATTTAAACCAACATAGTGCAAACTTATACCAAATTACAATGCGTGTCTTAAATTTATATATGTAACTTGTGCAACTAGCATTTCAAAGTTTCTTCAGGAAAATTAAGAATTTATTTCTACCTTGGAGGAAAAAAATACAATTACAAGTCTAGATGGCGAGTGGGTCTGTTCTTTGATCAATCTCCATGCAACTACTACTTCAATCTATTCACAATACATGAATGGTGAAACTAAAAATATAAAGGTTTTAGAGCTTCTAAATCTTTGGGCTCAAGACAAGATTTTTGCACCCTTATAAAAATAAATTGAATAGATGTTAGAATTTTTTCTTCTATTGAGGAGGATATGGTGAAGGTTATCAAGTTCTTCTTTACACTTTCCCACAATTGCAATTTATTGAAGGTTTCTAAAGTCTCTTTCTCAACAAATCCATTTATGCATTTATTGTAATCGTTACATTCAATGACATGACATCTCTTCAAAGCGTGTAGTCAAACCATTCATAATGCCTTGTTTATTTTCCTATGCTTTCATATTTTCTATAAATATATGTCACACCAACACGTATTGACAACTGTAATATCAAGAAAAAATAAATCTCCTTTGTTTATTCTTTACTAGATATCCATATTGTGTTACAGAGTTCTCATTCTAGCATGTAGGAGGGGAGGATCCTATCAAAATTTGAGGGCATTAAACTAGGCTTCACTTCATCCTCATCAGTTTGAATAGAGTTAGTAACGCTAGGAGAGAATCTCACAACAAAAAATAAGACTTAAGAGCTTTCAAAACTCCATTAGAGTAATATAGTCTTTGTAACGCCCCCGCCAAGGAACCCCAGAGGACAACACAACTATGCCAAATTAACGGAACAATGTTTAAAAAAAACACAATTAACAACATAATTCATAACATAACATAATAACTAATCCTAGGTCCTCTAAGGTTCCCCGATTGTACTACTCACAAACTAACAATCAAGATTACTAAAATCAATTCATCAACTTCTAAGATAACATGATTAATCTAACACACAAGGTTCATTTTAAGGTATTATACTAAAATATTTACATTACTTTCCTTCCATCACATGAAAAATGATAATCAACATTAAAGATCATTTCCTAATTAACTATCATATGAAGATGCATTACTTATCAATACTTTTTACAAGAAGAAATCATTAATAATTGTTACATCAATACAATATTTACAACATTTATTTCCTCTAGTACATGAGGAAGATTGCATCAAATTACAATAATTGATACAACAGCAGCACAAACCAAAATGTAATTACATGCTAGGAAGTCTTCTTAAATAGGAACAAGAACAGGAGTCCACAATGCAATGATTAAACACTACACCCAAGAACATGAAGTAGGAATACCCAAAGGAGAAAAAGCACCAACCTCCCGACCATATGGAATCCTAAGGTCCACCCCCCATGCTAGGAGATAACACAAGGTCCCACATCCAATAGACAGTAAAGAAAATAACAGGGTAACTTACCAAGGGATTATACATGATTCCAACACAACACCACTAATGACACCAACATTGTATATAACACTTCACTTCTAGAGGTTCATACACATTAAAGAGGAAATCCAACTAGTGAGTGCTACACTGCAAAAGGAAGAAGTGTCATCATATGGCACTAGCACGGGTTGTCTTGGAAAACCTCTTACTAGGTCTCAACCCCATAGAGTGACACATGTGGAACAACACACTAAACATACTTCCCAATGACACAAAAACTTATTATAATACATAGACGACATCCTTTTTGACAATTCTATAAACACCCAATTCATTACTCAAGACTCGTTGTCTAAAACAAATAATTAGACCTCACATTATAACAATGAAGACATTCCTTTAAATTAAAGCATTATTTCACCTATCTGTCAATTTATCCTAACCATTTAGATTATTTACCATCAATAATCATATTTACAAATAATAAAACAACAATATTCTAAATGCTTAAATTACAAAGCCACATTACTAATAAATTGTTATTTTAATTTTTACTTTAATTCATTTAACTTATAATCTAAAACACTTAAATTGAACTACCTAAAATTTTACCCTCATTCAATATTTCTTTATCACTTAACTGAGTAAATGTAAATTTGTAAGGAGCCCCAAATCCTAGTTATTTAAATATGAAATATATCATTTTTCTCTAATAGGATACTCAATTCATTTTAATTAATAATTTTTCAATATAAAATCTTTCATTTAATAACAATTCAAATATTCATTTTAATGATTATTGCCCAATTAATAATCTTTTGTTAACTAGTATTTTATCCCTCACTACACACATAGTCTACCAAGTTCAGGAAACCCAATGCAAGTTTGATGCGGATTTCACCACCCAACTCAAAAGGCTTCTCAAACTAGAAAAAGGGAGTTGAGAATGCAACAAGGAAGATTATCAACAACAAATTCTTTGCAACAGGGCCTGTTCATGAACAACTAAAATATATAGTCCTTGCAATGCTTGATTCATTAAATAAACATATATACACTACCCAAGTACATTGTTGGCCCTTCAACATAGCCAAAGAATGTCTATGAGAGGATTCTAAGCAAGTGGTCTTGTTTCAAAATGGCATTGAAGGAAGTAACATGGAAACTTTTGAATTTTACATTTTCCATTTAGATCACATTCCATATCTATAGTGAGTGTTGTGAGTTTATTTCCAAGTTGATTTTCATTTCAAAATATTTCACAACCTTGAGTGGCCGCTAGTTAGAATTTATGAAATTGGAAGAAAATCAATGCTTCTAAAGTTTCTTTCTTAAAAGATAGAGATATGACAACCATAGTCTAGGAGGAGTTATGCACTTTGTGACCTGGTTGAGCTCTCTCTTATAAAATTAGATATTACCTAGGAAAAATAAACATGTCAAGAAATGAAGCTTTCTTGTTGAATATCAAAGTTCTGAAACTAACTGGCTAGTCATCAACCATGGTAATGAAATCAGTGAGAGCAACCACCTCTATTATCAATTTACAAGATATATATATATATATATAATTGTAACATCATGAAGCATGAAAAAATGAAGAAGAGGGAAGAGGCTAGTTGAGGTCAGATGGGGATTACAACTAATTTGTAATGGACCCATTTTAATATGCTAAAAACATAAGTATTTCTAACTATTAGATTGTAATTGAAAATATCTAGGGTTGTGGCTAATATGTTGCAATCGGGATTCCTATCTATTTACATATTTCATGTTTATGTGTATAAACATATGCAAAAACCACAAGTATGTAATTAACATATTTCAATTGTATTACACAACAATTTTCTATATAGACTACACAGGCATTCTTGTTTTCATTCAGAAAACACATGGCCATATTGAAATGAACCAATCATTGCTTTTAACTGCAATCCATGAACTAAATACAAAACAAAAGGGTGGTTAATACCTCTCACCAAATAGTGCACAATATTTTGAGTTCTTTGGCTAAAGAGGGAAGTTGGCATAACATGGATGTCATGATTGCAGGATAACACAAAATGTAAGGCCAAATCCCACTGTATATGACTTGGCACACGTGGGTAATCATATTTTGTGGTTTTAAAGGCCCTAGAAGACATGCATGCAAGAATTGAAAGCATAGAGAAAGTGCATGGATTACTTGGCTAAATGTCTTCTTCCATCTGAACGGTGGAGTTGCTAACTCAACACTTATGGTGGATTTGCAAATTAAAACAATAGATAGGTCTATATTCACAAAACCCAACTTAATCATCAGTTAGGGTAAAACTATGAAATGATAATGCCTATGGCTTAAAGTGAAAGTGATTTATGTCGACTTTGGTTACTTGTTAAGAACATTATTGTTACATCATACGCATGAATTGGAACGGATCAATTAAAATGCTTGAACTAAGAATAGCAACTTGGTTACAAAAATAGAATATATTCTAACTTGTGTTGAAGAGTAAAATAATCACATAGGTTGAAAGAGCCATGTTGCACTTTAACCAAATTAACCAAACCACCAACATCATTCCTTATGATAGGAGTAACAAAACATGTAAACTATAAACCTACATTGATTTGTAAAACTAATATCAAAATATTAACAACCCAAATGTATTTAATTAATAGGCGAAACAATTAACATTCAAAACCAAAACAAATTCAATGAATTGTTTAATGTTAGCACACTTTTCCCATCGATCATTTTTTCTTTGGATAGGTTAATTGCAAGGGATATTCAAACTAAATATTAATAGTTTTACCATTCAAATAATCTTACCTCAGGCTATTTCAATGTAAGACCTTTCTTTATTAAATGTTTGGTCTTGCTCATGCAAAGAAACAAAGAGTATAGCTAGAATGATTACCTCGGATTTTTCCCAAATTGTGTCAGGCAAGTGCAATTGGCAATTGTAAAGTCCACTTCCACAACCTTTCTAGCATCATCTCTATCATTTCCCTGAGGCTTTCATTCCCAACCACCCCTAAATCTCTTCCTTAATCTATCCTTTTCCAAATACATGTAAACTTGAAGTTGTAGAAGGAGGGATGTGGGCGAGTGATTCCTACCTTAAGGCTGGCTTCAGCCTTTAAAACTATTATCTCTCATTCCCCCCCAGATGACTTTTCCTTCGTATCTTTTGGTAAAATTTTGGTAACTACCTTTTTACTAGCTTCTATGAAGGATCTTGTTATTGGAGGGAGTCGTTGCCAAAAAGAAGTTGAGGTCTGCATCCCCCCCGTTGGTCATTGCTTGACAAACCTTTAACATACCATCCCTCTTAAAACATTAACTCCTTAAATCTAGAACTTCCCAACGAACTGTCGAACCAATTATCATTAGCTTTCATTTAATAAATTAACCTCCCTAACATACCAATATTAATTTTAAATTAATTAAAAGCATTTTAGTTAAAAGATCATAATTTGGGTAAGTCCAATTTCACACGAACAGTAAAACCATTTACCGATCTTTATTACACATTATAATTAATTGCTTACCCCAACCTTATAAATTTTTATTTATTTATTTATTACATTATTATTTATTTATTGACATTACAAATTATAAATTTATGTTATTATTAATTATTATTATTACATACATATATATATATTTATTTATTTATTTTTATATATCTATTTATCAAAGTGCCCCAAACTATTTAACCATTTATTTTAATGTTTAAAATAACCCAAGGAATTTATCAAACAATTTCAAATTAAATTAAGCTAAAATCCAATCAATTACCTGAACCCTATCTAGGTCGAAAAGCAAGAACACAACCAACACCGACGACCACTGACACAACTAATGATACGGACAAGGTATCAACTAGATACTCATCCTCTTCGAGGATGATGGCTAGGGTAGGGGACCAACGTTTATCTCTTGATCAACTAATCCATTTTTTTCAAGGAATGCTCAAACTTGGTATTTTAGGTGGAGACATAGCCTAGTATCTGTTCACTCAAGCGTACGAGTTAGAGCACAAATTCATAATAGCCAAAGCACTAGGAAAAGAACTCTAGCAATCATAACTCACTCTTGTATGTCCCCCATATGTCCAATGGTATGATGTTGTGCTTTCCTCCTAACCTAACAACATACTATTGCATCACCTAACTATCCAATAAATCTCTACATAATAATACAACAATATGCATCATACCCACAAAGTAGTAATAATAGAAGTTCATGTTCCATCTTCAACTTCAGGTTCCTTGGCCAAACTACCTGAACATCCAAAGTGAGAATGGAGGGCACTACATCCTTCCCCCATAAAACTTTTCTTACTCTTGGAAGTCAACTAAGGTGGAAACATAACACATTAGTACATAACCACTCGAAATCCTTACATATTAGTATTAACATCGTTTAGTTTCTTTTAAGACCAAGAAAATATTGCACCCTTTTAATTCTAACAACTAGAATTTCTCATACAAAAACATATAAAAGTATTCAATTTCAAATGCATTACCATTTCCATTAAACACAACGTATTTACACACACAAAGCACACATGTTTCCATTAAGTATCCATGATTTACAAACATGATATTCCACCTTATTCATTTTACAACACTAAATCTCATAACATATATTCAACAAAAGATCATGATTTTACACCTTTTTAGAGACATGGAGACACAATTTATCATTTCATAATTCATGATTTAACATACATTTTTCACATACACACAAATTCACACCATCGAGAATCACATCACAAGGGTACACAAGGGTCTATCTGGACATCAATAAGCAGCATACTAATCCATGATACATAATCCATGGGCCAAGAGCCAATATCCATCTCACATAATCCATACCTCACACTCAGTGGGCTGATGGTGTTAGGCCACACACACATGATGAGACCATCCAAACAAGACCACAATGACCTATCTCTTAAATTGTATAAGGTGGTTAGCCTCCAAGAGATAGTCATCACACATAGGTGGGTAGTGGTCCTAGCTGTGTAACAACCTCACATACCCCCATCCTCAAGGTTCCCTATGTCTTCTTCCTCATATACACTCACCAAATCTGTCTCATGCATCTTTGGAGAGGAATCACAATATGACACATGACCAACATCAAAAACAATAAGGGTAAACCAGTTTAGCCACCAAAGTCATAAAGAAAGATCAAATAAAAATTCAATTTCAATAATAAAGCAAGAAATGCATTCAATTTCAACACTAAATCAAATATAACCATCAAAGTTATGTCCAAATGAAGATCAAAAAGTGTGTCTAAACCATCACAATCAAACATAAGCAAAATGTTAGCCTTCACAGTTAATAGAAAATCATCAATAACCATAAATAAAGTCCACAATCTTCAAAATTGCACTATACAACACTGCATGACTAAATACTAGCCACCAAACAAGGAAGGAGGGAACAACGTCAGACTATCATAGTAGCCCTCATGTGGTGTGGAGTGAGCACACCATCCACATGACTTAGAGTGTACTTCTCAACTACACCCTGCATCATGTCATCACACAACATGGACTAGCCAAGAGGCCCACACACTCCTTGGATGCCCACATGAGATGTGCACCTCAACCACATCATGCATTGCATCTCAACATGGCATGGTCATATGCCAGCCAAAGAAGGCATGTATTGGCCGTATGCCGCATGGTAGTGTGTTTGTGGCTCTGCGGAAGTAGGCACGCATAGAACACACCCCGCATAGCGAAACCTCATGGAGAAGGCACACATAGGTACTTGTCGCAGCCAGAGGTATACATGGCTAGGACATATCCATATGCTAACCAACCCAAACACTATCGAAAGAAAACATGAGTATCCATCTATAAGTTTGTGAGGCCCCATTACACTCATCACACAAGTAGGCTATCATGACACAATCTCATAGTGCACCTTCACATGTCTATGCACATGGCATCGTGTCCTCAAGCCCAATTTTCTACGATTAGCAACATGACATCATCACTAGCATTGTGTTGGAACATCAGTGGGGTGCAGCATTGTATCCATTGCATCATGTCGAAACACATGCAAATATGGTATATACAATGCATATATTATTTTATCAATATATGGCTACTCGAGCTTCACCTATCATATGGATGAGGTTGACTCACTAGTGCCATCTCAACATCCCTACAGATAGCCAGTAATAAACTAACAAACCAATGCTATTGTACTCAAAACTATGGGGATTAGACTAGTGCATGTGGATCAAGTACCCTGATCCATCATAAGGGGAAGTAGTGAGTATGTTTCCTCAGGATCAGTTGAGCTAAAACTGCTATGTGCCACACTATGTGTACGCTACACACTCCACCCAAGGAACTTTGTGGCTGCTACTACCCCTTCATGGATTGTGGGGCTAGAGAACCAAAAGAAAAGAATTTGTGCAACTATCTTTTAGCTACTCTTATATGTATAAATTTCAACCACACATGGGTTGTCCCTTAATCAAGTAACAAACATACAAGCACACATAATTGTATGGTTAATCCCACACCAACAAATACAAAATATTCCCCATGGATGGGTACACAATATCACCATCCCATGGGCACACAAAGCATGTATGTGGTATTCACAACACTCAACCAATGCACAATTATTGGTTTCTCACATTTACAAGGAAGTATAATTACACACACAATTCCATTACTACTCAAGGATCACATGCTTTAAGTAAATTTATCTCCATAACCAATATGATTCATATCATTATTTATTATCCGTAACCTTTTATTAGTTTTCTTTCACTCTACTCTTTCCATATATCACATGATTCTACAAGTCAATCTCATGATCATCGTGATCACTTAACAACTCCACTTAACAATTTTACATTCACTTTTAAAGAACTGGAAGTCATGGAAATGAAACAATGTCATGCAAGAAAAATCCACTATGACAACATAATGGGCTAATATGAAACCAAAGTGCCCAATGTTAGAACTTGGGCTAAGATACCAAGTGTAATGCCCCTGCCAAGAAACCCCAGAGGATAACACAACTATGCTAAATTAACGAAACAATTTTTAAAAAATGCAATTAACAACAGAATGCATAACATAACATAATAACTAATCCTAGGTCCTCTAAGGTTCCCCAACTGCACTACTCACAAACTAACAATCAAGATTACTAACATCAATTCATTGATTACTAAGATGACATGATTAATCTAACACACAAGGTTCATTTTAAGGTATTATATTAAAATATTTACATTACTTTACTTCCATCACATGAAAAATGATAATCATTAGTAGAGATCATTTCATAATTAACTATCATATGAAGATGCATTACTTATCAATACTTTTTACAAGAAGAAATCATTAATAATCATTACATCAATATAATATTTACAACATTACTTTCCCCTAGTACATGAGGAAGATTACATCAAATTACAATAATTGATACAACAAAAGTGCAAACCAAAATGCAATTACATGCTAGGAATTCTTCTTAAACAGGAACAAGAACAGGAGTCCACAATACAATGATCAAACACCATGCCCATGAACATGAAGCAAGAATACCCAAAGGAGAAAAAGCACCAACCTCCTGACCATGTGGAACCCTAAGGTCCACCCCACATGCTAGGAGATAACATAAGGTCTCGCATCCAACAAACAGTTAGGAAAATAACATGCTAACATAACAAGGGATTATACATGATTCCAACACAACACCACTAATGACACCAACATCTCATATAACACTTTCTTCAATTCCAGAGATTCATATACATCAAAGAGGAAATCCAACTAGGGAGTGCTACACTGCAAAAGGAAGAAGTGTCATCACATGGCACTAGCACGGGTTGTCTTGGAAAACCTCTTACTAGGTCGCAACCCCATAGAGTGACACATGTGGAAAAACACACTAAACATACTTCCCAATGACACAAAAACTTAATATAATACATAGACGAAATCCTTTTCGACAATTCTATAAACACCCAATTCATTACTCAAGACTCGTTGTCTAAAACAAACAATTGAACCTCACATTATAACAATGAAGACATTCCTTTAAATTAAAGCATTATTTCACCTATCTGTCAATTTATCCTAACCACTTAGATTATTTACCATCAATAATCATATTTGCAAATAACTAAAACGACAATATTCTAAATGCTTAAATGACAAAGCCACATTACTAATAAATTGTTATTTTAATTTTTACTTTAATTCATTTTTTTAATATAAAACACTTAAATTGAACTACCTAACATTTTACCTTCATTCAATATTTCTTTATCACTTAACTGAGCAAATGTAAATTTGTAACGAGCCCCAAATCCTAGTTATTTAAATGTGAAATATATCAATTTTCTCTAACAGGATACTCAATTCATTTTAATAATAATCTTTCAATATAAAATATTTCATTTAATAGCAATTCAAGTATTCATTTTAATGATTATTTCCCAATTAATAATCTTTTTTAACTAATATTTTATCC
>VDFB02072274.1:4219873-4329187 GCA_007258455.2 Sequoia sempervirens | reverse complement strand
ATTATGTGAAGGGTTTGAGGCATAACCTTCTGAGTGCTGGTTAGATTTATAGCAATGGTTTTAAACTTGTGTTTCAGAATAATATCTATGAAATTAGAAAATGATCCATAAATGGAGATATGATTGCTGCTGGAAGAACTCATGGAAACATCTACCAGCTAAAGGGAGTTAATGGTCATTGTCTTGTATCTCAAATCAGTGAAAGTTGGTTATGGAACCAGAGAATGGGACATGTAAATTTTGATAACCTAGTCAAGATCAATGCAAAGGAGATTGTTCAAGGACTACTTAGAATCACAAGACTTGATAATGCTATCTGTAGAAGTTGTCAATTGGGGAAACAAACAAGATGCAACTTTAAGGGGAAAGAGTACTCTACTACCAGAATGCTAGAGTTAATACATACTAATCTCTGTGGTCCAACTAGGACTGGAAGCCTGAATGGTGATAGGTATTTAATGTTGCTTATTGATGATTATACTCGAATGACATGGGGTTTCTTTTGTCAGAGAAAAGACTCAGGATTTGGATAGGTTTAAGAGATTCAAAGCAAGAGTGGAAAATGAATTAAATTTGAAAATAAAGTCTTTGAGATTCGATAGAGGTGGAGAATTCACTTCTAGTGAATTTAATGCATTCTTTAAACAACATGGTATAAGAAGATATTTTTCTGCTCTGAGAACCCCTCAATAGAATGGAGTGGTTGAAAGGAAAAACCAGAAAGTACAAGAAGTTTCTAGAACCATGATGAAATAATCAAATGTACCAGATGTCTACTGGAGAGAAGCGATACATATTGTTGTTTATGTTCTTAACAGAGTCCATATTAGATACAACAACACTAAGACACCTTTTGAGTTATGGACCAGTAAGACACCTACTATGAAGTACTTCAAGGTATTTGGAAGCAAATGCTATAATAAAAGAGATGATGAAAATATTGCAAAGTTTGATGCTAGATGTGATGAAGGAATGTTTCTTGGATACTCTACTACTAGCAAAGCATACAAATGTCTTAACAAAATATTAAGAAAGATCATTGAAAGTGCTAATGTGAAAGTTGATGAAGACATACACAAACCTATTGAGATAAGTGAAGTTGAACCTGATGATCCTATCTATGGACATGTACCCGAAGAAAACATGGAGAAGGGAGAAGAAGAGAAAGAAGAAAAAGTGGAGGAAGAAGAAGGAGAAGAAGAAAATGAACCAGAACCTATTGTCAGAACTCCTAAGTATGTATAGAAGAATCATCTAGAGGATCAGATAATTGGAGATAAAAGTGAAGGTGTGAAGACAAGAAGCAGAGTTGTAGCAGAGGTAAATTTGTGTCTATTATCTAAAATTGAACCCAAATCTGTAAGCGAAGCATGTGAAGATGAGAGTTGGAAATGGGTGCTCTAGAATAAGCTAAATGAAAGTGGAGAAGTTGTAAGGAATAAGGCAAGAATGGTATGCAAAGGATATTCACAAGTTGAAGGTAAAGATTTTGAAGAAACATTTGCCCCTGTGGCTAGAATGGAAGCTATCAGGATGTTTTTGGCTTTTTCTGCCCATAAGGACTTCAAAGTGTATCAAATGGATGTTAAGTCAAATTTTCTAAATGGCGAGTTAGAGGAAGAGGTGTATGGGCTGAAGCAAGCTCCCAGAGGTTGGTATGCAAGACTAGACAAATAGCTGACAAAGAAAGGATTCAACAAAGGTTCTGCTGACAACAATCTTTACTTCAAATTACAAGGTAACAAAATGTTGATAGTAGTTTTTTATGTTGATGATATCATCTTTGTTGGAAATGAAGGCATGTGTAATTTTTTTTTTGAAGAGATGCAGAAAGAATTTGAGATGTCTATGATTGGTGAATTGAATTTCTTCCTTGGTCTACAAGTGAATCAAAATGATAAAGGGATATTCATTTCACAATGTAAGTATGTAAAAGAGCTATTGAAAAAGTTTGGGATGGATGACTCCAAACCTGTTTGTACTCCTATAGTGACCAGATGTAAATTGAGTAAAGATGATGAATTTTCTAAGACCGATTAGAGCAAATATAGATCTATGATTGCAAAACTGATGTATCTTATTGCTACTAGATCGAATATTATTCTTGCAGTATGTTTAGTTGAGAGATTCCAAGCAAATCCTAAAGAGGCACACATTGTAGTTGTAAAGAGGATATTTAGATATCTTAAGGGTACATTGGATTATGGACTATGGTATCCTAAGAGTGATGATTTCACCTTGAGTGCTTATACTGATTCTAATTGGGCCGGATGTGTAGATGACCGGAAGAGTACTAGTGGTGGTGCTTTCTTTCTTAGCAGAAGATTGGTTTCATGGTTTAGTAAAAATAAAGAATTGGTTTCTTTATCCACTAAAAAGGTAGAATATATTGCTACAACATCCTACTGCACACAAGTTTTGTGGATGAAGGAAACTCTAAAGGACATTGGAGTGATATGTGATGAGCATATTTCTATTTTCTGTGACAACACAAGTGCAATAAGCATTTCAAAGAACCCAGTTATGCATTGAAAAATGAAGCACATATCTATCAAATATAATTTCATGAGAGAAAAAGTGTTGGAGAATGAGGTCAGATTGGAATATGTGACAAAAAGGAACAAATTGCAGACATATTCACTAAGGCTCTTCCAAAGGATAATTTTTAGCATCTTAGGGAGATGTTGGGGTTCATTGGCCCTCCAAACTAAGTGCAAATGTAGGTACATCAGTCTAGTGAATTCACAAATTTCTCATTTATCTGGACTAATAAATGGGGCTACTCCACAGGGGGAGTAGAAATGGTTTCATTGTTTCAATATGAGTGTACTCTTAAGGGGGAGTAATAAGAGTTGTTGATCTTTTCCATTGATGTCAAATGGAGAGAGAAAGTTATGTGAAAACAATTGTAGAAGAAGAGAAGGTGTTCTCCCAATATTGTGAAGGATGATGTTATCTTTGATTTTTTTTAACATCATGTGTTGCCAGCAATGACAAAGGGGGAGATTGTTGCAAGTATGAGCTAGTCTAGTGGTGTTTCCATTAATGTTGTCATTGATGTCAACACAGTTTAGTATGTTGCAGATTGTACACGTATAGTTGAGATGCTTCTGAGATATTGTGAGTACATGGAGCTATCTTTATGTCATTGCAGTTGTGTTGGGTTGATGAGTTTCCAAGTGCTTTTGAGAAAATTAATAAAGAAGAGAAAATAGAATGATAAAAGTGTTCAGAATGTGCTCCAGTATTTTCTCTACATTTCTCCTGTGTTGATCCTATGCTTGTGCGGATGTAAAGGTTTGATAATGGGGATTTAGTGGTGATATCTCCTGGTTTTTAGCTTCTGGTTTTATGGTATGTGAAAATTACGTTCACAGGTATGTGAAAGTTATGTTAAAGTTGGTCTTCTATGGACTGGGAGAAATAGTGTTGCTCTATAGTTCTTTTTTGTTTTGTTTCAAATCTTGCGGGTTTGGAATATGTCTTGTGAAGGTCTATTCTGTGCTCATGAAAAGTGGCTTGAAGATTGGTGATCTAGAAGTCACGTTTCATTAATTTAGTGTGAGTTTATACAATTCGGGTGGACTGGTGAAAGGTGTTTAGTGTTTGAAGATTATTGCATTTTCTATGGATGTAATTGGAGAATTTTGAGATGTATTCTTGTGCTTAATGAAGTGTGTCATCGCATTTGCATGTCATCTTCTTGTTGGGAAGCATGTACATCAATGATCATTTGTGTTTTCATTAGGTTTGGCTGACCTAGTGTTTACACTTCATTCGAAGAATAAAATTTAATTAAGGAAGTGTGTGGTTGTTTCGAGATATTATTTTTGATCTTAAAAAATGTTTTTATTGGTCCACTCTTATTCCTTTCCACCACAGGAATTTTGATTTTCTGACCTAATTTGAATTTATGAAATAAGGTTTTGGTGGCCAACCTTGGAGAAAGTTTCTAAGGATGAGGATGGTATAACAACAATTTGAATTGTGAAGAGTTGTATGATAGTGTGATGCAAAGTGACGAAAGTGAGCCACAAATCATAAGAGCCGAAGTGTGTGTGAGTGAGTTGAGACAATAGTTCTTCATTGTGTTGAAGGCAGTGAGTTGAAGGTTTCTGCAATCCTGCTGATGTGCATTAATTGCTATGGTGGATCTTTTTGTTCTCTTTTGTATCTATAGGTAGTGGACCTCCCTATTGGATAGTGAGTCCTTTCTATGGAAAGTGAGTCCCTATTTTTGTAGGAAGTGAGCCTTTGTACTTGGACAGTGAGTCCTCTTCTAGGCAATGAGCCTCTGTTTTATAATCTTTTATAATGTGAGTTAACCCTCATCGTGGTTTTTCCCTCACTGGGTTTTCCATGTAAAAATTTGGTGTTCATTGTGTTGATTTACTTTCTGTTATTTTTGTTTCATGCTTCTACTTAATAACAAAATAGTGTGGTTGTGGAATTGATAATTGTTGAAGTTTTAAGTTTTGAATCTTGTGACAACTGATTCAATCCCCCCCTCAGTTGTCTTGTGCTTGTTTAACATTAAGATGCTCAAATTTTTGTATAAATAAGAGAATTCTCTCTATCTTTGGTTACACTTTTCCATTCTGATTTCTTCATTCATTGTTTTGTTATAGTTTTTTGTGCAAACATATTTTAGAGAGCTTTTGTGAGAAGAAGGATTTTTTGTGCTTTTGCAATTGTTGAGATTTTTTTTGTGAGAGGCTATAGATTGGTGATAGGCTAAGTCTTGAAGCAGTAGCCAGTGGAAATTTGTGGAGGTTGAGCTAGGAAACCATTAGTGTCAATTGGTCTATATATTTCCATGCATGCTGATTTCTATCACTCTATTATTTATGTTTAAATGTTAATTGTTTTAGATTGTCTTTGTTTAGGAAAGAATGAGTTTAATGCATGTGTTGTGTTTTTTTTATTAACTTGGTTTATTTTCTTACTTTGGATAAGCTTGCATGATTCAAGAACAAATCTAGTTTTGATGAAACCCCGTTATTGGGATTTACATATATACTATATATATTGGATTTTGAGTGGTTATGTTGTTATTAAGAACTATACTAAGTTAAGACTATATGAATGTTGCATAAGTTGTGTAGTATGAGATTTGTTGTTGCTTTGAAATTGTGATTGGACAAATTAGCATGGGCCGATTACACTTGATCCATGAAGAATTGAAGCATAACGAAGCCACTAACATCAAATCTCAATAGGATCATTCAACTGGAATTTAAACTAAATATTTGTCGAAACTAAGCATTCTAAACTACAAAATCATTTAAATGTCTACTCTAATCCATTTGAAACTTATCCCATTGTGGGAGTGGTGTCACGTTGATGTGGAATGATGATCTTTTCCCAATCCTATGGATAAATGAGCTTGTTCCAATTAGTTTTCTTGAAGAAAACTAATGGAATGGTTGTGAGATGTGTATGAAAACATGATTTTAATCTAAATGGGCATGATGCAAGCTAATTAAACATGATTTATGCTAAAATGATGAATAAATAAAAATGCTAAGCTAATTCTAAATGGATTCTAACTTAAAAGATCCAAACCCTAATTAATTAAACAAGCTAAATGGATGCATTATGTGATCATGGAAGCCATTAATAGAAGCTTTAAGCTAATTAATGCAATTAAAATGAATTAAAAGATGCTAAATGTGTGCTAAATATGAGTGTGAGTGTGAGTGATTTCAACAACATAAGTTTTCTCTAAAAATATGGATCCATTTGTCTCCAAATAGTGACCTATTTATAAGAAAGCAAATGAGAAACGAATGAGTACGATTGAAAAAGCTAATCAATGGTCAAGGATGAGGAAATGAGAGGCATGGATCATGGATTCTTATCAACAGATGGGAATGCAAGACAATATTTAATCAAGAGTTCACATTCCTTCAAACAAACACACTTTCAACTTGTTCAAGAGGTTACAAGGTAACTTGCACATGAAGCTAAGAAAGTTTGTTGAGAAAAAATAATATTACCCTTTTTCAAATGAGTGAGGAGAGAGAATATTCTTTGGAATATTCTCATGGGTGAGGGAAAAGGATAATTTAGTTAATTAAAAACAAATTAATTTGTGCAAAGGAATATTCTATGAGAATATTCCTCTTTTGGAGGAATGTGCAAAGGAGGAATATTCCCTTGCAAGTAGGGGAATTAGATTTAGTTGATAATTAAACAATATTAATTATACAATTAGGGGATTTAGAAGAATTAGATGATATTCATTAAATAAAATGATTTAATGAATGGGAGAAAGGTGGAATGATATTTAATTGAATACCTTAGGGTTATTTAATTAAATAAGAAGATTTAGGGATTTAAATTAAATAGTTTGATTTATTTAATTTAAGTAGACGAAGTGTTAGCACGAAAAGGGTTGAATTAACTCGATTAAATGAATTAGGTTAATAGATGCAAGTGATTCCATCAATTAGTTAACTAGGATAACTTAATTAATTAAGTGAAAAGAGAAGGGGTTTTAAGAGGAAATGATGTTAGTATACTTGATTCGAGTGTATGATATCATTCGGAACATTTTTCAGTGTCTACATTTTTCCCCTCTTTGAAGCGAGGTGCCTGCTACTTCTGTTCAAAGAATGATACTCTTTGAATAAAAAAACTATTGCTTAAATCAAAAAATCAAAAAATTCTGTTTTTTGGATGCCCTACTGCTGCCCCAACAAAAGGAATAAGTTGGTTCCCACACACTTTGATAGCCAGATAATTCTTAGAGGAGTGAGGCACATCCCAAGGCTGAGGATCAGCTAGAGAGATATGATGGTGAGAGGAACAACCATCTAGGCTAGCTCGTTTGTACACATTTCTTTTTATTGTTGTCTGATTCTTTACATAGATATACATTCATGGGATCCTTTTTGATAGCCTTGTGGATATTGTATTTATGATTGATATACATACATTGACCATTTTTTGATATATATATGATATGATATGGATTCGATATGATGTGATGTAATGCACTCATTTTATTTCATGCTTATGAATGTGTGGATGCATTTTGATATGATGATGTGACATGCTTATATACTATCATGTATGGATGCAATTCTTTTTTCAGTATTTTTTTATGATATGTTATGGGATGGATGATATGATATGCAGATATTATGCTTATGCAAATGATATGGATGCATTTATTCTGTGTATTTTCTTATGCATTTTTTATGATGATGCGATGCATATGGATGCATGTATGGATAATGCATATGTTCATTCTTATGATAGGATGAATGCAATGATTTAAGATGCTTAGAATAACAAATCTATGTTATACATCGCAACTTAAATGAGAATGATGATGCAGGATGGATGTTTTATGACATGTTATGATTATGTTGTGATGTATGCATGTTGATGATTTGTGGATGCAGGATGGATGCATTGATGATGTTTTTGTTGACTGTCATGATACCAGGTTAGAGCGGAGAGAAGATAGAAGAAATAAGATGATTGATCATTGATTTTGATGATTGCTTTGAAAGATCCAACAAGTCTATGATCCATCGAGAATTTATTAGAGATGGTGATGAGAAATGCATGATGATGATGATGATTTTTTTATATCTTGGGATTGGGATTTTCCGTCATTCCTTATTGTTTGATATAACACATAGACATGATGCATCAAGGTATTAATAACTAAGATGGCATTGTATTTAGTGTAATGGACTTTGACTCTTCAAGAAAATAGGATAGTTCTTGTTCACATCTTGGCATATGGAAACCTCATTGGAATATAAGTCAGAAGCTTAGGATACATTGGACCAAAGCATACACAATAGTCAACAATCTACTCCAAACAACTTTCCTACACAAAAATAAGCAAGTATGCATCAAGATTATTTTACAAGAATACCCAGAAGCACAACAAATGAAAGATAATGATTGATGCCCCATTCCTTTCTCTCTAAATAATTTTAGATAGACATCATTGAGAGGTCCTCAAAATGGGTCATTAAGATAAATCAAAAGAAAAGATCAAAGAGAAACAATCAACATTATCTATATCTCTTGCCAGTTTAACTTAGCTAAGGTGATTTTCTGATATTGATGCCCATCGTAGGAAGGATACATCCTAGGAGATGTTGATTAGGGGTTGTTTGATGTAGGATGAAGTTGTTTGATAAGCAGTTAATACAAACTTCACTGACGCATTTACCTATGATTTAGACTTTAGATTTTGAAACTTAGGTTCTCACTTTATGCCTTGCAATACTTGTTTTCTCTTTATTTTTCCAAAGGTTGAAGATGATGGTCAATTTATTATGGGTGAAAGTTTATTGCAGGTGAAAGAGAGATGGGATGGTTGGTTTTGGATTTTCTGAAATATTTCAATGTTTATGGTATTTTGAAAATGTTTTGAGGTTATTTTTGGTCTTTTTTGAAAGTTTATGTGAATGTTTAGGTTTTTCTTATTTGAGTTTGTTTAGGGTTTTCCAATGTTTTTGTGTTTATATGATTTTCAAATGTTTTGGGGTTTTCTGAGATTTTGAATTTTTAAGGCTTTTTTGATATTTGAATGTTTAAGGCTTTTCTGATATTTGAATGTTTAAGGATTTTCCAATATTTTACTAATGTTTAAGGTTTTTTTGATATTTGAATGTTTAGGGATTTTCTGAGTTTTGACCAAGAACCTAACCTAAAAAACCTATCCTAGGGGCCTCAAGGGCTAATCAAAGATGAGCCTTGCCTATGTTATACACATAGAGACCACATAGTTTGACTGACTCGACTTATTGACAATGAGATATTAACAGTTGAGAATATTAGTTTATTATGATAGACTCCTAAAGGACTAACCTAGGGTCTCAGGGGCACATCAATGATAGCCTTTCCTATGTTCAAGCTTAGAGACAACGTAGTTCAACAAGGTACTATTTTTGGTTTTTTCGATGTTCAACCTTTTTAGGGATTTTGATGTGATTTGAATTTTTTGGATTTTAGCTGTACAGGATTTTGCAAGTGTTTTTGGATTTTTTGATGAATGTTTTATGAATGTTTTTGGTGTTTTTTCGATTGTCATTTCCAATAACCTTAATATATACAAGAACCCAATCTGATTCATAAAAAATTATCCCCAACATTTATGCGATAGACTACCTTGATATAGGTAGGGAAAACTGACCCTTGGAATATGCCAAGTAGTACTAAGTGGATGTCATACTTCTCAACATCAAGCTATGATAAGGACATGGATAGGTGATGGATGGAATAAATAGGATGATTGATGCGATGGATGGATTGGTAGCATAAAGAGCCTAGGATAGATGGAGGTACTTTATTTACTCAAGGTGCCAATTTTCTAGGTTTTCACCAAGGTACTTACCCAAAGCGCAATCGAAGTGGTTTTCACTAGAGGACAATTGTTTTTCCTTACTTTTTTCAATCCTTTTTCACATTTTTTTGGATTTTTTGATCATTTTTTGATTTTTTTGATTTTCAAATTTACACCCTTCAAGAATAGGCATAAAACTTTTTAAGATGCAAGCTATTAGTTGGTTCTTGCAAGGGTTCACCTTCAGGCATTGACAATTGGTATGCTCCTAATCCAAAACTTGTTGTGATGAAAAAGGGACCTAACCAGTTAGGCTCAAACTTTCCTTTACTATCCTAATCTAGAAGGTTCTTCTAATTTTTCTTTAGGACAAGATCCCCTTCCTGGAAAGATTGACATTTTATTTTCTTGTTATAGATCTGTTTTAGTCAGTTTTGATATACTTGTAAGTGATTGAGGGCGTCAAGATGACACTCATCCATGAATTATAGCTCATTCAACTGAGATACTTTGTACTTTGCATCAGTGATTAGGTTTTGTAGTGACACTCACAATGATGGGATCTCAACCTCAATATGTAGAATGGATTCTAATCCGTAGACCAAGGAGAAAGGGGTTGCACCTATTGGTGTGCGGATATTGATTTGATAGGCCCAGAGTAGGATTTAAATGCAAATGCCAGTCATGGCCAACTTCATTGACCATTTTCTTTAGGATTTTCATAATGGTCTTGTTTGTAGCCTCAACTTGACTGTTGCCCTTGGGGTAATATGGGGTAGAGAATCAGTGTTGGATGTTGAATATTTGACATAGCTCTTTCACATCCTGATTCTTGAAGGGTGTTCTGTTGTTTGAGATAAGGGTTTGTGGAACACTGTAATAGCAGATTAGGTAATTCAAGATAAACTTAGCAATTTTCTTCCCTATTATGTAGGTCATAGGAATGGTTTCAACCCACTTGGTAAAATACTCAATGGTTGTTATGATAAACTTATGGCCATTAAATGAGGTTGGGGTAATCTTTCCTATGAGGTCAAGCCCCCACTGTGAGAAAGGATAGGGTGTGATCATTGGTTGCAATTCCTGAGTTGGAGCATGAATCAGGTCTCCATTTTGCTGACATTGAACACACTTCTACACATACTAATGAGCTTCTCTTTCCATGGTTGGCCATTAGTACCTCGTCCTCAACAATTTCTTAGCTAAAGTCATACCACTAGAATGGGAACCACATATGCCATCATTTATTCTGTTAAAGTGATCAAGGCTTCCTCCTGGTTAAGAAATCATAGTAATGTCCCTTCGATGCTTTGATGGTAAAGGGTATCACCTAGGATCTCGAATTGAGATGTCTTTTTAACAAAGGTATTTTTAAGGTTGGAGTTGATATCGAATGGGAGGGTTACTCTGCTTAGGTAGGTAAAGATGTGACAGTACCACGGGGATTCATGACCAACAATGAAACATACAAATTTAGATTCGGGGACTTCAACAGTAGGTACAAGAAATTGTTCTACCAAGAATTCACATTGCAGGATGTTGTTTGACATGTCTAACAATGACCCAATTATTGTCATAGCATCTGCTGCTCTATTGTTCATATGAGGAATTTCCTCAAAAGTTATATCTATGAAAAGGTCCTTGAGACTTTATACCATCTTTTTGTAAGGAGTAAGCTTATCATCCTTAGTTTGATAGTCGTCATTGACTTGGTTGATAACCAGTTGTGACTCTCCATAGACTTTTATTTCGTGTATCTGCCATTGAACTGTTATCATTAGACCTATGATTAGGGCCTCATTCTCAAAAAAATTATTAGTAAATGGAAATGATAGCCTATATGACTTTGGGATGCAATTTTTTTGAGGGGTAATGAAGAGAATACCAGCTCCTGATCCATGTTGAGTGAATGATCCATCAAAGTAAATTTTCCATTGACTTGTGAGATTGACGAGGGACGCTAATTCATCCGGGAATTCTAATATCAATGGGTTCTTTGCATAGATAGGTGCCTCTTCCTATTGGTTTGTGATCACCTGTCCTTTGATTTCCTTGTTCTCTACATACTCTATGTCAAATTTTGTTAAGATCATCACCCATTTGGCCATTTTCCCAGTGAGAATTGCTTTGGATAACGAGTATTTCAATGGATCAATCTATGCAATGAGTTTGATTTGATGTGATATCATGTAGTTTCTGAATTTCTGTGAAGAAAAAACCAATGCTAAGAAAGCTTTCTCAATGGATGAATAGTTCATTTCATAGCCCACTAAGGTCCTATTGTTGTAGTATATAGCTCTTTCCTTTCCATTTTCATCATGTTGTGCTAGAAGAGCACCTAGTGTTGTTGATGTTGCTAAGATATACAGAATCAATGGTTTGTTCGGTCTTGGTGTAATGAGCACTGGAGGTGTTAATGGATAGTGCTTGATCTGTTGGAAAGATTTTTCATACTTCTCATCCCACTTGTAAGTTATTCCTTTATGGAGAAGATGCGAAAAGGGGTGGATTTTTCTGATTCTTGTGCTATGAATCTTTTGGAGGACTGCAATATTCCTTGTAACCCTCTCATCTGCTTTAGTGTTTGTATTGGTTCCATGTCTAGGAAAGATGAGGGTCATTGCTCTCTAATAGGTTTCTCTTGCATTCTTTAGCCCAAATGGCATCACGTTCCAACAATATGTCCCCCATGGATAAGTGAATGCATTTTTGTGTTGATCCTCCTTGGTGATCATGAATTGATTATAGCCTAAAAAATCATCCATGAGTGACAACATTTCATGCCCAACTATTAATTCTATTATGATGTCGATGTTAGGGAGAGGGAAATCATCCTTCAGTCATGATTTGTTTAAGTCTCTGAAATCAGTTCATATTCTAATGCCCCCAATGGGTTTTGAGACTTGTGCTAGGTTTGAAACCCACTCAGGATAATCTATCGGTTAGATGAATCCAACATCAAGAAGCTTTTGTAACTCAAGCTTCACCAAGAGTGCTTTGAGGGTGCATCTTCCTTAACTTTTTCTTTACTAGTTTGGCTTCGAGATAGACTGCTAAATGATGTACAACTATTTCTAGATCAAGACATGGCATATCTGTGTACGACCATGCAAAGTTAGTTCTTCACTCTTTCAGGAAGGCTACCAGGTTCTTTTGTTCTTCATCCAACAAGGATTTGGCATAAAAAGTGATCTTGGGTTCGTCTTCTATTTCCACATTGACTAAAGTGGATTTTTTTTGCTAAGACTACTAATTTCTTTGGGTGTATTACACTTAGGGGGAGATTGAATTCCTCATCCTTTGGTGCCTCAGAGAGGTTTTCACCCTCAGATATGTCCTTTCTTTTTATTATTTTGTGATCAGAAAGTTCCACAGTGTGGTTTCCACTCAAAGATATGCAAGTTAGTTGCATGTTATCAATTTTGTGATTGAAGAACTCAATCATCTCCCCATAGTATGCTCTTGTGTCTAGCTCTATGTCAAAACCTACCTTGTGATCTATCCATGGTAAGTTTTCATAGAGTCCTATGAATTCTAAGATCACTTCATCATTTTCAAATAAATCTAGAAGCAGTGGTCCTTGTTGGTCCAAATTAATGAGTTACAGGTACACTAGGTGTATTCCATTTGGTTGGTTGCTTGGGGTGAAGGTTGATGTGTATATCATGAAGAGGGAGTTATTCTAAAATAGGTCAACAACATCAAGGGGGAACTCATCTAGGGTAGTATCACACGATGTTGGTAACCAAGAGCAAGCTTCAACCCATTTAGCAGAAGTACCTTTGCGAATAAGGGTGACCTTGATAGTAGTATAACCTAAGCCAATATTTTTTGGATTTTTCTCAAGAACGATGGGTTCTAGCAAACCAGTGTCATTTTGTCCTAGTTTCTCGTTCTTGGTATAGCCCATGCCCTTCACTAGCTGTAAGCCTTTGTTGTCATCTTCCATGGGAAGAACAGGAATAGGTTGTTCATCCTGATAGAGCAGTTTAGAGACATCTTCCTCATTAACATCTTCCTTATTAAGGTCCCCCCATTTGGTGAAGTTTGTAGCTTCCATTTTGATAGTTTTTGGGATGTTGTTGCTAGGTGTGGGCTTCCCATGGTATTTGGGAGAAAGAAGTAACTTTCCCAACACAAAAGTATCATTTGTTAGCTTATAGTCTCCACAACCATCATCTTGGATCACTACTTTGATGTTAGGTATGCTCTGCACAATGAGTTCTTTCATTTCAGAGGTAGATGCAAGGGATGATGGGTCAAAAAATGAGGTAGAAGGTGTAGGCCCTTCTTCATTCTTGGGTATTTGGGGGATTTTATAGAGCTTGGCCTCAAGATTTTTGTACTAGTAAAAAGGCTCAAGATCTCCATGGATGGTAATTTCTCTACCCTTGAAAGGAAACTTTACACATTGATGGTAGGTGGAAGCTATAGCTTTTAAGGCATGGATCCTAGGTCGACCAAGCAATATTTTGTAAGGAAGATCTAGGTCTAACACTTGGCATGTAGTTTCTATGATGAGGGGGGCCATTTGGATGGCTAGTGCAATGATGCCTTGTGATACCCATTCTGGGTCATCATATGCCCTAATGGTGGTGCTCTTTGTCTTCTCAATAGTATCCTCTGAATAGCCCAGATTTTTGATCAACTGAAGGGTGCAAATGTTTAAACTAGCACCTCCATCTACTAAGAATCTTTTAACCTTGTTCTTATGAATGATAACCTCAAGGTGTAAATCAGGGTTATGAGATGGCTACAATGGTAGGTCTTGCTCTGAGAAGGTGAGAAGGTGATTAGCGATATGGCCTCCCATAGCTTGGAACTAATCTATATCAATATCCTTAGGGATAGATGATTCTGATAAATCTTTCTCTAAGATTTCCCTATGTGTAGGTGATAACTTCAATAGCTCCAAGATTGATATTTATGTGAGAGTATTTTTAAGTTAATCTAAGAGGTTATACTTTCTAGTGCTTATTGTCAACTGAGTAGATTGTTCCCTAGATTGAGATGAGAATCCTTGGATGGTGACTTTTCCATGCCATGTGGTGACTTCACACTCCACACTATACCCTTTGATGGTGACAACGGCGATGACACTGTCAGAGGGAGTGATCACATTAGAATAGGTATGTTGCACATTCATGTAATCTTTAGCTTTCCTAGTGTTGTTCCCTTTGATATGATCTGGCATAGGGTTCTTGTATATCTTAAGATCCTGATTACTGGATGGTACTTCAACAGATATGGTATCATTCTCGAAAAGGTCTTGGATGATGTTTTTGAGCCTCATGCAATTTTTTCATTTTATGTCCTTTGATCTTGTGAAAGTTGCAAAGATCATTCTCGTTGTACCAAGATGGTTTCTCTTGTAGTTCTTGATAGTTTTCAAAGTTGGGAAGTGTTATCAGATTTGACTCTACCAATTTATTCATGATTTTTTTGATGGCTTCAAATAATTGTGTGTACTTTCATTTAGGATAGTTGTTTTTGTTAGGGGTTTTCGTTTGTTGTGATTCAGTGTTGTTGATCTGATTGTTCTGAGGGGGTGTTGTTTGTTGCATATTTGGTTGAATGTTAGCAACTTGATTTTTGTTTGGCCTAGGAGCACTTAGGACTACCTTAGCATCTACCACACCATCATTTGTTACATTTTTGTTTTTAGCCTAGACACGAGGCTTGTCATTTGAACTAGTTGATGGCCGATTGTCTTTGTAAGCTTGGGTATTTCCTTGTGAGATTAGAGCTCTTTCGATGTTAATGGCTCTAAGGACAAGTTCATCATAAGATGTGATGCACTACATTTTAAAGTGGAAGGATAGATCCGAATCTAGATTTTCTATGATAATTCCCACTTGTTGTTCATCGGGAAGAGGCCATTTGCTCTTACTAGCTCTTTGTCTACACCGTTGTAAGAAATTAGCAAAATTTTCTCTTTTTTTTTTTCTAAGAGTGTACAAATCTTCTAGGCTTATGTCCATGTCAAGATTAAGAGAAGGGATCAATGAATTTTTTAGTAATTTCTTGAAATTTTTTGATACTGGGAGGTAGTTGAGAAAACCAATCCATGGCAGGACTTGTTAGACTTCAGGGGAAGAGGCGCATTAAATAAGAATCATTGTAAGCAACCTCTATACACATGACATTAAATCCTTTGACATGGTCCACATGACTCCCCCTCCCTTTGTATTTATTGAATTTGGGAATTTCAAAGCTGAGAGGGAATGGTACCATTGTGATGTTTCAATCAAATGGATAGGGACATAAGTTCTATGTATGAGGCTTCTTTGTCTTGCCCATTTGAAGATCCTGCATTTCTTGTGACAACACCTTAAGATATGATGCTAGATCGTCTTGTGGGTTTGGTGGATGAACATATGGTGGGATGATGGATGGGTTGTACATGGGATTTTGATATGAGGATGTGTTGTATGGGGTGTAGGTGGTGTGGGATTTTGTGAGGGTGATTGAGGTGTCAATGTATATGTTCCTAACACATTTGTATTGATGATGTTTTTTTGAGGATTATAATAGGAAATGTTTTGTTGTTGTTGTTGTTGGACATATTGTTGAGCTAGTAAGGCTTGTTGTTGAGCTTGATGTTGTTGTTGTGCCACTAGGGCTTGTTGTTGGGCTTGTTGTGCTACTAATGCTACTTGATGGGCTTGATGTTTTTAGTGTGCTAATGTTGCTTGATGGGCTTGATGTTGTTGTTGTGCTAATGTTGCTTGCTATGTTGCTAAGGCTACTTGTTGTTGTTGCTACTGTTATTGTGCTGCTAAGGTTGCTTGTTGTTGTTGATATTGTTATTGTGATGTTAGGGATGCTTACTATTGTTACTATTGTTGTTGTGCGACTAAGGCCGCTTGTTGTTATTGTTGTTGTGAAACTAAGGTTGCTTGTTGTTGTTGCTGGACTACTTGCTAATAAGCTTATTGTGCTTGTTGTAAGGCTAAGGCATGCACTTGTAATGTGGGATCAGGTGGTTGTTCGGATATCTGTGATGTTTTTTGACTGATGATGTTTTGAGTGGGTAGTGGATTGTTGATGAGAGGTTGGGAGTTCCCTTGGTTTCACATTCCTTGTAAGATAGTGGATTGAGGTGGAGGAATGTAGGTTTGAGGTCCTATTTGATTTTTCATGGTGAAGGGGACTGTGGGAAAGATGAGGATGGTTCCATTAGACTGTGTGATGGGAATGACACACTAGGACCTTGAGTCCATTGATTAAAAATGTTTCCTTGTCCCATGTCTTGAAGATTTCCTTGTGTTAGGGATGTAGTCAAGGTATTACCTAGGTTGATGGGATTTGTGACCAAGGGATTATTTTGAGATAGGTTGATAATGGATGGGATAGATGTGTTTTGTGAAACCAATGGTATGGTTGAACCAGTTGGAGGGTAGGATAGAGATGTCCCTACTTGCATTAAGGGTTAGCTCTGTGTGAGGATATTTCCTTGTCCTTTTGGATCTGCTTGTGACACTTGGTTCACACTACTTTGCATGGTGGTGGGAACACTTGTGGTAATCATGGATATGGATGAAGAGGGATGTCCTCGATATGTTGAGGTTGTTGTGGATTAATGAAGTTCAAGGGATTTATATGGTTGTTTAGGATCTTTTGGAATGGGAGGAACACCAAAGGTAGGTGTCCAAGTAATGGTTTGGGATGGAGAATTGGTATCGAGGGTACCCACAAGTGTGTTGCTTTCAAATGGAAGAGTATGGCCAAAGTTCATAGCAAGGCTAGTTGCAAGAATGGGAGTGGATATTTGATTTAGCCCTAGTGATGGATTTGTGAAGCTTTGTGTCAAATTTTGTGCACAAAATGATGGGGAAATTAGAGTTACACTTCCCAAGGCCTGATGTTCCATGATTTTGTCCCTAGTAAGTTCAAATGGATTGTTTGTAACATCTTCAATCTCATATGGCCTCGATGGAGATGATGGTTGTTGTGATGGGGTAACTTGACTTCTTGGATCAAATTCTAGATTATTTGGATCACTTGAGGTAAATGTGACTTTGGTTTTCTCTAGGATTCACTTGTGTTGTTATCTTTTCTTTACCATAACTTTTGGGTCACCTATGGGAGATTTGTGTTGAGATTTGTAATGTTTGAACTCTCTAGTTGAATCAAATATAGGTAAAAGGGACAATCTAAGTCTTTTTGGAGCACTGATGATAATGGGGGATGAAAATATGGGTGATATAGGGAGTGAATTTTGCAAATGTTGTGGGAGAACACTTTTGACTTGAGTTTGAAGTTTTGATGTTTTGGATAAAGGATGTTGATGAACTTGGAAATCTGTAGGGTAGACTCATGCATTTCAACATAAACTAGTTTATAGATGATAACTAAGCTAAGTGCATGGAAAAGGATACATTTAGGTAGCTAAGTTAGGGGTTGGTTTGATAGATGTTTTAAGTAAAAAGGGTGTTGGTGCATTCAAAAATTTTGCAAGGTTTGATGAGGTGAAGGATGAAATTTTGATGAAGGGGTGGAGGAAATGTTTGACCCAATGTTGACTTAGAGTGAACCATTGTTTGACAAGACCAAGGTAGTGAGAAACATGCTATACCTCTAAAGTTTTCAACTCCTAAAGACTCAATGATTTAGAGAAGTGCATTATCTTGAAAAAGATGAGGGTTTTGACTCCAAAAGAATTCATACAATTCTGGACTATTCCTTGAAGCATGTTCTTAAAAGTTTTCCACCAACCGGTTTCTATTTTGGTAAAGTGCTAAAAGGTTTCTTTTGATAGATTTTGGACTATGATGCCTAAGTTTAAAGTGACAACTTGTAGAACTTCTTTTGGGGATTATGATTTTGCGTGAAATCATTTAGAGAAACTTAGGATCATGAAAAAAGGATATGTATTGCCACGCGAGTGGTGGTAATATGGGCCTTCTAGCCACAATATCAACTTGTTCCTCTTCTTCATCTAATATTTTGTTTGTGTTTCTCCATTGAATGGGTGTTTCTTTTGTTTTAAAAGTGAAGCTTCTCAAACTACTAATTATGTCGGTTTGTTCTTCGTTAATGAGTTCAAACTTTGGTTGAATAATAGCACCTTCAAGATCAGGTTGTTCAATGGGAGTAATCGGTCTCCAAAAGTCATGTGGGGTTCACTTGTGTCAAATTATCTTGCTCAAGTGAATTTATTTTACCACAAACACTTATCTTGATTAAGTTCAAAATAGATTTCTATGTCAAAAACATCATAAATTTCACAATGTCCATTTTGTGAAAAGGATGAAGCTCAAGCCATAGTTACCTATGTTAACTTTGGGAAATATGGATTGAGATATAAGTTAAGATATCTAGAAATCTCTAAGGAAAGAACTTCTTAGGAGAAGCATTAATATCAAGGCTATTTCAAGAGGTATCCATACTTAGACCAAAGGGCTTGAAATTTTAAGGAAGATTGTGAATGTTTGTTTGAAATGTTTTGGAATCAAACAAATTATTTAACTGACTCACAAGCATTTACAACCTTAGGTTCAAAAGATACTACTTGTTGAATCCCCACTCAGATTTATCCAAACACTAAGACAATGTGAACAGTTAGAGATTTGGCTACATTGGCTCCCCTCCATGGGACACACTTGTCGGGACCACCAAATCTCAAAATCTTGAAGATCTGAAGATCCTAAGGAATTTTCTGTTACAACAATGAATAGTACAAATGTGGGGCGGCTTCAAAACAACCATTCCTACACCAACAAGCATAAAGGTTTTTGGCTTCTAAACAAGTGGTTCGTAATAAGGGCTTTTGTTTAAGTTGGCCATACACACAACAATATTAGCTCAAAATTATGGAGAATCAAGAGGCCTCCTAATCTCTTCGTAAGAAGATATTTTAATGTATCACATAGATACTAAGGGTGATACTTGTTAGTATGACGCATCCACACCTGTTGTTTATGACTTTAATCACAAACACATTCTTATATATCGACTTGAAAGAGCTTGGCTTTAGCTCGTTACCGCTTGAGTCATTCCCTCCTTTCAAAGTGGGGAGGTAGGCCATCTAAAGATAAACAATAGCAAGGAAGTACGTTTGTAATTTGATCATCCCAGTTTGCATAAAACCAAGAGAGAACACACACCACGCCTTTTCCCTACACTGGCAAGGGGTTCATTTTTAATCCAAATTGAAAGATGTAGGTGATTATACAAAGTGTTAAGGAATGTTTCTGTTTCTCAAGATTGTCGAGTGGTGTGAGAGAATTGCATACACATTCAATAACAAAAATGTAAATCAAAACACAACAAACACTTATTAATTTTAACCCCTAAAGCTAAGATGAATTCATTTTATGCACCAAACAAAATGTTAAGTTGCCTTGTTCAATTTTAAACCTAAAATAAAATGATTAAATGAGGGTTGAATTTTAGTCTTGTTTGAGCATTCTTTTTAAAACCCAAATGAAAATTAGTGTGGTCCTAAAGCATGCAATGAAAATCATAATAAGTGGGTTATAATTGCCCCAAAAGAGTCAAACGCTTGTTACAATTATATGATTTAAATATAAGAATGCTTCTTCACTTCACCTTTTATCTTCCAACCTACAAAACCTCGTTAGTCTAACAACTAGCACAATGTTAGAGGCATGTTAGTAATCTGATAAAGCAAAAAAAAAAAAACACATGTTGAAAAATGATCGTTAAATTTTTTACCAGAGTTGGGCATCACTGTTCACGATAGCGTCACTTTGGTGAAGTTGGGTGTAGCTCTATAGAGAAAATAGTGACGACAATAGCGTCACCATTTGAGGTGCATCGCCATTTTCAAATTTTGATACCTCTAAAAAGTATTAACATCACCTTTTGGTTTAATCAATGTCAGGATATTAAATAGGTGTCTCTATTTCAGGTGATGATAGCATCCCTATATGGTGACGCCTACCAAAGGCGTCGCTGAAATTCTTTTGAGTGTCGTTGTTTCTTGCAAAAGTCAAAAAAAAAAATTGAGATAGAAATTGATTAAATTTGATCAATTTTTCCCTCCTTCTAGCGCCAAAATGTGTTCAAATGGATTAGCATGGGCTGATTATGCTTGATCCATGAAGAATTGAAGAATAACAAAGCCATTAACATCAAATCTCAATAGGATCATTCAACTAGAAGTTAAACTAAATATTTATCAAAACTAAGCATTATAAACTACGAAAGCAATTAAATGTCTACTCTAATCCATTTGAAACTTATCCCATTATGGGAGTGGTGTCGTGTTGATGTGGAATGACCCTTTCCCAATTTTGTGGATAAATGAGCTTGTTCTAGTCAGTTTTATTGAAGAAAACTGATGGAACGATTGTGAGATGTGTATGAAAACATGATTTTAATCTAAATGAGCATGATGCAAGCTAATTAAACATGATTTATGCTAAAATGATGAAGATATACAAATTCTAAGCTAATTCTAAATGGATTCTAACTTAAAAGATCCAAACCCTAATTAATTAAACAAGGTAAATGGACACATTATGTGATCATATAAGCCACTATTGGAAGCTTAAAGCTAATTAATGAAATTAAAATGAACTGAAAGATGCTAAATGTGTGCTAAATATGAGTGTGAGTGTGAGTAATTTCAACAGCATAAGTTTTCTCTAAAAATATGGATCCATTTGTCTCTTTGAAATGAATGGATAAGATTGAAAAAGCTAATCAATGGTCGATGGAGGAAATGAGAGGCATGGATCATGGATTCTCATCAAGAGAAGAGAATGCAAGATGAGATTTAGTCAAGGGTTCACATTCCTTCAAACAAACACACTTTCAACTTGTTCAAGAGGCCACAAGTTAACATGCACAAAAGGTCACAAGGTAACTTGCACATGAAGCTAAGTTTGTTGAGAAAAAGAAATATTCCCCTTTTTCAAATGAGTGAGGAGAGAGAAAATTCTTTAGAATATTCTCACGGGTGAGGGAAAATGATAATTTAGTTAATTAAAACCAATTTAATTTGTGCAAAGGAAAATTCCATGGGAATATTTCCCTTTTTGAGGAATGTGCAAAGGAGGAATATTCCCTTGCAAGTGGGGGAAGTAGATTTAATTGATAATTAAACAATATTAATTATACAATTAGGGGATTTAGAAGAATTAGATGATATTCATTAAATAAAATGATTTAATGAATGGGGGAAAGGTGGAATGGAATTTAATTAAATACCTTAGGGTTATTTAATTAAATAAGAAGATTTAGGGATTTAAATTAAATAGTTTGATTTATTTAATTTAACAGGACAAAGTGTTAGCACGAAAATGAGGGAATTAACCTGATTAAATGAATTAGGTCAATATATGCAAGTGAGGCCATTAATTAATTAGCTAGGCTAATTTAATTAATTAAGTGAAAAGAGGAGGGGTTTTAGGAGGAAATGATGTTAGTATACTTGATTCGAGTGTATGATATCATTCGGGATATTTTTCAGTGTCTACAAGAATACTATGGTAGGAATGTTAGTTTGAACATGGGTTGATAGCTTGGTTATTCCTAGGGTTAGGATAATCCATGGGAAAGGTTGTAACCTAGTTAGTCAATATGTCATATCATCATCTTTTATAGGAATATATGTTAGTGTATGAATGGTCAATTAGAAAATTGAGCTAAGGGTGGGTGAACATACGACCTACACTCAAAGTATTGTATGTTGAATTCTTTGTCCAAAGTAGTGTAAGTAGCCACGGTTTCCACTTTCAGTTCACTATGATCTAGGGATGTAAACTAGGTAGGGAATGACATACGTGTAGGTTATAGCCAATGTATGGTAGCTCTAGATTTATAGGACACAACACCATGCTCAGAAAGGCTAGAATTATGAGGTTAACAAACCAATCTCTTTGTTGAAGGGTAGGGCCATCTTACTAGTGAGGTAGATGTGCAGAGGGGACCGAAATTAGTTCCTGGTTGGTGGAAAAGTGCTTGAGTGATGCTCTCCCTCATGCAGTCTATGACCAAGATTTGATGATGTGTGCTAGCAAGGACATTTGGACCATTTGTATCTTTTTCTTATTAAGCTTGTGGAAAGCCATGTATGTAATCATGAATCTCTATTCTTATTGAGAAAATTGTAAATGGAAATGTTATCTAAAATTATGCAATATGGATTCGTTACTTGAAATTTAGTAATGTTTGTTTGTAATGTAATGAGAAATTTGAAATGAGTTTGTATCAAATTTTCATTTTGATATTTTTTTAGAAAAGAAAAATTTTATTGACTAAGTGTTAGTGTCATAAACTATTCACATGTGGGTAAACCATAGTAAAAACAATGGATAGAAAAATCAGCATGTTACATGTGGTATTAGAGCTACCAGGTTTAGCTTTGGAACCTATGTGCTTGCTATGCTTTCATCCACTATTATACGAGTCTAATGTTTGGAATTCTTGTGCGAGGATGGTGTGTCTCAAAATGACTGCAAGGAAGTTAGTAATTCGTGATGAGTGTTGGCCTCCTATAATGATCCCATAACTAAGCCTTTATAGCCTTGATTTGGAGACTGGAAATCTAACCTGAATATCCATTCGATCATCACGAAGGTGCATTTAACTTGTCAACCCAGGGACGCAAACTTTAAATGGGTCAGCATTGTATGTGCACTAGGGGCTCAAGTAGTCATTGCATTCTACAACTAAGAAACACAATACTGAAAGTAAATTGCTGAAAGGAAATAAATCAAATGTTGAACATCAACCAACAACTATGCTTAAGCTAAAATGTAGAGCAAGAATGAAATTTTGTGTGAAAATAAGGGACTACTTTGTCCGCTTTGGCTACAGGAACAGTCATAGAATGGAATTCTAGTGGTTGTAGGAACGGTCAATGCCAAATTTCTAACAAAGTATCAAAACAAAATATAATACTAAGTTAATGCTAAACTAAGAGAACAAATTACTCACCAAGTGGGGCCCCTTGGATACGTATCCTCTAAACTAACAAGAACTCAAATGCTCGAACTCAGAACTTTATTTTATTCACTGTAAATCATGTATACAAAGAGTAATGTGTCTGTTTGTATTACTGAAACTGGAGAATAAGAGTACAATTTCAAATCATGCAACCTCTTGTAGAAGGAGCGTCAAATCATTATTTATACTATAGCTAAACAAGGCATTCAAATCCACGACTGGGAGGACGCCAGTTAAGGAAAACAGGGGAAAGTGAAGCAACGACGGTTACACATGCATGGAATCCAGTCAGACATGCAAGTCAAGCACAGATCTAGCACAACAGTAATGCCCATGCATGCTCGATCATTAAGGTCCACTACAAGGTGGTTATGTTTAGTTGCATGAAGAATCTTTGTTGTCAGTTGCCTTTGACTTGGAGCAATTTTTTAGTTGGACATTATGGTGCATGCCCAACTGGTGGTGTCTTCCTTAACTTGGCATATTAAATCTGTAGGCCAAGGTTAGTACGCATAACAATTGCACATCAATAGCCACTCAAAGAAACATTCATTAATCACATGCAAAATCAATATAGATGACCCATATATTATGCCAAATATCATTAAAGCTTGCAGAGATAGGATAATGTCAAATGTCAATGGTTTGATGGAAACATTAAGCCAATACTAACACTTATGCATTAAAGCCCATGACATCTATGAGAAAATAGACTATAGATTCTACCCAAAACTAGACCAAAAACTAGGCTCATCAGTCCCCCCAACCTAACATCTTGTTGGTCCTCTAGTAGGGGAAGAGTTGTTCTTCTGCCTGGTCAAAGCTCTGAAATTTGCAACTGAGAGCTATCTGAAATTAGTGGCTTTAGTATGTGAGTAAGGATCTCAATAGAATCCTCCCAATCTATCAAACTTATCCCATCTCTACCTTTCTGTAGCAATATCACTCTGGTAGAATCTGAAATTTGGCACAAGCCACATGAACATGGGTGGTTGAAAAGTCAGGGGAAGTCAATGTTGTCCCTAAGTTCTCCCAATCTAAATATGTCTCTTAATTCTTTTTAATGCTGCAACATAATTGTGGATGGAATGGGGCTTAGCCTGTTTCAACTCATCATTCAAACTATTGCATCTCTAGGATAAACATCTCCTTAGTTTCCTCTTTTGCTACTATCTTTACCTCATACTTAGTGTAAACTGCCTCAATCCAAGGCATAATCCTATTTCCATAACTTGGTCTAAGCAGCATTCTATGCCATTCTCTGTAAATATCCCTTGGGTTGCTTGACTCAACTCTAATAGGCAAAGGGATATCAGACTCCAATTGATTATAAACACCATGTTGTTGTCCCCAACTAATCTCATTTTACACCCAAGACATGAATGCTCTCAATTGAACATCTCCAAAATACAGTAGTGCGTTCCAATCATGGTCTTTTGTGACAACATAATTATGTAAATACAATTCACATAGAAAATTCTTCAATTCAGGGGAGGCAATCCTATAAGCATTGAAAATTTCCATAGGGGTATCAATAGAAGGATTAAAACCTGAGGCAATTCTTGATATCTTAAAAGAGAGATACTTCTCTTTCAGGAGCAGAGCATAGATCCTCAGGGGTTCTCTACATTCCAGAATCTTTGGCACCAAAGCTGCCATATTATCTACCCTCTGCTTTAGGGTAGCAATTTCTGCATCTTTTTCCTCAATCTCTTTATCCTTCTTTTGAATTTCCTCCTTCAACTTTCATTTTTTATTTTTCCATTCTTCCTCCCTTCTTTGTATATCTTTCTAGAGGTTCAAAATTATTGCATGTACTGTAAAACTAGGAGGATTATGAATGCCTACCAATCTTTTTTATGATGGTTGCTCCTCATATGGTACTATTTGCATGGACTCAAGTTGTCCAGTTATCTCTGGCTATAAAGGTATTGTTTCTTCTTCCTTTCCCTATAGGGACTCTTTTTCTTGCAAGAAATCCTACTCTGATTCTAGTTGTTGTTGTAGGACCTCCTGCTCATGCTGTAGGAAGTCCTAATTTTCCTCCAATTCTTCCACAATGCTAGCAAGATCAACCAGTGTTATGTTTGTTGCACTCTTAAATATGTTTTCTTCTTTTTCAACATTTTCCTACTCCATTGGAGCTTCAGGGTCCTCATGTGAGGTCTCACTAGGTTTAGGGCTTTCTTGCATAGGCGTGCTGGTTGCAAGCCCATCTAGTATTGATTTCTTGGGAGGTCTATCATGTTTTCCTTTGGCTATAGGATGAACAGTATCATCCTTGCTCTTCTTAGAACTTGACACTTTTATTTCTACAGGCTATGTTTTAGCCTTCCCTTTTCTCATTTCTACCTCTCTCTATTGTGCCCTAGTTTTCATGAGGGTTTCAAGTGGAACTTCATCATCAAAATTCAAGGAAGAGCTTTCTTTTTCTGATTGCTATGTTTTAGAAGAACTAATTTCTATGGTTTCCTCTATTGTAGGAGGATTCATGCTAGAGCCAACACCAGATGTTGAAGCACTAGGAATGGCTTCATCTGTGCTTACTCTCCTACTAGATCTACGGGATCGAGGTATAGCCATAGGTGGAAAATGCTCAACATTGATGATGGGCAAGGTCATTGATGTCACAACTTGCATCATTTAATTAATTATTTTATCGAACAGGGCGTGTCTTAGAGAAATATGCGATAAGGATAGTTGTCAAAAATGCTTTTTTGGGGGTTTGCATTGTAAACAGTGACTTCAGGTATCGTTTTGCCTACTTCAGGAGCTTTCAGGAGCTCTCGGGAGCTCTTTAGGAGCTTTTAGGAGCTAAACTGTAGCGATTGATTCCTAAGATTTAATTCTATTTTAACTTCTTATTTTAAAATCATGTTGACTTAATTCAGAATTTGTTGACTTCGATTTAGACCAATTCATGGAGACATATAATGATTACTTTAATTCCTAATCTAAACATGGAATTCAAATTAATTATATTTTGCTTTCAAAGAAATCCATAACTTAATTGCTGGAAAGTAAACACTAAATTAAGAGCAGGAATGAATTGCAAGAAAATGACGATTATTCTAAAAAGCATAAATACTAATCTCCATGAACAGATTTTGAACAGACCTCAACTTTATATTTCCATAAATTCCTACAATTGCTTTAATGAAACTTAATAAACAAACATCAAGTTTAACCAATTCGAAAAACATCTAAAGCTAATTTATCTAAGAAATCTTCTAACGATTCTAATGTTTCAATTCAATATTTCTAATAAATAAATCTAACCATTCTAACAATTCGATCTTAACCATAATAAACTGAAACTTCAAACATAATTGTAGACAAAAGTAATTATCTAATTTTAACATTTACCAAGGTAGAAGATGATTTCAACGATTGAACAATTCAAAATGAGTTTCTACTACAGATTTAATATTAATGAATCAAAAAATAATAATACTTAACAAAAATTCCATAAGATCATTCCAAAGGTTGAGCGGGCCTTGCTCTTCCTCAGGTAGGATCCTTTAACACAGTGAGTTGATTAACTTCTTGCTTCCTTTCTCATTGATCAAAAGTAGAACACAAAACAAAGTATTGCTTGTGATTACAAAAAATTTGATTGTAAAATTATCTAACTCCTAACTAAGATCGAAGTATGGATATTTATAAAATATCCTTATTAGTTTCTAACATGGCGTTAATTTCCAAAACTTAAGGTGACCAACTATGGATTACAAAATGAAACTAAAACTAGAACTGAAGTGGACTAAGGAGGACTATGCCAGAACTACGCCACATTGGCGCTAGAAGTAAAAGTTCCTCAACCGACTATGAAGAAGTTGATTAAGAATTTGAGTGATTCATCATCCAGCAGGGCCTATCTATGGCGTAGTCATTTCCTCATGATTAAATAAAGAGTTTTAAGCGTCTCATCAACCTTTAAGATACCCTGTCAAAAACCCTTATAAAAAGGACAACAATCATGGTAATAAAGATTAATGCAGCATAATTATCTCATCCAAAGTCATCATAAATAAATGCATTTAGCATAAACTATTACTTCCAAAATATTCTCTAATTAGTTAAACATAAAGTAAAATAAGAAAATATGTTAATCTATTGTCTACCGCCTGTCATGTCAATTAACAATACAACAAGTTTTTTTAAACATGAAAAGCCTTAAATGAAAGTATTTTATATCTCCCATCATTTCTCCCCAACTTGTTTTGGGCCATGTCCTCATGGATCATCATCCAAAACTATGGTGTTCTCCTTTGCTTTGTTTAGTGCCTCCATCCAAATGCAGCAGTCAAATACACCCTCTTTGTACTGTTCCGGAAATTTGGTATGAAGTGCATAGCCATAATTTTCTCTCAAGTTCTCAAGCCACACCCTCATTACTAGAGTTGGGATATTTGTCGTTTCCTTTAGCTTTGGTGCTGGCATAATAATAATTGGCATTATGAATCTCATGCCTACCCAAAATTCTTTCTGTTGTTGGATTAGAGTGATAACATGCCTGACTCTGACTAAACTCCAACTAATATTATTCAGACTAATTGGCTCCCTTCTCTTGACTGATTCTTGAATAAACTAGTACCTTTCTTCATAGGACCGTAGTGCTAATGGCGGGAGTGTTGCTTCCACATTCTGGAATGATGCAATTCTATTGAACAAATTTGAGACATAGATGGGATTAACATTATTTAACCTGACCACTGATCTTACAACTTTGATATATAATTCAGCATAGGGTTTTTTAGGTCTCATTGGTAACCCATATTTTCTTTGAGCTTCTTTGTACTTATTCATTCTATTTGACCAATCCACCTAGTTTTGCATTAAAGAAACAAATGATCTTATCTGAAGCTCTCCAACATATATATTCAACATTGTGTCATCATTGTCCCCCATTAAAAACCCATGTTGGTAAAATTCACACATTAAATTCTGAATGTCAGGGTGGCTGCTGAAGTAATCATTAAGGAAATCATGATCTTCATTGTAATCTAGACTCCTTTTCAAAATTAACTGATTTAATTTCCATTCTAAAAATTTTTCTCTAAGAAATAGAGAATATGTTGCAGCTGGTCTTCTCATGGAAAGCATGGCATAACTGACTTTTGCCACCTGTTCAAGTCTTCTCTGAGTCTCATTCTTTTCTTTTTCTAAATTTTGTATCTGCTCTTTTAACACTTTGTTTTCTTCCTTATATTTCAAAATTGCTAAAGGACAGTATCCTGACTCAACTAGAGTCAGTTGGATTGGAGAAGTGGGAGGAATATGAGGGATAACGGAAGGTAATGCAAGGTTGCATGGAGGAGTAGTGGAAGTAGAGGCTTCTTATGCATAGAACTGCATGGATTGTTGCTTTAATTCTTCTTCTTTCCGTTGCAACTCTTCCTTTAATCTTGAAATTTCATCAGGACTTACTAATGCTTGCACACTGGCTTGTTGCAGGGCATCCTCTATTTTACTTAACTATTCTTTGATCCTTGCATCATTTTTCTCAACTTTCCTTTCATTTCTTGATTTTCACAGGTCAATTGCTGCAATTCTTCTTCTTTTCTTCTTAATTTTTCTTCAAAGAATTGCACATTTCTTCTTTCTTGTTCTAATTCAGCCTCTAAACGAGAGATTTTCATTGTTCTCAGTAATTCTTCAATTTCTAATTCCTCTGTATTCAATGCTTTGTGGGGTCCTTCTTCTTCAATTAAAGGTTCTTTCCCTTTTCTCTTCTCATGTTGTGGGGAAGGTATAGGGGATTTTATAGTTTCTTCTTGTTCAAATTCTTCAGATGCCTCTTGCTCTTTGGATTGTGCCCCAAACTCTTTAGCAGAGTCGTATACTTCAAAAACAAGGTTGTCTTCAGGAGTTGACATTGGGTTTTCAGGGGGACTTTGAGGTCTCTTAGGAGATGGTACAGGGGTACGGGTATCTTCATGTTCAGGGGATTTAACAGGGCTTCCAGAAATAGGGGTTTGACTTATGGGTGCATCATCAGGAGTGGACACAACAGTTTCATCATGACTAGGGTTTTCCTCATGTACTTATTGTCTCCTTTTTGACCTAGTATGGGTTACCCTATATATCTCTAGCAATTTTCTTAATTTTATTTTTCCCCTTTTCTTGGAAGATTCTCCTTCCTCCATTTTTGTCTTTTTGGCTAAGGGTCCCCTTGTGGGTCTCCCTTTTTGCTTTCCTACAGGTGTAGAAAAAAATTCTAAATAGCCCTACTTCCCAGTTTCTTTTTTCAAGAAATGGTATTTAATTATCAAATGTATCAACCCCTGGTATTTCAAAGAAGATTCCCCCCAACTTTCACTCTCAAAATCATGGAAGAAATTTACTGAAATAAGAATGCTGAAAAATTTATCCTAACTGAAGGATTTGTCTGACCATACCTTAAATGTATTAAAAACTACATTCCTGGACCCAATATCGTACCATACTGCCCATCACAGGTGAAGAATTTCATAAGCCAAGACACAACAGTCCTCCATGGCTCATCCAAACTATTACGAGCTATGCCACGTTGGTCTCCCTTGTGCATTTGTATGTCTGGCCTTCTTTCTGGCTCCTGGTGAAACACAACCACCAATTTCTCAAACTTAACTCAGCCTTTGTTAACTGGTTTTCCTTCATTTGGAATCCCAGAAATTTCACTTATAATTTCTGGTGTGACCTCAATTATTTCTCCCCTTACCCTGGTAACATTCATGTTCAAATTTGTCACAAATTCCATAACCATTTCTGGTTGGAAGCCTTCATACTACATCACAAAATTTAGCCACCCAGCTTCTTCTAACAATCTTCTGGTCTCTGAATCAAGATTGAAGTTCTCTGGTTCAAAATTTCTCTTATTCCCCATCTTTCTCTGGCACAAATGGCAGACTTCACTGGCGGACTTCAACTGGTAGTCTAAATACTTACCAAAAAATGCAGAATGATTTGTTTCTTGATTTGGGAGAAGCCAATTTTGAAAATGACATGACATGCCATTAATCTCTTACATTTATTTCCTTTATTGCTCCGGATGATTCACACGCCATAACTTGAAACTTGCAATTCAATTCGCAAGGTTGGCGACATTCATTACACATGTCATCATGTACTTGGGAGGATTTTTGAAAAGACAACAGAATTATGAAGAGATCCATTGTCCTCTACTGACATCATCCATGTCACATCATTCCTTATTCCAACAATCTGCCACTTTTTAAAATGATTAAAAGTGGATCTATTATTATCATTAATTAACATTGTGGTGGAGATGTCTAGATTCATAATATTTACCTATTTTAAATTAGTCTAACTAAATTAGAAAATAACTTCGAAAACAATATTTACATTAAATGCGCACCTTAATTTATTTTGAGCTCTTGAGTTCTTCAAGAGCTTTAAGGAGTTCATCAGGAGTCTTCAGGAGCTTTCAGGAGTTTGTAATTTCAGGAGTTTTCAGGAGCTATCGAGCAAAACAGAATCTTCAAAGTCTTCAGTTTTCAATATCTTCAGGAGCCTTCAAGAGCTTTTGAGGGGCTCTTCAGGAGCCTTCTGGAGCTTTCAGAAGTTAACTTAGATAGACTGCCATTTTTGGTTTTTAGTCATCAATTTTTTTATTTTTTTATTTTTTTTCTCGAAAGTAAACCACCATTTGATGGTTTTCAATTTACCTTGTTTATTTCTGCCTTCTTGAAAGGTTCAAAGATCTTCGTTCATGGAAGAGATATCTTCCATGAGAAAATGTTCAATTCTGTGTTGCACTTCATCCATAAATTCCTCCTTTGTTGTTGGCTTATGGTAAGTTTTCAATCGATGACCATTGACCAACATAACTCTTTTCTCTCCATCAATTGGAACTTACTGGACAACTCCATTTTTAAACACTTTTTGTATCTCATAGGGTCCTAACCATCTGGTATGGAACTTTCCTTTAAACTCTTCAAATCTGGAGTCAAATAATAGCGCTCGATCTCCCTCTTTGAATTGTCTGGACACAATATGTTTATCGTTCCATTCTTTCCTTTGCTTTTGAATCACTTCTGTATGCTGAAGTGCCTCCATTCTCATTTCATCAAGTCTATTAAGGTGCAAAATTTTGCTTTTCTCTACTTCTGGTAGGTCAATCCCAACTTCTACTGCTTTCTTCAATGTTTTCAACTCAAATTCAATTGGCATGACTAGTTTCTTTCCATACACAAGTTCATATGGGGAGAACCTAGTCGTTGTTTTCCACGTGGTGTTATAGGTCCAGACTGTTTCATCTAGCCTATCTACCCAATTTTTTCTTCTTCAAAGAAACTATTTTTGTTAGAATATTCTCTAATTCTCTATTTGTGACCTCTACTTGTCCATTCGCCTGTGGGTGATAAGGCAAAGATTTTCTGTGAGTTATTTGGTACCTCTGTAAAAATGATTCCATCATTGTTGACACAAATTGTGGTCCCTAATCTGAAACAATTTCTCTGTGTGCACCAAACCTTTGGAGAATTTTCTTGTATAGAAATTCTGCAACTTTATCTTCTTTTGCTACTGGTAGTGCCTTCACCTCGGCCCATTTTGTTGCATAATCAGTACAAACAAGGATATATCGTTGTCCTCTTGAAGGTGGATCTATCGGTCCCACAAAATCGATGCCCCACTTTTCAAATGGTTCAAGAGAAAATTGTGGCTATAGTGGCATCTCCATGGCTGTTGTAGGCCTCCCCATTCTTTGGCACTCATCACAGTGTTTGACAAAGAATGTTGCATCCTTTATCATTGCTGGCCAAAAGTAACCAGCCCCCAAGATTTTGTGAACTGTTCTTACAACTGAGAAGTGTCCTCCTTCAGGTTCGTGATGGCAGGTATGCACTACATCATAAACTTCCAATTATGTTACACATCTGCATAAAACATGGTCAGGACATAATTTAAATAGAAGACCATTAATCCATTGAAATCTGGAACTCTCACGGATTAACTTCTTTTTTTTCTTATTACTGAATTAACTTGGACATTTTCATGTAACAAGGTAATTTTCCAAATCAGCAAACCATGGTGGATGAATTGATATAGCAAATAAGTGTTCATCTGGAAATGCATCATCCACTGGTCCCTGGTTATCCTGTAAAACAATTCTGGAAAGAAAGTTAGCAACAACATTGTCTTTTCCAGGCTTATCAATGATAGTTACATCAAATTCTATTAATAAAAGTAACCATCTAATAATGCGTCCACCTACCATTGCTTTATTCATTAGATGTTTGATTGCAGCATGGTCTATATGTACGTAGATTTTATAGCCTGTAATATAATGTCTGAACTTATTTATTGCATATACTATAGCTAAAAATTCCTTTTATGTTATTGTGTAGTTTCTTTCAACCGGATTTAAGTTTTTGCTCACATAGTAGATTGCATGCATGGCATCGTTTTCATCTTGTTGTCCTAATACTCCACCAATGGCCAAATTAGATGCATATGCATGTATGTGAAAAGGCTCTCCCCAAACTGGTCCTTTAATAATTGCTGAAGTTGTTAGGGCTATCTTGATTGTTTCAGAGGATTTCTAACAATCTTTTGTCCATACAAATTCTTCTTCTTTCTTGAGCAGGGTAAATAGTGGTGATGCAATTTTACTAAATCCTTCTATAAATCTTTTGTAATACTCTGCATGCCCAAGAAAACTTCTTACTCCAGTTTGGTTCTTAGGGATTTCAATGTTCTGTATGATCTCAACTTTCTTTGGATCAACCTTTATCCCCTCTTTTGAGATGTGATGTCCCAGAACAATTCCCTCTGTCATCATAATGGAACTTTTCTCATGGTTGAGTGATAACCTATGATCTTTGCAGCATTGTAAAACCTTTTCTAGGTTTTTTAATGCTTCATCAAATTTTTTAGCATGGACTATAAAGTCATCCATATAGATTTTACACATGAAGTGGTGAAGTCTGCAAATATTGCAAGTACCGCTCTTTGAAATGTCGTAGGTGCATGACATAGTCCAAATGGTAAGACTGTATAGGCATACGTACCCCAAGGACAGGTAAAGGTAGTTTTGTCTTAATCTTCAGGGGCTACTTGGATTTTGTTGTATCCACTAAAGCCATCAAGAAATGAGAAGTAGTTGTTGCCTGCTAGGTTGTCTAGGACTTGGTTGATAAATGGCAATGGGAAATGGTCTTTTTTCGTGGCTTTATTCAATTCTCTATAGTCTATGTAGACTCGCCATTTACCATTTTTTTTTTGAACTATAACCAGTGGGGAAACCCACTGACTATCAGATATTGGATATATGAATTCTACATTAAGCAACTTCTTAATTTCTTTTTTAACAATGTCATGAAGAACATGATTAATTCTCCTTTGTCCTTGTCTTATTGGTCTGACATCTTCTGTGTAGATATGATGACTATCAATTGAAGGATGGATACCTCTCATATCAGTATATTCCCAGGAAAATGCTCTAGTGTGTTTTTCAAAAATTTCTTTCAATTTTTCCTCTTGCATTGGGGGTAAGGTTGAATTGATATTAAGGGGTCTATCTCTTGCTACTATAATCTCCTGTGTCCATTTTAGAAATTACTAATTTTTCAACAAGAGTATTCAAAGGACAACAATGTTGTTCATGTAACGTTGTTTGAGAATTATCTTGCTCTTTTTCTAAAATTATCTCTTATTCTTCACATTCTTGGATATGTTATGTTATGGTTACCATTGCTAATTCCACAATACCATCACCTTTAGAATCCAAATCCTCATCTACCCAAAGGTGAGTGTTTGTTTTGATTGATGGTTGTGCAGGTGGATAAAGTGACAATTCTTTTTATTTTTTCCCATTGGTAATTATCATGCTTCCTGATCTATAGTCTATTAAGGCTACAACAGTAGCCAACCATGGTCTGCCTAATATGATTGGGTATCCAGAATCCTTCCTTCTAGATTTGAGAACCAAAAAGTCAACTGGATAATCCCATGTATCAATTGTGACCATGATTTCTTCTATAATACCCTTTGGTTTTGTAGTTGATTGATTAGCCAACTGTAGAATAGTTGTTGTTGGTTGAGTTGTTGTCATTCCTAGCTTTTCAACTGTATCAGATGTAATGACATTTATGGCAGCTCCTAAATCAATCAGGACATTTGGTATTACAATTCCATTAATAATTAGCGTTATGACAGGGCTACCAGGATCATTATATTTCTATGGAAGCAGTCTTCCTGATAATACATTAGTAAGTTTAGTCCCTACTTGAATTGTTTAAGGCATTTTTTTTTTCTTCCTGGGGTCTTCATGCAAAGGGATTTTACTAATTGATTGATCTCGGGTATATCCTTGATTTCCTGTAACAGAGGTATCTCTATGTTAATCTTTTCTAACTCTCTAAGAAGTTGTGAATCGATCACATTCATGTAGTTAGGGGATGAGGGTTGAGGATTAGTCTTCCCTTCATGCAACTGCTCAAGATAGGGAGCTTGTTCGACAATATTCTACTCTTGTTCTCTCTTTTCTTCCTCTCTTTCTGGAATTGTCTCTGGTGGTGCAGTTTGCACATTCTGACTTCGCAACTATATGTCATTAACATCTACTGCATTTACATTTGGGTTGTTTTTATCAGTTCGTGCATTTTTTGGATTTGGAACCGATTGAGTTGGCATTTGGGGTTGATTCACTTGATCATTTGGAGCATTTGGGGCATTAAGTTCTGGAGGTGTTTGTCCCCAGGGTCATTTTTGTCCCTAATTTTTCCATGGCTAGAATTGGTTTTTATTTTTTTTCCATGAGGTTTGATTTGCTTGCCATTGCGGTTGCTGGTTAGCCTGCCACTGGGATTGATTCCATTGGGGATTCATCCATTCTTGTTGTCCCCAATATGTAGGTGGGTGTTGTGGCTGATATTGGGGGGTCCATTGATTTTGGTTCTGTCATGGGTTTTGATTCCAGTTTGACTGTGAATTATATTATCTTTGATTTTCATTATACCCTTGGTTCTGAGGTCTCTAGCCGACATAATTGAGTTCTTCTTCGACCACTAGTGGTTTCTTGATATTGTTCTTTATTCCTGCCAAAATATTGCAGGAACTGGTTGGGTGTGGTTTTTCACAAATATCACATATTTCAACCTAATTTAATGGGCATATTCCCTCAAAAGATGTTTTCCCCTACATTTGGAATAATAAATTGACAAGGGTTCTGCGATTCTTTTCTCTCCTTGCATGTTAAGATGTAGTAGCAGATTAGTCTTCATGTTCGCCAATTCTTCCATTACTTCTGATACATCAGTGTTGTGAGTCTTGTTCCTTCTAGAGTTTCAAGTCCCCACTCTAGTTCCAGAGTAGTTTCTATAGATCTCCACAATGTCATCCAAGGAAAGCTTTTTAATGTCTACTTTTCCCATTAGGTTCAAGGATTCTCTAGACTCATCTTCAATCCCTCTCAAGAAAATTGTTTTGTTGATTTCATCATCCAGCCCATTAGTGCACCGTTGATGCACAAATTGAAATCTATCAGCATAGTCCTCCAGACTTTCATCTTCTTGTTGCTTTATGTGAAACAATTCCTATTTTCTATCTCTCACTCAACAGTAATCTTGGTATTTGTCCAAGAATTCGGTCTCCATCTGCTGCCAAGTCCTAATGGTTCCTGATCCTAGACCCATAAACCATCTTAAAGTTGATTCTTTCAAAGTAGAAGGAAACAGTTTCAACTTTTGATTATCATTTGAATAATCATAGGTTTGGCATAAGATTTTCAATTCAAATAGGAATTGATCAGGGTCTTATGTAGTCTTTCCCCTAAATGTTGGAAGAACTAAGGGTGAAATGTTTTTCATAGGGGGATCATCAAGCTGTCTTTCAAGATTGATAGGATTTGAAAAGGTCCTATTTGCTGGGGGACGTGCTGGTTGGTCTCCCATTTTTTCTTGTGGAAATGGATTTCTATTCTACTCTTTATTTTCAATAGGGTTTTCTTGATTAATTTCTTGATTTTCAATCCAGTATTGTTGGATATCCTCTTGATTAAAATCAAGATTTCTTCTAATGTCAATGTTTCATGGAAGAAACCTTCCTAATCGATCTCTGTTTCGTCTCATCCACAATTTTATTTCTCTCTTCCTTATCAACACTAAGGCTTCTCACTAGATATCCATATCATTTAAATGTTCCTCGACAACGGTGCCAAAAATGATGGGCAAGGTCGTTGATGTCACAACTTGCATCATTTAATTAATTCTTTTATCAAACCTGGCGTGTCTTAGAGCAATATGCGATAAGGATAGTTGTCACATATTCTTTTTGGGGGGTTTTCACTTTAAACAATGACTTCAAGTATCATTTTTCCTACTTTAGGAGCTCTTGGGAGCTCTTCAAGAGCTTTTAGGAGCTCTCGGGAGCTCTTCAGGAGCTAAACTATAGCGACTGATTCCTAAGATTTAATTCTATTTTAACTTCTGATTTTAAAATCATGTTGACTTAATTCAAACTTTGTTGACTTTGATTTAGACCAATTCATGGAGACATTTAATGATTACTTTAATTCCTAATCTAAACATGGAATTTAAATTAATTCTATTTTTCTTAAAAGAAATCCATAACTTAATTGCTGGAAAGTAAACACTAAATTAAGAGAAAGAATGAATTGCAAGAAAATGACGATTATTCTAAAAAGCATAAAGACTAATCTCCATGAACAGATTCTGAAAAGACCTCAACTTTATCTTTCCATAAATTCCTAACATTGCTTTAATGAAACTTAATAAACAAACATCAAGTTTAACCGATTTGAACAACATCTAAATCTAATTTATCTAAGAAATATTCTAATGATTCTAATGTTTCAATTCAATATTTCTAATAAATAAATCTAACCATTCTAACAATTTGATCTTAACGATAATAAACTGAAACTTCGAACGTAATTGTAAATAAAAGTAATTATCTGATTTTAACATTTACTAAGGTAGAAGATGATTTCAACGATTGAACAGTTCAAAATGAGTTTCTACTATAGATTTACTATTAATGAATCAAAAAATAACAATACTTAACAAAAATACCATAAGATCATTCCAAAGGTTGAGCAGGCCCTGCTTTTCCTCAGGTAGGATCCTTTAACACAGTGAGTTGATTAACTTCTTGCTTCCTTTCTCATTGATCAAAAGTAGAACGCAAAACAAAGTATTGCTTGTGATTACAAAAATTATGATTGTAAAATTATCTAACTCCTAACTAAGACCGAAGTATGGATATTTATAAAATATCCTTATTAGCTTCTAACATGGCATTAACTGCCAAAACTTAAGGTGACCAACTATAGATTACAAAATGAAACTAAAACTAGAACTGAAGTGGACTAAGGAGGACTATGCCAAAACTATGCCACATTGGTGCTGGAACTTAAAGTTCCTCAACCGACTATGAAGAAGTCGATTAAGACTTTGAGTGATTCATCATCTAGCAGGGCCTATCTATGGTGTAGTCATTTCCTCATGATTAAATAAATATTTTTAACCGTCTCATCAACCTTTAAGATACCCTGTCAAAAACCCTTATAAAAAGGACAACAATTATGGTAATAAAGATTAATGCAACATAATTATCTCATCCAAAGTCATCATAAAGCAATGCATTTATCATAAGCTATTACTTCCAAAATATTCGCTAATTAGTTAAACATAAAGTAAAATAAGCAAATATGTTAATCTATTGTCTACCACCAGCCATGTTAATTAACAATACAAGTCTTTTAAACATAAAAAGCCTTAAATGAAAGTATTTTATATCTCCCATCAATTGAAAAACTCTTCTTGGTAATAATCTTGATCAACTTTAATAAAATCTTCCCAAGTCATTCCAAAAATATCACGCGAAGATTTTTCAACTAGCAATTTAATCAAGAAATGGTGGGAAACATAATTATCCCTACCTTTCTGGGTCACGACTGCCATGATTGAGAGAATATTGTATAGTACGTTGGGCACATTCATCCTCCTTATGTGCCTCATGTGATTCAAAAGCTTGAAGTGGACATAATGCAAGTTTGAATGGCGGCCCTCAAAAGTAATGTATTTGATGACATACAAAGCTATCTGCTTCCACAGCTCAGGCAAAGACATTATTTTGCACCCTGCTTGTCTATGCTCAATGGGGGGTCGTTTGGTTCTGTGAATTCAGCCCTAAATGACCTGGTGTCTCTGGGAACAGGGTAATTTTCACCATCAGCAAGTAACCCTATAACCTCTGCAAGTCTTTCCTCTGTTGCCACAACTTCTAACCCTTTTACTCTGGCTTTTCCTTGTGAAAATGTTTGGGAAAATTCAAGGGAAATTCCTTGATCAAAACCATCCAACTTCAAAAAGTAATCTATCCATCCATAGTTTTGAAATTCAGCTAGGAATTGTGCATCTTGTAGTAAAATATCATGCATATGTGGGTTTTTTTTGAATTAACCAACCTCCCATTGTCTCTAACCAAACAAATACTCTGTAACTTCTTTTCCAGCAATTCCCTTTCTGAAAATCAAATGCACTTCCCTGCAGTGCTTGCTAAATTCTAGTGTCAACAATGACTGAATTTCGTCTCTTTTGTTTTTCCTTTTTACTTGCAACTTCAAGATTATGGTAGAGAAATTATGATAGGAATAAATGGTGAATGCAGTTATTGTCACCTCATACAACAAGCCATTCTCTTGCTTGGATTTCAAATCAGCTCATTTTAAAATTTCTGATGCAACCTAATATGATTTGACAGACAATGTGAGATGGGAGTGGCGATTAACAAAAAATGATGGCATTTATGTGAATACCTATACTAACGTGCAGTGATTAAATGAACGTACTTAAAAGATGATTAAAGATAACAATTAATGCACACATACCTGAATGTGTGGAAGATTTACTGCAAAGATCGCAAATAAAGTAACACTCACCTTGTTGGAAAATGAATTGAGCAATAAATGAAGATGAGGTGGAATGAGGTGAGGTGGAATGAAGTGATGGAAGAGAGAGAAAGGTGGTGATGGATGGGTGGATGGGCGGATGATGAAGAAATGGACTTCCACGTAAGTGAAAGTCTTTATTATGGAAAGTACGTACCTTAATTAGGATGAAGGAGGGACACTAGGTCCACCACCTTTGGCTGCAAGAAGCTCTGAGTGTTGGGTGAATTATTGTAGGAAATCTTCTTTAGAAGCTGGCTTATGATATAATTTGAGGCGATGACCGTTGACAAGTAATTTGAATCTGACAGGGTCAATGGTGGTAAGTTGAATGACTCCATTGGGAAAGACCTCAACAACTTTGTATGGTCCTAGCCACCTTGTCTGCAATTTTCCTGCATTGTCCTAGTATCTTGAATCATAGAGCAAGGCCCGATCTCCTAGTTTGAATTTCTTGTCCTTGATAAATCTGTCATGCCACTTGATTCTTTGATTCTACACTACTTTTGTATGTTGCAGGGCTCCTCTCCTTATTTCATCCAAAGCATTTAGCTGCATGATTCTTTCTCTCTGTGCTTCATAAATGTCCATCCCTAAATCCATTGCAGTTTGCAGAGTTTTATGTTCAAATTCAATTGGCATCATAGTTATCTTTCCATACAACAACTCAAATGGGGTGAAACCTGTAGTTGTTTTCCATGTTGTCCGATAGCCCCAAATAACTTCATGTAATCTGTTTGCCCAATATTTCCTATGGATAGCTACTATTTTAGTCAGAATGGCTTCAATTTCTCTATTTGTCACTTCAACTTGGCCATTAGCCTGGGGATGATACAGTGTATACTTTATGTGCCTTATATTGTACTCATTCATTAGTGCTGCAACAAGAGTTGATGTGAATTGTGGCCCTTGATCAATCACTATTTCTCTTGGAACTCCATATCTTGTGAAAATCTCCTCATAAAGAAATTTTGCAACCTTGTTATCCCTTGCATGCTTCATGGCCTTAACTTCTACCCATTTTTTTACATAATTAGTGCATACCAATATATAATACTTACCATTTGATGGAGGGTCAATTGGTCCCACAAAATCTAATCCTCACTTGTCAAAGGGAGTGATTACTAACTGAGGGCACAGTGGCATCTCATTAGATCTGGTTGGTCTACCCATTCTTTGAAATCTATCACATTTTCTAGTATACCTTCCTGCATCCTTGTGGAGTTTTGGCCAGTAATATCCAGTGTTCAAAATCTTCATTGTTGTCCTTTTGGCCGCAAAGTGTCCTCCACATGGTTCATTATGAAATGCATGAAAAATGTCATATGTTTCATCTTCTCTCACACACCTTCTCATGACATGGTCAAGTCTAGTATAAAGCAAACATCCAACAATCCAAGAGAAAGGAAAATATTTTTCAATGAGTGTTATTTTCTCTTTTGGGGAGAAGTGAGAAGGAACTCTACTTGTAACTAAGTAATTGGCTATGTCAGCATACCAGGGTATTTGTACACTGAGAGAATAGATGATCATCAGGAAAAAAGTCATCTATGGGCTGATTATCTTCTGATGTAGTTAGCCTTGAAAGAAAATCTGCAACAACATTAGCCTTCCCTAGCTTATCTACAATGATTATATCAAACTCTTGCATCAACAATAACAATCTTTCCAATCTACCTATGATCAAGGGTTTATTCATGAGATATCTAATGGCTGCATGATCAGTGTGCACAAAGATTTGGTAGCCCATTATGTAATGTATGCATTTTTTTAGTGCATAGACTACTGCCAACATCTCTTTCTCTGTCACTGTATAATTGAATTCAACTCCTTGCAATTTTTTGCTAACAAAGTAAATAGCATTTTCAACAGCCCCCTCTTTCTATCCTAAGCCTGCTCCTATGGCATAATCTGATGCATCAGTGTGAATGTGGAAAGGAAGCTCCCAATTTGGTCCCTTAAGTACAAGAGCATTTGTCAAAGCTGCCTTCAAGGTAGAAAATTCCTTGTCACAAGCTTCATTCCACTAAAATTCAACATATTTAGTGAGAAGGGTATATAATGGTGCTACTACCTTGCTGAAATACTTGATGAATCACCTATAATATCCTACATGACCCAAGAAACTCCTAACATCCTTCTATTTTGCAAGTGTAGGGAGATTTGTGATTACCTCAATTTTTGCAGGATCTACTTGAATTCCCTTGTGGGAGATGTAGTCGCCAAGAACTACACCCTCTTACATCATCATGAAGCATTTTTCACTATTTAAGGACAAGTTTTGATCCTCACACCTTTGTAGGACTCTCTTGAGATTCTCCAATGCTTGATCAAAATCAACACCATAAGTGGTGAAGTCATCCATATAAATCTCCATGCAATCATGAGAAATGTCTGAAAATATACTAATGACTTCCCTCTAGAAAGTTGTAGGTGCATTGCACAAGCCAAATGGGAGTACCGAATAGGCATAGGTCCCCCATGGATAGATAAATGTGGTCTTTTCCTAGTCTTCTGGTGCAATTTGAATCTGTTTGTAGCCGTTGAATCCATCTAGAAAAGAGAAGTATTGCTTTCTTGCAAGTGTGTCCAAAACTTGATCAATGAAGGGTAAAGGAAAGTGATCCTTCTTGGTGGTAGCATTAAATTCTCTATAATTGACACAAACTCCCAACTTCCCTCCTTTCTTGGTCATAATCACTAGTGGAGACACCTACTGACTATCTGAAATGGGGTAGATAAATCTTGCATCTAGCAATTTCTACAGTTCTCCTTTCACAATTTCTCTTAGTGTAGGGTTAATCCTTCTTTGTGGCTATCTTACTGGAGTGCAATCATCTTTGATATAAATTCTATGGGTACAAAGTTTAGGATCCAGTCCCTTCATATTGTGATAATCCCATACAAATGCATGTTGATGGGCCCTTAATAGATTTTCCAATAACAGTTGTTTCTCTTCATTCAATTTACTATTAACATTCAAATATTTTCCCTCTAACACCTGTACTTGTGTAGTTAACTCTACCATGGTTTCTTCATTAACACATGGTACCTTTAGTTCATACAACAACAATGTATAGAACACACCTATTGCTGTAGGAAGTCTATCTATAGGAACAATGTCTGCAAGAAGAGTGGCTGCAGGAAGAATAGGTAGAAGTGTCCTGACTGAAGTAGAAGATGATGCTTCCCCCACTTCATAATGGTTCTGAATGATATTAATCAACACTTCATCCTCATCTTGGAGCTTCATGAAAGAGCTTCTACCTAGCATCATAAGTTGCACCACAAAATTGACTTTCTCGGCCTCTTCACCAACTTGTGGCCATACAAAATCTTCTTCATCATGAGATGGCTGAGTAGGTGGATAAAGAACAAAATTTTAGTACTCCTCCCATCTAAAATAGTCATGTCACCTAATTGAAATCCAATGTAGGAATCTACAGTTTCCAACCAAGGCCTTCCAAGAATGATGGGATACCCGCCTAGTGTAGCCTTAGGAGAAAGAATCATAAAGTTTGCTAGATATTCGCAGGAGTCTAGAATTGCCACAAGATCCTCCACTACACCATCAAGCTTAATAGTAGAGCTATTAGTGAGCTGTAGGACAGTAGGAGTAGATCTCATACTTGCAATATTTAGTTGTTGCAGGATGTCTTTGGTCATTACATTGATTGATGCCACTAAATCAATAAGAGCATTCTTCACTTGAATCTCGTTTATGACAACTGCCTGGGTCATTATACTTGGGAATAGTCACTTTTCCCAACATGATATTAGCTAGCTGGCCCACCACATGAACTATAGTTGGGTCTCTCTTCTTCCTTCTTGGCTTCTTAAGACAAGCTTCCTTAATAGCTTTTTTATAGATTGGAACATCTTTTATGACCTGAAATAGGGGTATCTTAACACATATATGCTTTAGCTAATCCAGGATGTCAAAAGTGGTATCCTCCTTTTCTTCTTTCTTCTTGGAAAATTGTAGTCTCTAAGGAAATGGTGGTTCTTGCTCGGTCGGCTTGGCTTGGACTGGTTCAGGATTTTTAGGTGCATTTGGTTGAATAGGATCATTCAGAGGCTCCTCCTCCTCTTCCATAGGAAGTTTAGTAATGATGGGATTGGAAGGGGCTGGTAGCTTGGTTCTTGAATGCAAATGGATGTCACTTACACTCACAGCATATGCAGAGAATTGGTTTGAATCAACATAATATGCAAGTTGCTGATGTGGTTTGTTAGTAGGATTGGGTGTGGGCTGAGCTAGTAGCTGAGTTGGTTTAGGTGCATTAGAACTTGGATTAGTAGGTGGAGGAATTATATTAGGTTGTTGGGGCTGAGAAGGCGGCTGCATGTAGTTGGTGTTCTAAGTAGGCCAATTTTTTCCTCCTCTCCATTGATTTGTTTGCTACCAATTTCCTAGAGGTGGTTTCCAGTGCCCTTGAAATTGCTGCCAATTTCCTAGAGGTGGTTGCCAGTGCCCTTGAAATTTCTATCAATTACCCTGAGGTTGCTGCCACTAAGGTGGAGGACTCTGATGGCTAGGCCAAGTGTTTGGAGGGTTAATCCAAGGCTGTGTTGGATATCCTCCATACCTAGGTGGATATGGGGGTTGCCATTGGTTACCAAATAAATAAGAGCTAAAATATGGTCTAGCATAGGATAATGGATCTGGTGGCATACCTTGTCTTAGAGCCCAAGGCTTCCTTTGTGCAACATAGTAGACTTAGTCTTCTTCAATTTGAATTGGCTTTAACTCAGGTGGAATATGCTTGCTTTCTAGGTTAGCTACCATCTTACATCTGCAGTCCTTCTTTTGTTTATAGTGGGGACAATACTCTGTCAACATCATCTCTACCTCCTCTTGCTTCTTTTTGGCCTGAAGTGTGTTTAGTTGAGTAGCTAGATTATTGATAATTTCTTGCTTGAAGTCTTCCAGAAAATGAGTGATCTTCATTCTTGAAACTCTGCTGGTAGTTGACTTACCCATGGAAGATTGATAAGCTCTCCCTTTCTTTGAAGCTACCCTAGAGTAATTCTGGCAGATTTTCTTGATATCCTCCCAAGGATCTTGGGAGATATCTCCTCCTACCATGAGGTCCAAAGCATTAGTGCAACTGTCATTAATTCCTCTCAGGAAAATAAACTTTTGTGAGTCCTCATTAAGTGCATGGTGTGGAGATTTTTGCAAGCAAAACAAAAACCTTGCAATGTAATCTTCCAAGATCTCATCTTCCTACTATTGCATCTTGAAAATGTCACCTCCTCTCATGTCACTACCAATGCAATATTCCTTATACTTCATAAGGAATTTTGTCTTCATGTCTTCCCAAGTTTCCATAGTATCTCTTCTTAGGCTCATGAACCATCTTAGTTTACCCTCTTTCAAAGTGGTGGGGAATAACTTAAGCCTATGGGCATCAGTAGTATAATCATAACTTTTATAGAGTATTTCAAACTCAAATAAAAAGGTATCAGGATCTTCTATCACAAGCCCATAAAACTTGGGGAGTGTTGAGGCAAGAATTTTCTTGATGTTGTCAACTTCATTTTGATGAGCAATGGGGAAAGGAAAAGCTGGTTGATTTTGTCTGTTCCTATTTGCATCACCCATGCCTACTTGATGTGGTTCTAAGACAAAGGGGTTCTCAAGCTGATTTTGATCTTTCGAGGATATTTCAGAGCTGGTTAGGTCAAGATATGCGTATGCAAAGGGGTGTGGATCTTCTTCTTCTTCTTCTGGTACTCAAATAGTTGGAATGGATGAGGATTGTTAGGAAGGAATCTCCCATAAGCATCCATTCTCCTTCCTCTATGCATGCAGTATCACTCACTATCAGTTAGCTCACACAAAGAATTGGTAAAGAATCGAGGGGGTCATTACTTCCTAAATGAGGATATGCTAAGAACAACTTTCAAAAAAACTACAGAAAAAACTACCAATGACTCCAAAAAACTTCCTAACTTAGCACCATACCCAATAACGATGCCAAAAATGTTGGCCTCCTATAATGATCTCATAACTAAGCCTTTATAGCCTTGATTTAGAGACTGGACATCTAACCTGAATAGCCATTCAATCATCACGAAGGTGCATTTAACTTGTCAACCCAGGGATGTGAACTTGAAATGGGTCAACATTGTATGTGCACTAGGGGCTCAAGTAGTCATTGCATTCTACAACTAAGAAAAACAATATTGAAAGTAAATTGCTGAAAGGAAATAAAGCAAATTTTGAACATCAACCAAAAACTATGCTTAAGCTGAAATACAGAGCAAGAATGAAAATTTGTGTGACAAACAGGGACTACTCTGTCCACTTTGGTTGCAGGAACAGTCACAAAATTGAATTCTAGTGGTTGTAGGAACAATCAATGACAGATTTCTAACTAGGTATCAAATAAAAGATAATACTAAGTTAATGCTAAACTAAGAAAACGGATTACTCACCAAGTGCCCCCCCTTGGATAAGTATCCTCTAAACTAACAATAACTCAGATGCTCAAACTTAGAACTTTATTTTATTCACTATAAATCATGTATACAAAGAGTAATGTGTCTGTTTGTATTACTAAAACTGGAGAACGAGAGTACAATGTCAAATCGCGCAACCTCTTGAAGAAGGAGCGTCAAATCATTATTTATACTATAGCTAAACAAGGAAGTCAACTCCATGACTGGGAGGATTCCATTTAGGGAAAATAGGGGAAAGTAGAGAGACAACAGTTACACATGCATGGAATCCAGTCAGACATGCAAGTCAAGTGCAGATCCAACACAACAGTAATGCCCAAGCATGCTCGATTATTAAGGTCCACTACAAGGTGGTTATGTTTAATTGCATGAAGAATATTTGTTGTCAGCTGCCTTTAACTCGGAGTGACTTCTCAGCTAGATATTATGGTGCATGCCTAGCTGGCAGTGTCTTCCTTAACTTGGCATATTAAATCTGTAGGCCAAGGTTAGTACGCATAACAATTGCACATCAATAACCACTCAAAGAAACATTCATTAATCACATGCAAAATCAATATAGATGACCCACATATTATGCCAAATATAATTAAAGCTTGCAGAGATAGGATAATGTCAAATGTCAATGGTTTGAGGGAAACATTAATACAATAACAACACTTAAGCATTAAATTCCATGACATCTATGAGCAAATAGACTATAGATTCTACCCAAAACTAGGCTCATCAATGAGTGCTACCTAAAGGCCAAGAAAGAAAGGGAAGCCATTGTTCAAACCATAGAGGGGACCAATTATGAAAATTCCATTTGATTGAGTGACATAGAGAATTTTAGTCATGCCTTATCTCATGTTAGTTAGGAGAGAAGAAGGATGCAAGAACATACCAACTTTGTACCTCCAATATCTTTGGCAAAGTCAGAATATTTATCACTGTCCATGGATATTCCCTCAGAATGTAGGGTTATTCCCGCCATGATCTTTAGGGACCCTCGTGTTCTTACCATGTTGGAAGTTATTGTATTAACCTCTAGTAATGAATCAAAGGGATATATTCCACAAAACTATGTATCTGAGGATAGGTTTGAAGGTTATTTTCCTTTTGACGATGTATGTGCACAAAAATTTGAAGGGTACACCCCAATTAGTTATGTATCGAAGAGTGAATCTGAGGGATACTTCTCCTAGACTATTTGAATAGTCATTCCATGTAAATGCAAGGATATTGAAATCCTATTGATCTAAATAAAAATCATGTTCTGGAAAATATGTGTATAAGATATTCTTTCAAATCTCTTATGTATGAATGTAGAATCTTCATGAAATGTTTTGAGTGTTATGCAAATATTCCTAGGATCTAATTAAAAATGAAACCTATAGGTATAAATTTTCTTGAAAAAAATGGTTAGAACTAGAACTAACCTTGGGGGAAGCCAAGAAGTAGGTCAAGGTTAAGAAAATGTCGAGGCCAAATTGGATCGTATATTAGCCATGAATAGCCATGATGGATGAGGCAAGAGAACAAATTGGAAACCTTGAGCATGATGTAAGAGGAAAAGAAAGGGAGGAACAAGAAGTTCCTAACAACGATGAAGAAGGGGAAATTTCCCATGATCATACTCAATTAAGTGAACATGAGGATGATGAATCATAGTCTATGTCAGAGGGAGGTAAAAGGAAGTGATTCACAAGTGAGCTATCTCAATATATGAGGAAGATCACCCCTCCAAAGTTTAAAGGTAGTACCACTGGGGATGTAGCTAAGGAATGGCTCACAAAGATGGAAAAGTATTTTGAAATCAAGAATTACTTTGAGGTAACTAAAGCCATTTGGGGAGCATTCTAGTTGGCTGGAGAAGCATCCAATTGGTGGATGAATAAAAAGATGGAGCTTGGGTTAAGTTCCTTGAATCTTAATTGAAGTGAATTTGTGGAAATATTCTGAAAGCGATGGCTAGTTCAACTATTCTATGATCAAAAGCTTAATGACTTTCAAAACTTGATCCAAGGAGATTCCTTAGCTAATGAATACTAGGAGAAATTCACTCATCTCTTAAGGTATGTACCCATGTACTGAAGTTCATCATGGGTATCAATGCCCAAATTAGTGGAAAGGTAGATGTGCACAGTCTTGCAACCATGGACCTAATGTACAAGAAAGTCATTAAGCAAGAGAAAAGGCTTAAATATATCTTGAATTACTATGAAAATAATCAAAGGAAGTTTAATTTTTCTCAAGCTAATCCAGCTACAAAGAGGCCTAGTGAAGGGTAGGATTTTCAAAGGAAAGGGGACAAAGGATTATGTAATGTGTAGAATTAATCAAGAAGGGATTGTAGGAGGAACAACAACAACAATAATGTCGGTAGGAATGAAGGTAGTTCTAGAAGGCCTGCAACAAGAAAAAGTCCGTTGAAGGGATGTTTTACTTGTGGTAGAGATCACTTTGCAAATCAATGTCCCAAAAAATCACTAAGAACACAACCACATGGGAACCCTCTACCTCCTCAATGAGTAGCATTCTAGAAAAGGATTCACATGACATTAGACAATCGTCAAGTAGAGTACCTAATTAATCTAGTGGAGATACCAGGTACTTTTTTTGGTACATCCATGTCAATTTTAATAGATACTGGTGCTACAAAAAAAATTGTTCTCCTTGTATAGCTAGTAAAATTTCTAGAAAAGCTCGCTACATGGAAAAGTCTTGGATTGTTGAATATGCAAACCAAACAAGAGCTATGGTGGATCAATGTCTATTTGAAGCAAGGGTTGAACTTTTGAGTTTCTCTACAGAAGTGAACTTGTATGTAGCTCCCTTAGGTTCTTATGACATCATTTTAGGGATGAATTGGCTATGGAAACATAAGGCCAAAGTAGATTGTTATGATAAAATAATTGAAGGTTTAGACAATCTAGGAAACTAGGTATCATTGCAAGGAATTCCTAGAGAATTCAAGTTATGATAGATATTCACCATACAAATACATAGAGTGAAGAAGAAAGGTTGTCAACTCTTTGCAATAAAAATGGAAAAACTTGAGGAAAACAAAGAGTTAATTTCTCAAGATGATGTGGTGTATTATGGACCTCAAGACCTCCAAGAAGCTGAAGATGGTGAGGTGGTAGAATTGAGAAAGAAAGATATGAATAAATATCATATTCTAAGGAACTTTGTGGATTTATTTCTAGATGAATTACCTGGATTGTCTCCCAAGAGAGTGTTTGATTTCTCCATTGACATAGTTCCAGTGGCGGAGCCTATATCCAAAGTTCCATATAGGATGACTACAACAAAATTAATCCAGAGCTAAAATTGCAATTGAAGGAATTTTTTTCCAAGGGATTAATAAGACCCAGTGTTTCACCCTAGGGAGCACCAGTGATCTTTGCAAAGAAGAAAGATGGTACATTGCACTTGTGCATTGATTATCGGTTTGTTAATAAGAAAACAATAAAGAATAAGTATTTTTTACCATGTATTGATGATCTCTTTGATCATATGTGGGGAGCGACAATGTTTTCAAAAATTGATCTACGATCGAGTTATCATCAATTGAGGATCAAGGATAAAGACATTTTCAAAATAGATTTTAAGACTAGGTACAGTCATTATGAGTTCACGGTCCTACCATTTGGACTAACAAATGCACTTGCAATATTCATGAACCTAATGAATGATATATTTAGGGACTACTTGGATAAGTTTTTGTTGGTCTTCTTGGATGATATTCTTATTTACTCCAAGAATGAAGAGGAATATCACCAACCTTTAGAGATTTTTCTCCAATGACTAAGAGATAATAAGATACATATGGAAAAATATCTATGTAAACCTTCTTTTAGAAGGAAGTATAGTATCTAGGTCATGTGATTTTAGCGGATGGGATTGCAATCAACCCAAAAAAAAAAGAAGCAATTCTTTATTGGCCAGTGCCTAAGAATGTGTTGGAAGTTAGAAGTTTTATGGGTCTGGCTAGTTATTATTGGAAGTTTGTTGCAAACTTTTTCAAAATAGATTTTCCCAAATTACCTTCTTGCAGAGAAAAGGGAAGAATTTTAAATGGTCTAATAAATTTTAAGTAGCATTTGACAAACTCAAGGAGAACTTGACCACAACCCCAATACTGAAAGTACATGATCTAGATGGTAATTTTATTGTCATCATAGAGGCTTTAGGAGAAAGCTTAGATGGACTATTGTTTTAGGAAGGGTGAGTCATAGCCTATGAGTCCAATAAGCTAAATCATTATGATCAAAATTATGCTTCACACAATTTGGAATTAGTAGCGATTGTTCATGCATTACAAATGTGGAGACACTATCTTTTGGGAATTTTTTTTGAGTTGAACACTGACTAGATAATGGTCTAAAGTATTTATTTACCCAACCTAATTTTATTGCATGGAAAAGAAGGTGGTTGGAACTAATATCTTATTATGATTTTAACATCAATTATATCAAGGAAAAGGAAAATCTAGTTGTTGATGCCCTAAGTCATAAGAAGCATATCTCCTCAATGATATAAATTCAAATCGATTTCAAGGGTCAAGTGTTGTAGAAGTCCAAAGGTGATGAGTATTATGAACAAGTCAAGAAAGCACTCTCGGATAATCTGCAAGACCCAAGGTATGATGGATTTCACTTTGAAACTAATGGTTTATTAAGGTTTAAAGGAAGGATCTATGTACCTAACTTTGAGGAATTAAGAAATTTAGTGTGGAAAGAAGTTCGTATTGCACCGTATTTGGATACCCTGGAGTAACCAAGTTGTTGGTTGATGTCAAGCCATTGTATTTCTAGAAAGGGATGAAAGGGGATGCTAGAAGATTTGTAGCAAGTTGCTTAGAATGTCAAATAGTAAAGGAAAATAATCATCACCCTAGAGGTATTTTGTATCCTCATGAAGTTCTTGAAAGTAAATGGAAATTCATTAGCATGGACTTCATGCAAGGACTTCCTATGTCAAGGAATAAGCAATAATGCCATTCTAGTAGTGGTGGATAAGATTACAAAGGTGGCTCATTTTATTATAAGGAATCTAACTAATGGATCTCCTATTATAACTTGAAAGTTTATTCAAGAGGTATTTAGGTTACATGGAGTTCTTGAGAAGATTATTTCTCATAGGGATGATCGTGTGACATCTAGGTTTTAGCAAACCATGTTTTCTTCACGTGGGACACAGTTGAACATAAGTTCAACATATCATCCGTAAACTGATGGAAAAACTAAAAGGGTGAACCATGTTAAAATATCTACTAAGAATGTATTGCATGGATCAACAATATAAGTGGGAAGATTACCTACCTTTGGTGGAATTTTCATAGAACAACTCTTATCATTCCACGATCAAGATGGCTACGTCTGAAGCATTGTATGGTAGGAAGTGTCAAAATCCTATAAGTTGGAATAAGATAAAGGATAGGATAAGCCTTGGGTTAGAAATATTTTCAGAAATGGAGGAGCAAGTTGGTATTATTAAGTAGAGGCTAGTGGAAGCTAATGATAGGCGAAAGAGTTATGTAGATTCCAAGTGGGTACCCAAACATTTTTCAGTAGGGGATAACGTTTTTTTAAGAGTTCAACCTTACAAGAGTTCCATAAAGTTTAGAAAGTCATCCAAACTAGCACCATGTTTTGTAGGTCCTTTCGAGGTTCTCGAGGAAGTGAACCCTATTACGTATATAATTTCCTTCCCACCATCTCTTGTAATGATGCATAATGTCTTTCATGTGTCGTACCTTAAGTAAATGCTAGGCGATAACCATGTTATTGATTGGAATACTTTATAGGTACATGATTTAGGAGTGGTAACAATCGAGCCTCTCAAGGTGCTCAGAACATGCAAGCTTCACTTACATAATAGAGAGGTTCTAAAATGCAAGGTCCAGTGGGATCAATATGCAAAATATTCTGCCACTTGGAAGGACTATGCCAAGATGAAGCAAAATTTTCCTCAGATTTTGCTAGACTTTGAACGTTCTTGAACCAATATTGTTACGTTTACGTTTTATGGTTTATGTTTGATACCTAAAATCATCAGGGATGATGATTCACAACAGGGGGAATATGTTATAACCAGTTGTGTTATTACCTATTTACTCTTACCTTGTTGAGTTAGAATGCTTTAATATATGATTGTGTTTTGTATATGAATCTTGATGTATAATGTGATGAATGAATGTTTAATTCGATAAGATATCCTGAATGTTTAGAAGATGAATATATATATATATATATATAATGCATATGAATTTATTTTTATTAGCTAACTACTGTTGTAATGTACTAAGTTGGATGCAAGAATAGATTCGAACCTTCGGAAGAGAGGAGTATCACTCAGGAGAAGAACTTGGTCTAGTAACCCTTAAAGATCCTAATTGAGCATACTTGCACTCACGACTTAGTTTGGTCTAGTTGAGTCAATATATGTTTGGGAAGAGGTAAGTAATCTTTAATCTTGGTTTGGGGAATGTTTTGTATTGGTTTGTGGTTAGTCTTTGAATGTTCCTATTTGGGGATATGTGATTGAGTTTTTATGACAAGTATAAGTTCTCTCTCTTGCATTCATGTTTATATATTAATTGATAGGGTATATACATAGAATGTATATGTGTATATATGTATATGCCTTTGATAACCCTTACACATATATATGCCTTATATATCAATTGGATATATAAGGAATATATATCTATACACATTTTGTATATATATGCACCAATCAATGAATATGTAAATATAAGTGTTTAAGTATATATATGATTACATTTTAGATATAAACGTATTACATACATATTAATATACGTATTTAAATATATATACATATATTTAATTATTTTAATATATGTCTGATTGGAAGAGTATATATTTAATAAATCATGTGAATATGAATATATATATATATAATAAGGAGGATTAATGGCACTGCTGTCGAAAACTTCCCACACTAGGGTTGTGGATGTTATGGTGGTCGATGGAGTTTTGTATGGCAACAATGATGTTTCAGTTTGCAATCTTAGGCGAAATGGCTTGGATGAGGGTACACATGCTTAGGCTCATTAGATGGCTCCTTTCAATGTCACGCCTCCATCTTCTTGTGGGGGCTTCAATAGTCAAGTTGTGATGGGGGGAGGCTTTCCTGATTTAGGTGGTTGCTCCCTACATCCTTTCAAGGCCTCCAATAATCAGCTTCCCGAGGATGGATTAGTCAATAAGACCCCTTTTTTGGATGTTGTCATTGGTGCGAGGGGGAAAAATGTTCGAATTGGGGATGATTCTCAATCTAGCTCTCCATCGAACTTCTTTAGATCTAGGTTTGGCCCATCCAATGCCTCATGGGGTTTGAAAAATATAGGTATAATCGATAGGTAGGTTGTCCATTGCTAAAAGAAACCATTAAAATTAGATTTTGATACTATTTTATTGAAAGAACTGCAAGAAAACAAAGCTTTTTCTATGAGAATAGGTTAATCGGTAGATTTAGTCATTTTTGCCAGAGCCTACCAGAGCTTCAGGATTGGATTTAAAAATCATGGCTCCCTTTAATGGAGAACAATTTAGAGATTTACCCAAGTGCAAGGGGTTTCTTTATTTTGGTTTTTGATAGCAAGAAAGACAACAATTCTATACTTAGTTACACATGGTCATGGGGAGCGAGCATGCTGATTTTAAAATCTTGGCACTCAAATTTTAACCTAACCATTGAATCACTCTCAGTTATATTGATCTAGTTTACCCTTCCAAGTCTTCCCCTTCACTATTGGTTTGAGTCATGTTTTGCAGTCATTGAAAACTTTTGGAAGTTTTATACACACATATGTAAATACAAGAGACTTCATCCACACAAATTTTTCTAGGATTTTGGTAGAGTTGGACACCTCCAAATCTCTCTTGGAAAAAAATATGTTGAGTGTGAATGGACACAGTTGGTTGCAACCCTTGGATTATAAAGGTCAAAATTTAAGGTGTAGAAGATGTTACAAAACTGGGCATGTAGCAGAAAATTTCCCAAATGTTAAATCTCAAACAAAATGGGAGGTTGCTTGGTGGAAAGATGCCTCTCCTAAACAATAATCTATTTTGAACTCCCTCAAGAGTTGTGGATCTCCAAATAATAAGGCTTGCAACAAAAATGAGGGGAAGATTGATGATCCCTTTTCAGAATCAAAGAATGAGAAAAAAACACCTCCTTTGATAGTATTTTATAGTTTTTATTGTGTTTTTGGGAGCAATGCTACCTCTCAATGTCCATCTCCCAAGGCCTCTTCTACTTCAACAGTCAAACAATTCATAGGATCTACTGTATATGGTGTGGGTTCTCACAACCAGTGGGTTGAATGTTCCCTCTATTTGGCTCCATCTCAACTTGCTTCTAATGATGGGGATAAGGGAAGTGAATGGATAACAATAAAAAAAAAAAAGAAACCCAAGCCAAAGCAGGGAAGCCTAAAATAGAATGGTTTTTGAGAAATAAAAACATTTGGGGGGAGATGAGGGGCCTTCAATGTAGAAAAAAGAAGAAATAAAATTCTATCCTTAAATTCATGGAAATCAAGAACAAACTACAATCTCAAGTTAAATATGAAGTTATCCGATAGGTAGTTGTAAATTAGATCTAGCTAAATAACTTGTTTTTCTTTGATGGATGATCAAGACCATTTGTGTAGAGTATATATTTCAGTTTTCCAATATGATTTTTAGGATAGTTATGATTTCTGTCAGTGTCAGAAGGTATAAGTAGGCAGTGATCTAAATGGCCCTTTTTTTTTACCATAGTTGAATAATATAGTTGTAATTATTTGAAATACATGAGGATGAGATCCCTCTTATATGGTCTCTCCTGGTGCAGTCCAAATTGAATTCTTGCATTACTATAAAATTTACCTCTTACCTATCAATTATATATATATATATTATAAGAGTTATAATATGTATATATATTGTTAAGTAATCAAATCATATGCAAAGAGTATGAAATAAAAAACATCGCTAACCCTATCAAACCATTGCAAGAGTAAAGGGCACACAATATGAAATGTAGCACCATATTTTGGAAAGAATGAACATAAAAGAAGTCTAAAATTTGTGCCATAAACCAATGCATAACATGTGGAAACATGAGACTTGGTCTTTAGAATGAGTTGGTTGAGGTAGTTGACTTAGATTGCACTTAGGAAACCTATAAGCTTCATTTTATGAGTTTAATCATTGCTTTCAACAAGATGTAAATGAATCATTCTTAATTGTGATGTTGGACTGTGTATGTGTTTGCAAGTTATAGTTTTTAGTAGCCACATCTCTCTCCATGAGCTTAGTTGATGCATTTGAATAGGAAGGTGGTGGATTTATAAGCTTTAATTGTAGCATTGAGATGCTCATATTTTTGTATAAATAGGAGCATTCTCTCTACCTTTGGTTACACTTTTCCATTTTGATTTCTTCATTCGTTGTTCTACTATAGTTTTCTATGCAAGCATATTTTAGAGAGATTTTGTGGGAAGAAGGATTGTTTTTACTTTTGCAATTGTTGAGAGTTTGTGAGAGGCTAGAGATTGGTGATAGACCGAGTCTTGAAGGAGTAGCAAGAAGATTTGTGGAGTTTGAGCTAGGAAACCAACTTATTATCAATTGGGCTATATATTTCTAGGCATGATGATTTCTATCACTCTATTCTTTATGTTTAAATGTTAATTGTTTAAGATTATTTTTGTTTTGGAAAGGATGATTTTAATGCATGTTATGTTGTTTTTATGAACTTGGTTTATTTTCTTACTTTGGATAAGCTTACATGATTCATGAAAGAATATAGTTTTGATGAAACCTCGTTATTGGGATTTACATATATACTATATATATTAGATTTTGAGTGGTTATGTTGTTATTAGGAACTATACTAAGTTAAGACTATATGAATGTTGCATAAGTTGTGTAGTATGAGATTTGTTGTTGCTTTGAAATACTTTGATAGGAATGTCGGTTTGAACATGGGGTTGATATCTTGGTTATTTCTGGGGTTAGGATAATCCATGGGAAAGGGTGTAACCTAGTTAGTAGATATGTCATGTCATAATATTTTATAGGAATATATGCTAGAGTATGAATGTTCAACTACCAAATCAAGCTAAAGGTGGGTGAAAATATGACCTACACTTGAATTACTTGGTGTTGAATTCTTTGGCCAAATTAATGTAAGTAGCCACTATTTACATTGCCAGTTCACTATGATCTAGGGATGCAAACTAGGTAGGAAATGGCATACATGTAGGTTGTAGCTAATGTCTAGTAGCTCTATATTTGTAGGACACAACACCATGCTCAAGAAGGCTGGTTACCAAACCAATCTCTTCATCGAAGGGTGGAGCCATCTTACCAGTGAGGTAGATGTGTGGGGGACTACAATTAGTCCATGGTTGGCAGAAATATGCTTGAGTGATGCTCTCCCTCATATAGTTGGCAGCCAAGATTTGAGGATGTATGCCAGCAAGGACATCTGGACCATTTGTATCTTTTTTTTATTAAGCTTATGGAAAGCCATGTATCTAATCATGAATCTCTATTCTTATTGAGAAAATTGTAAATGGAAATGTTATCATGAAATTATGTAATATGGATTCATTACTTGAAATTTAGTAATGTCTCTTTGCAATGCAATGAGAAAGTTGAAATGATTTTGTATCAAATGTGAATTTTGATATTCGTTTAAAAAAGAAAAAAAATATTGACTAAGTGTCAGTGTCATAAACTGTTCACATGTGGGTAAAACATAGTAGAAACAATGGTAGAACAATGGGCATGTTACACTTGGGCTTCCAACCCAAATGTTTGGAGTGACCTTTCAACATCCAAAGACATGTTTTTGCAAATATTAGAAAAAATGACATAATCTTGAGCATGCTCCCCATCAAGTTTGCACATGTTTAAATGCCAAGTCAATAAAATACCATGATAATATTAAGCTCTCTCTTAACTTTCTAACCATGTAATCTATTTCATATTTTGATTATGTTAAGGTTTTCATCTTTATTTTATTTTGTTAGCATATCCATTTTTTGTCAAAAACTTATGTGTTGTATTTTTTACTTTTTTTTTTAGTTGTTCATCAAAATTTCAAATAAATTACATTTTTAGAAACTAGAATTCATTCTACACATTCAAAAAAATAATTTTCGATCAATTTTCAAAAAATTAGGGGCACTCAATTTTTTATTTTTTGAGATGTGTCCACTTTGAAAAATAGTAAAATCTCATATATTTATTAAAAAAATAGTAAAAAAAAAAGCATAACTACATGGCGCTAACTAATTTCTCACCAAAGCGATTTTTGAAATACTAAAAAAGTTATCATTTCAAAGGGGCCACACTAGATGCTATATTATGTTTTTTTGAAAAAAAAATAGGACCACTTTGTGTGGCCCCCCTTTTTGAACCCCTTAATCTCTACCATTTTAAAAATAAATAGTAATTTAGAAAGTAGATTCAGAGCACTATGACTCTTGTTTTCGTTGCATCCTCAAATTTTGAGTGTAAGTATCTTCAATTTCTCATCCAAGGTCAGTCTTTCCCGAATTTAGAAAAAAAAGTGGCCACTTAAGACCTCTTTTTGTGCACTTACCCTCCTAAAAAATGAAAAATTAAGCATGCTCCACCCTAATTATTTTGGAAACCAATCAAAAAATCATTTTTTTGAATGTATATAGAATAGAGTCTAGAATGTAAAAATATAATTTGTTTCAAATTTTAATGAAAAAAATGAAACCAAAAAAATATACATAGGTTTTCAATAAAAAAGACACTAGCAAATAAAATTAAAGATCAAAACCTTAGCATACTTAAAATGGAAAAATTATATGGTTAGAAAGGTAAGAGAGATCTTGAGTGTTATTGTGGCATTTTTTAGCTCAAAATTGAAAGAAGTGTAAACCTAATGGAGAGTGTGCTCAAGATTTAATAATATTTTTATAATTTAAAAAAAATAATTTTGGGTAATGACATGTAAGTCCAATTCTCTAGATTGGATTCCCAAGGAAAATCCAAACCTAAGGATTGGAAATATATTTAAAGAAAATAAAAATGTGAGTGTGTTATAGTGCACTAGCATTATAACATTAGTGTGTTATATTATAATATTGTTATAACATGAAGGTATTATCGCATGATAGTATTATAACTTTCTTGCATTTGTGTGAAGAAAAAGTGAAACTAATAGGGAGGGAGAGATAAGAATATTCATAAAGGAAGAGCAGGATATAGATATATAAAGATACATAGAGGAAGAGATAGAAATAAAGATAGAGGGATATATCTCTCCCTCTCCTTCTCTCTCTGTATCTATTTATTATTATCTATATCTCTCTACCTCTATCTCCCTATCCCTCTATCTATATCTCTACCTCTTTATCTATTGAGCTCTCTATCTCTCTCTTCTTATATCTCTATCTCTCTATCACTCTATATATCTCTACATATCCCTCTCCCTCTATATATTTTTACCTCTTCCTCTCTATCTCTCCCTCTCTCTCTTAATCCTACCTCCTAATCTCTTTTTATATTTATTTCCCCATCTACCTTTCTCTATCTCTTTAACTATTTCTCTCCCTCTCCCTCTCCCTCTCTCCCTCTATCTTCATCTCTACCTATATCTTCCTCTCTCCCTCTCTATCGCTATATACCTCTCCATCTCTCTCCCTCTCTCCCCCCTCTCCCACTTATTAGGCCTCTACATATATATGTCTATTTTACTCTTTCTATCTCTCTCCATATTTATCCTTCTATCTATCCCCTCTCTTTATCTTTATATCCATATCTCTCTATTTCTCTACCCCTATACCTCTCCCTCTCTCACACTCACTCTCTCTTTATATATCATTTCCTATCTCTATCTTAATACTTCAACCTCTCTATCTCTCCCTCTCTCTTTGTCTTTTCCTATTTATATCTAAATTTATCCGCCCCCCCTCACTCTCCCATGTTATATTTGTAGATATCTATCACTTCCTCTCTCACTATCTCTCCCTCTTTCTATTTACCTCTACTCCTCTCCTCTCTATATTTATATAAATTTATCGCAATCATACACATGCAAGTTTCATGTTTCTCCCTCTCTACCTCTACCTCTATCTCTCATTCTCCCCCACTCTATCTACCTCTCCCTATCTCCATACCTCTTTCTCTATTAATTATCTCTATCAATTTTCTTTCTCACTCTTGCATCCTCTATCTTTGTCTCTCCCTTTCCCCCTCTCTCTCTCCACCCATATAATTACCTACCTCTATCTCCATATTTTACTATCTCGCTTCATATCCCACTCTTTCTCTCTATGTCTCCCTATATATATATATATATATTCCCTCTCTCCCTCTCCCTCTCCATCCTCTCTCTCTCTCTCTATATCATATCCATATATTTATTTATATCTATCTCCCTATCTATGTATTTGTAGTGTTCTAAATTTTCACCCTTGACAATTTCGCATTGGGATTATCTCCCCCTATGTGTTTGGACCCAATTGTGCCCTTAATTTACCCATTTTATGATCATATTCAAAAAATCAGAATTAAATTGGGAATATCATTTATATTTATTTAATGATATTCAAAGACTCAAAATAGGTTTGGACTAGGGAGCTAGTGCTCTTGCCTAGCCTATTTTGGCCCCAATTTAAATACATTATTGTCGGCATTTTAAAATTTTAAAATTTAAATTCATCTGTTGAATTTTGATAATAAATTTTGTGGGAATTAAAGAAATGCATATAAATACAAGTATTTTTCACCATTTTAAATCCTAAGCAACACTAGTGAATTGATTGAACAATTAAGCATCTTAAAAATCAATCAAGAGTGGAAATAGAAAAGTTTACAATACATATTATTAGTCAAGATTTATGCTAGAAATACATCAAATTTTCATTGATTTTATTCATGTTTCATGTTCATTTATTTTGTGAGCACTAACACTTGGAGGTATTTCAATAAAGCATCCAATTCTCCTTGAAGTTGATGAGTATAGTGACTTCAATCCATCAAGGAAAGCAAATATGAGTGGTAAGTTGCAACACTTGTCAATTTATCATTATTTTATCTATTTTCCTCTTCTCGATATAGGGTAAGCACTCTTTTACATCATCATAGTCATTGTGAATGTAGCAATACCAAAGTAGGGTTTGAGTTAGGAAAGCCCCTACATGTAGATCACAACCCTTTCTCTCTTCTCTTGTGTGAAAATGATAGATCTGAAGTGGATATGGGAATGGATTGAAGACCTAACTTCTTGATCAAGAATTCTAGTCTCACATGTCAAAAAATTAGGGAAAGTGGAATTAATCATCAACAAAAGAAGTTTCGAAGATGATTCCAGGAGGGAATAACCTACAGACAATGACCATCTAAGATCTAATTTATAATAATGAGGATTTGCATTCCTAGGTCTATGGTGCCAATGCCCTTGTCCACCCAATTTGAGCTCAGATTTACATGTCAGATTCCTTTGTCTCTACACTACTATTTTGTGTTCCTTTTATGTGTTTTTATTTTTCTCTTTCTTGAAATCATTTTTTTAATGTAATTCAATATTTGGCATCATTATACATTTGCATTATCAAATCAATTCAATTTATAATCAATCAATCAACACCCAAAGAAAGTACCAAAACCTTGATCAACCATTCTGGCTCTTCCACAACGGTTAGTATCCAAGTGGGTGTTTGTGATCATTTTTGGTTCCTTCCATTATGATGCAGGAGAAAGTATGATTTAGAGCTTCGACCCTTTTTTCCACATCACATTTTGGTGAACTTGATGTTTGTAACAATTGAAAATATTTTGAAACCTTAATATTTTCATATTGGAATCTAATTGTAAATATTAGGTTGCTTTAATTTTTCATTTATGCATCCATATTTTAGTGAAAATCATTGAAAACGTAAATAATTGCATATTATTTTCATTTCAAAAGATCAAAAAGTGTTTCTTTTCTACATTTAAAAAAAATCAATCAATTATTGCATTTTTTATTCTAGAAATTATGTTTTACATTGCCTTAAAAACAAAAAAAATCATTTATGATTGTATCTCACATAAAAAAACTAGGGTTTTATGTATTTCCAATTTTTTTTTTGCATTCAGACCAAAACATCTGCAACTTTAGATCTTTAGACACTGAAATTTATTTCTAGATCTTTAAAGTATTGAAATTTAACTCCTTTGGTCTAGGGTGCTAGCTTCCCTTGTCAAATTGTTTTGGACCATGTTTTAGTGGAAGTAATCTCTCCAAGTCTTGTTGTCCAGATCTCTTTCCAGTTGTTGTTGCATTGCTCTAATTTTCATATATATATATATATATAATTGTGTTACTTTTAGTAAATAACATTCAAAATGTTTGAGTGTTTGGGAAAAATGGTGTCTTCTTTGACTTCCTTGGTTGATGTTTCATTTTTTACCTTTGGTAATGCATCTCCAACAAATGATGAAGCTCATGTATCCCTCTCTCCCAATGCATTCCCTCCTAGTGAGGATATATCAATGCAAGAGGAGGAGCATTGATAGCTCCCTAAAAATTACCATACCTACACTCCAAGCCAACATTATCCTTAAAAACATAACACCCAAACATGAAGAATCTATATATCATCCTTTGATCTTACCTACTCACCTTGGCCAAAATCCTATAAAGCCTATCATACCTTCACTAAACATATTTTCTTCCTTTCATAAAGAGACCTCATTACAATTCATTCCTTGCCCATTGCATACACATACAAATAAATCCCATATATATACCAATAATGGAACTCTTTGGCCATAAATTATTCATCTGTTTCATGCAAATGTAAATAACAACACACCTATCAAATGAGAAAAGTGTTATGGGACCAAGGATTTAAGATCCTTTCTAAACAAGGTTTGGATACAAATAAAGAACATGGAATTCATACTCTTTTACAATAGCCATCACATGCCTCTATAGTAGGACTTGGTTACCAAGGCCCTCCACCTTTGCATAAGACATTCATTCCAACTTCCACTCCATCACCATCAAATCATTGTTCAAGAAGAGATGAGGTTAATTTACCTTAATTGGCCCCTTTAATTCAAAGCCAAGCCTAATTAAATGCAAATTTTTAGGGATAAAACTCGACATTCATAAATGACATTTCACAACACTTAAATTTGGAAGATGTTTGTCCTAGGTAAGTGACCTAGGACTCATTCACCACAGGGCGAACGAGTCCTCACTTAGTCCTAGGACCCTGATTTTGCATAATATTTCACTTTGTCTGATGTGTGTCCTAGGTAAGTGGCCTAGGACCCATTCGCCACATGATGAATGGGTCCTCATTTCGACCCAGAACCCCTCTTTGAAATATGTTTTTGGTGGTATTTTAATGATTTCAAATCTATAATTGAATGTTGGCTTCTGATATTTGAATTTCAAGAATTAATGATAAGATATGTATAAATACAAAGTTATTTCACTATGCTTCATAACTAAGAATCTAAGCTTTCAAGTGTTCAAGTCATAATAGAAAACTTATGATCAAGAGAGCATTCAAGAGAATTTCTAAGGAATTCAAGGGTAGATTATTGAATATTATTGCAACAATCAAGATTCATTTCATCATATCAAAGATGTATTACATCATGCATGTTGTTTGAGCTAATATGTTGATGTAGTGTTCAAGATCAATCAAGCATATCAAAGGCATTGTTTCAAATCAAGTTCATGATCAAGATCTACATTCATTGAGGCCACTTCATGCTAGTTTGCAGATTTGTTATCCAAGGTTCAAATAAGGATTGGTGAATTGTGACATTGCATTTTTTCATTCATCATTCCTTTATGCTCTTATTCATTTCAAGGTTTAATTACCAAAAGGGAGCTTGACCAAGACACACCCCTATTCCCTAACAATTTTTTTCTCTCTCTTTAATGTGTGATTGCAGGTTTTAGGTTGAAGATCATTTGGAAAGAAAAATTGAAGAAAGTTGCAAGAAAATTTGTCAACTCATAGAAACTGAGCTACAAGTTTTATTTCTAGTTTTTCGACAGTGACCTACTAGAATTTGGAAGTGAAAAATGAGTAGAGTAGAACCTAGAAACTGATTTTTCAGAGCCTTAGCTAGGACCCATTCGCCATAGGGTGAATGAGTCCTCAGTGAGGTTTGAAAAAGAAACTTTGGTGACAAGTACACAACATTTGAACCTTTCCAGATCTCCCTTTTCATTACATTTTAGTTAGATTTAATTTATATTCCTCGTTTACATATTATAGCTTGCATATTGAATGAAACTAGGATAAATAGGGTACATCATTTTGTTTCATTTTGATAAACCCCACCATTTTCCTTCATTTCATTTTGGTGAACCTAACCTTTTGAGAATTTTAATTTTTTGATTTTGGAGTCCTCTTTCATCCTAGATTTAGATCTTGCATTCATTTTCACCCATTTGCATTGAATTATGTCTCATTTAGGGTGTTTATTTTGCATTCAACTTTGCATCTCATTCAAGGTTTTAGGATTGCATATTTTGCATTCTTTAATTCTAAAAAATACAAAAAAATCAGTCACCATGCATATCATTTACATCATACAAAATTGAATTTGAAAATTAAAACAAAATTGCATATCAAACTAGGTCTTCTAGGTTACCATTTTGTCATAATTTGCACTTGCATTACACATTGAATTCACAGAAAATTGAAACTAGTACTTGTAACAAACTTGAATCTAAAAACCACTAGAAAAAACTTAAAAATCTATAAAAACTTGTTTCAAATCCTCATATAGGTCCCATTCACCCTAGGGTGAATGAGTCCCTAATCAAGTCATAATCTAAATTTTTGGGCATTAAAATATTTATTTGTGTTTCTGTGGGTTTTTTTCATATTTTTGCTACTACTTGCACAATTTTTGTTTCATCAATTTGATCATATTTAGCTTAATTTTATAATTTAGTGCATTGTGTGATTTCAAAATTGCATTTACAAGACTTCATTTTTTTATTTTTACATAGTGTAATAAAAAAATTACCTTGTTAAAGTCTGAAAAATTGCATTTACACATTGCATTCTAGGTCATTGCATTGCACTTTACCTTCTTTCCATTTTAGGTTGGCATTGAGTTTGTGAAACTTGTATCAGCTATAAAATTTTGTGTCCTATCAACAATACTATTGTGAGACGTAGTTTGAGACTCATGTTATCCCACGATACACCATTCATCATGGATCTTTGGTTTTGTAACTCTCTTTCTAATAGTGTTGATAATCAACCCCTATGGATCATAGTATGCATACCTCATTTCCCATGAATTTACCTACAACCAATGTGCACACGATGTTAACAATTTCATCCCTACCATGACTAGTTGTACTCAAGCTTTGGAATATACCCAGGGCCAAGGTGGAACTTCAATTCCTCCTTCTACAATACCCATTTCCATTCTTGCATACACTAGTACTCAAGTTACCACAACCATTCAACCTACTAGCAATGCTAACACTTCCTTAGGTATTTCGATAGGGAATCCTTCTAGCTTTGTGCATTCACATACCATATCTCCTCAACCATCCTCCCTCACAAATTTACAATTCACTTGCCCTCCGCATACATACACCACTCCACCTTATTCCCATCCACCTTACAATAATAACAATGATGCCATCATTAACACACTTTTACAAACATGGCATCCCTTCAACAACAAGTCACAAACCTAAATCAAAACAACAATGGTCAACCTTCACAATACATCAAAACCAACCTATTATCCTTGGAGATATTGAGAACACAAATGCCACAAGTTATAGAGGTTTCTATATTTGAGAAATATGGTTGGAAAGGAGATAATATTAGCCATGTTTCCACTTACACAACCCTATGTAGTGATTTCATTTTTGAAGATAAACTATTGGCTAAACTCTTCTCTAGATCTTTGAAAGACACTGCTTTAGAGTGGTTTTCTTCCTTACTGAATAATTCAATTGGTTCATTCAATGAGCATGTTGATGCCTTTTGTAACAACTTCCATATTTAAATGGGTCCCAAGATGACCCTAGTTTATTTAAAGACATGCAAGCAAAAGGATGATGAGAAAGTGGTTGATTTCATAGCTTGATATCAATTGTTTTATTCACAAATAAACATTAATATTCTTGATGCCGACCTTCAATGAATGTTTATTGCCAATTTACAAAGAAAAATCCAAACCAAAATTGAGATATTGAAATTCCCATCCTTCATGCAGTTATTTACAGCCTTTCGTGACTATCAAAATTTGGCTTATAGTCGTGATGAGAAAAATCCTCCTAGCTATCCTAAAAAATCTGAATCCATACCTCAAAATAGTTACCAACCTTTCAAGAAACAAAATAGGGGCTTTTACAACTTAATTCCCCTCAACCAAATCAACAAGTTGATTATCATGTCACCACTATAAAGATGACAAATCATTTTTCCTTTGGGGATAGGAATAGAAAATGTACCCCTTTACCCGACACTCTTCATAATATCATGTTGCAGCTCACTGAAAAGAATATGATTTCCTTACCTCCTATCAGAGCTCTTGATCCTAATAAACCATTATCCAAAAACTATATACCAAATTCTTATTTCCATTACCACCAACAAAATGGACATGATATGGAATATTGTAAGTGTCTTAAACATCTTGTGCAAGACCTCATTGATTCTAATCATCTTCTAATTGCAGGTGTGAATGATCAAGGTAATAAGTCTATATTTCCTCCTAACCAAAATTTACAAATCTTTACAAATCCCATGCCAAAACACACTATTTCATTTGTGAAATCTACTGAAACAAAGAATGATGTGATGAATGTTGACATGGATGATGAACTTACAAAAGATGAAAACATAGACATAGCAGTTGAAGTAGTGGCATTTACTAAAGCTGAACCTCGTAAGGGCCAAACCAAAATGCTCCCTGATATTGCTTTCTCACAAAATGAAGTAATCAAACTTGCACCTGATGGTCCTCTTTACATACCTGGAAGAACCAATGACAAGCCTACTAATGGGATATTAATTGATCCCATCTTTGTAGAGAATGTGATCACTAAAGAATTCCTATTTGTGCATGAACTCTATCAATATACATATTACAAACCAAAAGCTTGGATCAAAATGAATAATGGTTTTTCTTTCCCTATGATTGGCTCGATAAATCTCCCTCTAAAAGTTGGACTGAAAATATTAAGTTTCACATTCACCATCATCCCATCATCGGACTAATTTCATGTGAAGTTAGGCTATCCATGGCTTCACTCCATGAATGTCATCCTATCAGTTGTGCATAAATGTTTGAAGTTTCCATTTAACAATGAAATATTTACTATAAATAATAATGGATTTAATCTTTTGTCTTCCCATGGGAACTTTTCATTGAATTTATTTTGGCCCAAGCCTATTGACCTATTGACCTCATGAGGACTACTTTTTCAAATCATATCAAAAGTTTAAGGAAAAGTGCATAGCAGAATTATCCCTTAGAAAAATGCCTCAAATTGTGATTGAGCCACCTATCGTTGATGAAAATGTGATTGAACCAAAATCCCTTCCAAATATCCAATAGAAACCTATGAAAAATCCTCCTACCATTTCCTATAAGAAACCATGAGATAACCAAAACAATCCTGTTGTGCCTCCTAAAATAAAACAAGTTTACAAAGTTAAAGAGAAAGAGGTTGAACAACCTCGTCTGGTTCCTTTCATTCCTCCCCTAAGGGAAGAAAAGAATCCTATGGTTGATAAAACCACTCTTACACAATTACAAATTGAAAACAAATTGAAATGAAATTGAAATGCTAGAGAGTGTAGGTGTAGACGTCATGCTATTGCTTCTATGTTACAAACAAAATAAGAAAAGAGCAACATAGAAAATCAAAATCCGAACTTATCTTCTGCAATGTATGATGATTCTATACCCTCACCACAATGTAAACAAGAACCTTCTAGATACATTATCATTCGAACTATTGTTGTGATTAACCTAGATGATGATGTTGATATTGCAAAGATTGTTGAACAAGTGCATAATGATTTGAATTCATTGTTTTCCTCTTCTATGAACTTAAATGATAATTCTACTAATAAGAGTGTTCAACTTGGTGCTTCCCCTAGTTTGGCACTTGCTATTGTCCCTCTGGCTAGTTGTCTACCTTTTGTATATACTGATCAATATTGGGATGTGGACAACCTGCTATAGGTTGACTCGCATGTTCCTTACTAGTATTTTTCTTTGTTTTCTTTTTCATGTTTCTTTATGTGATTGCATGTGCATAATGTGATCCCTTGTACTATTTTTTTGGATGTATATCTCTCTCTTTTCCCACATTCCTCTATTTGTACCTACATTCTTCTATATGTGGTAAAATCTTATCTTTTCCACTTGTCTTGTGTTTTCCTTTTGTGGATGATGCAAGGTGTTGAGACATTTAGGTCTCTTCCATGTTGACCCAAAAATATTTTTCTTTGTTTTTTCTCTCTATGTGTCATTCTTCTAGTTCTATGAGTATTTGGGGAATGATGACATTTTTGAGCTCTATAACAACATTGTAGCAAAGATATACTGACTTTGAATCCATAGATCCCTTATGTATTTTTGGGGGCAACCCCTCCCTCCTTTTTCCTGGTGTAGCTTTATTTTGGAAACATATGACTTGGAAATGGTTTTTGGAGGAATCTCTCATGTCTTAGGAGAAAACATTGGCTACTTTTTTCTCACATCAATGGTGTTAACAACCGCTTTAAAGTGGGGACATACATTGATAATTTCTTTCAAAAAAATTCATGTTCCATGGTGTGATTTTATTTTATTCTTGTCATGCATCCTTTTCTTGGTGGTGTCATTGAGTTTGATGTCCTCCAAGATTGCGATATTTCTTAGCATATGAATTTCCTCTTAGTGGTGATGCGACACACTACATTCCCTAAGTTGTGAATATTTTACTCTTGACTTGTTCTCTCTTCGAGACATTAGGCATGATGATCCCTAAGAAGAAGACCTTGCACAAATGAAGTGAAGTCCCTTTGAACAAAAAACTATATATATATAATGTTCATAATTGTTTGGCATAATGCAACTTTCTAACCTTGTGAAGCTCAAACCCTAACAAAGGACAACAAGCATAAAACACCTTTCTTGCTTGTGGAGCCTTCCCCATGTTCATAGGTGTTTGGCATAACACACCTTGTTAAGCCCTATGGAGCTCAAAACCCTAAATTCATGGCCACCTAGCATAACACATCTTACTTGCCTATGGAGCCTTGACTAGCATTGTGGTTCCTTATTGAAGTTGTCAGAAGGATAACTTTGATATGGTATGGGAGCCTAATATGATTCTCTCATTTTCCACCCTATTAGAAGACTCACCTAGTGGACAGCTTAAAGTTATTCTACCTTGGAGTGAGTGCAAAATGGATAGCTTAGATGTGTTCCACATCACATTGGACAGTCTAGGTTTGATCTTCTTGCTCTTTGATGTTGTATTATTGTGTATCTTTTTCATTGCTGCATACATAAGTTTCTTGAATGTCTACTTTAGTGTTCATTCATACTCTCATTAAAGTGGGGGAAAAATATAGTAACAAAAAAAGTATCCATTTTTCACACTTAATTTGGGAATAATTAATATTAAATTGAGCCTATTTTTTCCTTAATTTAGTGTTGTAATATGTTTTTCATATTTTCATTAAGTTAAGGACCCTTTTAAACTAAATGGACTTAGTTGTGACTTATTTAGGGTGTTGTAAGGTGTACCTTTATACTTTTGCACTAATCTATGCTTTATTAATTAAATGAGGTTAATTTGCATTAATTGGCACCTTTCATTCAAATCCAATCCTAATTAAATGCAAATTCTGAGGCATAAAGCCTGACATTCATAAATTCCATTTCACAACATTTAACTTGGAAGATGTGTGTCCTAGGTAAGTGACCTAGGACCCATTCACCATAGGGTGAATGGGTCCTCACTTAGTCCTAGGACCTTGATTTTGCATAACATTTCACCTTGTCCAATGTGTGTCCTAGGTAAGTGGCCTAGGACCCATTTTCCACAAGGAAAATGGGTCATCACTTAGAACTCAGACCCCTCTTTAAAATATGTTTTTGGTGGTATTTTAATGATTTAAAATCTATAATTCAATGCCAACTTGTGATATTTGAATTTCAGGAATTAATGATAAGGTATGTATAAATACAAGGTTATTTCACTATGTTTCATAACTAAGAATCTAATATTTCAAGTGTTCAAGTCCTAATAGAAAACTTATAATAAAGAGAGCATTCAAGAGAATTTCTAAGGTATTCAAGGGTAGATTATTGAAAATTATTACATCAATCAAGATTCATTTAATCATATCAAAGATGTATTGCATCATGCATGTTGTTTGAGCTAATATGTTGATGTAGTGTTCAAGATCAATCAAGCATATGAAAGGAATTATTTCAAATAAATTTCATGATCAAGATCTACATTCATTGAGGCCACTTCATGCTATTTTGTAGATTTGTTATCCAAGGTTCAAATAAGGATTGGTGAGTTGTGACATTGCATTTGTTCATTTGTCATTCCTTTATGCTCTTATTCATTTCAAGGTTTAATTATCAAAAAGGGGTTTAACCAAGAAAAACCCCTATTCCCTAACAAACAAATTTTTTCTCTCTGTTGTGTGATTGCAGGTTTTAGGTTGAAGATCATTTGGAAAGAAAAATTGAAGAAAGTTACAAAGTTTTCAAATCATGAAAACTGAACTATAGGTTTTATTTCTAGCTTTCTAACAGTGACCCACTAGAATCTGGAAGTGCAGATTGAACAAAACAGAACCCAAAAACTATTTTTTTGGATCCCTAGCAAGGACCCATTCACCATAGGGTGAATGAGTCCTCGGTGAGGTTTGAAAAAGAAACTTTGGTGACAAGTACCTTGAAACAAATAAAATTAGGTGTGCCCACCTTTTAGGAGATGGACAACTTAGGGGACCCTGTTTTTCTCTATTTCATGGAAGGAAACCAAGATTCCTCAACCAATTGAATTCATTAGCAAATGGGCTAGGGTTAGGATGGTTTCCTTGGGTGTGATTAAAGACTACAGGGGGTTCACCACTAAGAAAAGGCTTAGAAATAAATAGGTTCAAATGATATGCAAATATAACTATGTAACCTAGAATTTGAAACTTAAAATTAGAATAATAAACTAAGAATAAACAGAGGTGCACCCGGAAAGCTTGAGATGTCTAAAACAAGATCTAAAATCTTGAAATTATGTCTTTTGAAGCACATTGTGTTGGAAATATGGAGTTTTGCAACATGATCATGAAGTGTATATGGATTGATTTGGCTATTCCTATGTTGTCATTGATGTCAACATGGTGACAATAGTATGGGAAGCTTATTTGGTACACCGAAAGCTAATCTCTACCAAAAGTGTACTTTACTGATAGACCAATGTGTTGGTTTCTTGAGTCTGTAATTCATCGCAAGAAAAGATATGACTATGATATCTTAACTATGTTATCATGACTCATTCAGACAACTATATCTAGGATCTTGAGAATTTTTGTGTCGTGAGCACAAAGTTATCATTGACAGAGTCTAACTATGTACTCTACAATTGTTTCTCTACTCTGCATATCTGTGTGGGAGACTCTGCATTTTCTTAAGGGGGAAATTATAATGTTGTAGTTCTAATGGTAGTCTCTATGATGGTAATGGGATGATAAACTGATGTGATATCAGATTTGGAAGGTGTTTGCTTTGAGAATTGTATGTTGGTTTGGAATTTTTTCATGGTTAATGCCTATTCTTGGCTAACCTAACGTATGGCATACATTAAGAAGACTAGATATACTTTTTGGATGTTTTCTATAGATCTACGCCGACTTGATGTGATGCACTACATGGATAATTTTTTCTAAATCATATATGGTGTCGACAAGAGTGTTTTTGATTTCTTTGCTTTCATCTAATTAGGTTGAACTAATTGATGAATGAGATATACTTGTATATATATAAGATTCTTTTAAGGAGAAAAGGTGTGTGTGTGTGTGTGAGGAGAAATAGTAAAGGTGTGAATATGGGAAGGAGAAGGAATAGAGGTATGGTGATGTGCGAAAAGGATTATGGGATGTTTGAATATGAAAGCCTAAATTCTTTACCAGTTGAGGATTAGAATAGATTTGTGAGCGACTTCTATGAGAAGCAATACTTCTTATTCAGAGCTTCATTGGAACTAAACCTTGCACATTGAAGGTGTATTCTATCATTTCATACTCTTGGCAGTGATCCATAACTTTTGTATCTTGGCAGTTAGCCATCTTTTGTATTCAAGTTGTGAGCCTTTCAAGGATAGTGAGTCTTTGTAGTGAGCCATGTAATATATTGTATTCGAATATAATATATTTTGACTTAATCCTCACCATGGTTTTTTCCATTTTGGGTTTTCCACGTAAAAATCCTGGTGTTCATGTGTGATGATGCATTTACTTATTTCCATGTTCTCTCTTGTTGATTCAATTAGGTATATGATTATATTTTTGATGGGTTTTATTTGAATGATTTTATGGAATAATGATTCACCCCCCTCTTATTATTTTGGATATCCAACAATTGGTATCAGAGCTTGGTTCCTTTGAAGGAGCCTAACAGCTTGAGGAAGGTCCTAGAATTTGAATATAAGATTTTTTTTCCTCTGAAAGTGATCTTTGCTGGTCATTCAGAAGAAAATGAAGATCTGAAGAATAAGTTGAAGGAAGCGAATGATTGCATCAAGAATCTGAGTAGATTTAAAGAATCCTGTGATTAATTGAGAAGGGAACGCGATGATATCACTAGTTTGCTATAGAAATTGGAAGAAAAGAAAAGAATTGAAGATTGCTAGAAAGTTGAAATTCAAGAGAAGATGGATGAATGTGTCAAGCTCAAGCAAGAAATGGAAAAAAGATTTGAGGATAAATTCAAGGTAAGATTTGTGATGCTTGATGAGTTGATTATTTCTCAGAGGCCTACAATGGATAAAAGAGGTTTAGGGTTTGAAGAAGGACAGTGTTCAAAAGCGAAGCAACCTCTTGAGAAGAAGAATAGGTGCAAAGATGGACAAATCAATATCTTAAGAAGAAATTCTGGAAGGACTCCCATCAGACAACCTAATGCTCAAAGGTACTTATCTTTTAATGCTGTTTGTTATTCTTGCAATAAATTTGGACATAGGGCAAAGAATTGCAAAAGAAGAATGAATGATACTTTATCATTCTTTGCAAAAAATTTAAGTGCAAGAAGTATGGACACAAGGCTAATAAGTGCAAATATAGTTTGAATAAAAGAAATTATGGAAGGAAGCATGATGTTTGTTATGAATGCAGTAATCTAGAACAATTAGTTAGAAATTACATAAATAGAAGGATAAAAAATATCCGTCTGACAAGAAAGCATGAATCAATTATAGATCCGAAAGAAGTAAGGAAAGAGATGCAAAGAAACTAGAGAAAGGAATGAGAATTCAAGCAAGCTAAATTCAAAGCATCAGTTTTATATGTACCATCCTTTAGTGTAGATACAATTTTGTCAAATTTTGAGCCATATAGTTCCTAAGGGGGAGTAATTATCCAAAAATTTAATAAACCACTCATCGATACTTACTGTCACATCATGACAGAAGCATGTTTTATGTGGTAACAAATTCAAAGAATTTTTTAGTCACATGTGTGAAGAATGAAGTTTACAGAATTTTAAAGGATGGAAGTGCACTCGAATTTCGAGGTGACCTACCTATAATTTAGAGCATTTATTACAAAATCATTCGGAATGAAAGAAATAAATTCAGATGTATCAAGGAAATTTCATTCAAAAGATATTTGTGAATATGGAGAAGCATGAAGAGGAAGTTTGAAGAAACAAGAGCAATTTGAATTTTAGAATTTGGTAAAGAAAGGAGAAATTGAAGTGGATTCAAAGCATGCTCCAGAAGCTGAACATCTAATCTTGTTCTTCATTGTCAATTATAGAGGTATTCTCTTGAACAATCTTTTGATTTTATGCAATGGATAATTCAAAGGTTGTGAATATTTTGGATAAAACACAAGTCAAATTGAAGAGATATTTGAAGAATTTGTTGGAAGAATTTGTTGGTGCATTCTCTAGCATTCTTCCTAGAGTGTTACCCACTGAAGATATCTATGCATATGTTTATAGTAGAATTAAGGAAATGTCACTGGTTCGGCTAAGTATTCTGTGAAAGAATGAATTGGAAGAAAATAATGATGCATATAGAATCTTAGTTGAGAAGAAGCTGGATGTATGGTGGAAATCCCCTCTATTTGAATTCGACAAGAAATATATTTGGATGATTTTGAGCAGAATTCATGATGAATCTATGTGGATTGACGGAGTTCACTTGATAACCAAAGATGCAATAAGAGATATAATAATTGGTTTGTGTTCCTCCGAACCAGGTCCTAGACAAAATTCTATGAGTGAAGAAGAGATAATTGAGATGACTGGTGTGACTCTTAATGCTAAAGAACCTATTTTAAGAACAATTAAAGATCAGGTCATTAGGTATACTATGATGGTTATTGGTCACAAAGTTTGCTTACCAAGCAATGACCACACTATTTCTACTGTTTCTATTAATATTGCTATTGATATGGTTAAGAGTAGTATGGATTATGACTTGTGTGAGCTACTTCAAATACATCTTTTGAAGAACTTGAAGGAAATCAAGAAAAGCAAGAAAAATACATTCTGGTATGGAACTTTGATTGTCTACTTACTTTTTTTAGAGTTATTGGTAATTGATAGGATATAATGGAAAAATGCAGAACCTATTGCTCATCAAATTAGGAATTTCATGATCAACCTTGGTAGTTTGCATGCTCAAGAGACTACTCTTCCTGCATTCCTTGGAAAAATTTAGATGAGGACGAATAAAAGAACAAGGATTCCAGAAAATGTGACTGAGAGGTTCTCTGGAAATATTAAATTTCTAGTGTCTACAGATTTATTTTATATGGAAGCAATTGAATCTAGACTGGTGTGGATATCTAAATTGGATTATGAAGTGACTAAGGATGAGATTGATCATTATGTAAGAATACTCTTAGACAACCCCAAAATCCCAAAGAAGAAATTTCTATAGTCTTTGGTAGTACAACTGAAACATGAAAGAAGAGAAAAGGTATTGTTATCAAGCAAGAAGTTACAAAATAAAGTGAATTAGAGAAAGCTCAACATGAGCATGAAAGTATAAACATTCAAGGAGCCTTAAAAGAACCGCAAAAGGTAATCCCCAGTGCTAACTTCAATTCATATGTATTAGTTGTGGAGAATCTTAGAAGCATGATTAACTCTTTGAAAGCATATATCTCCAGATTAGAAGTACAATCTAGAATTAGGTTTGCGGAAGGAAATTTAGAAGATATCAAGAATAAATGTGTAGATGAACATTGTAGAGTAGTGAAGGAATTAAAGGGTGTACAAGTTTGTGAGGAAGAAGCTTAGGAATTACTTTCTTTCTATTTGAATTGGTTGAACAATACACTAAATATAAGAGATGAGATAAGAAAGAGTGAAAGTTGGATGAGTACTCAAGCATATTTGTACAACTTGACAGATGATAGAAATAATTAGAGATGATTCTACATTGCGTAGCTTTAGGAAAAATTCTTTTCTCTGGAGGATCAGAGAACATAAGTAATTAATCAGTTTGTGGCACTCAAAGATATGGTAAAACTCTAACATATCCTTGTATACAGTGCTCTTGACATACTTATTAGTGGTCTATCAAAAGTTAATCTTAGTCCCAATACTTTGGTAGATGGTATAGATTCTTTGACTAAGCTTGAACTACTATAAAAGACTCTTGTAAGTGTGAATGAAACATGGGAAGAAGGAAAAGCTTCATGGAAAGATACCCTAAAGAATCTCAAAGGTTCCTCCTATTCAGGTTAATTTACATTCCTTTTGTACATACCATTCTTTTGGTCAATTTTTGATGTCTATACATATTTCAGAGCCCTATATGTCCTTTTCCATTGATGTCAAAGGGGGAGAGATAAAGAGATAGACAAAGGATTTTTTTTTTTGTAAAGAACACTTTTCAAAGGGGGAGTATTCAATTGCCTTCTATTGGTATAAAAATGTTTTTGATATACATGTTGTCATCAATGCCAAAGGGGGAGATTGTTGGAAATATGGAGTCTTACAACATGAGCATGAAGTGTATATGGATTGATTTGGTTGTTCCTATGTTGTCATTGATGTCAACATGGTGACAACAGTATGAGAATCTTATTTGGTACACCGAAAGCTAATCTCTGCCAAAAGTGTTCTTTACTAATAAACCAATGTGTTGGTTCTTGAGTCTAGAATTCACCGCAAGAAAAGATATAACTCTGATATCTTAACTGTGTTATAATCACTCATTCAGATAGCTATATCTAGAAGATTGAGAAGTTTTGTGTCATGAACACAAAATTATCATTGAAAAAGTATAACTCTGTACTCTATAGTTGTTTCTCTACTCTACATATTTGTGTAGGAGACTCCACATTTTCTTAAGGAGAACATTCTAATGCTACAGTTCTAACAGTAGTCTCTTTGATGGTAATGTGATGAGAAACTGATGTGATATTATATTTGGAAGGTGTTTGCTTTGAAAATTGTATGTTGGTTTGGATTTTTTTGTGGTTAAGTCCTAGTCATGGCTGACCTAACATATGACATACATTAAGAAGACTAGATATACTTTGTGGATGTTTTCTATAGATCTACGTTGACTTGATATGATGCACTACATGGATAAAAAAAATTAAATCATATATGGTGCCGACAAGTGTTTTTGATTGCTTTTCATTCATCTAATTAGGTCAACCTAACTGATGAATGAGATATACTTGTATGTATATATAAGATTCTTTGAAGGAGAAAAGTTGTGTGTGTGTGTGAGGAGAAAGAGTAAAGGTGTGAATATGGGAAAGAGAAAGAAGAGAGGTATGGTGATGTGTGAAAATTATTAAGGGATCTTTGAATATGCGAGCCTAAATTCTTTATCAGTTGAGGATCAAAAAAAATTTGTGAGGGAATGCTATGAAAAGCAGTAATTTTTATTCAAAGCTTCATTGGAAATAAACCTTGCACATTTAATGTGTATTCTATCAGTTCATACTCTTGGTAGTGAGCCATAACTTTTGCATCTTGGCAGTTAGCCATCTTTTATATTCAGGTTGTGAGCCTTTCAAGGACAGTGAGCCATGTAATATCTTGTATCCGAATATAATATATTGTGAGTTAATCCTCACCATGGTTTTTCCAATTTTAGGTTTTCCACGTAAAAATCTTGGTGTTCATGTGTGATGATGCATTTTTGTGTTTCCATGTTCTCTCTTGTTGATTTAGTCAGATATGTGATTATGTTTAGATGGGTTTTATTTGAATGGTTTTATGGAATACTAATTTATCCCCCCTCTCAGTATTCTAGATATTCAACACACTAGGACTCATACGTTAGGCTAGTAAATTTAGTCCTAGTATATAGGGTTTTGGGATAAATTCAGAGTCTACAACTGGTAAAGAAAGATCTATAGAAAATACCTAAAAAAATGGTATACTGGGACTCATACACCCAAGGTGGCGATTTATTCCTAGTATCAGGGTTGATCTACAACTCTGATATCCTCTAGTGATTTAGTTTAGCTTCCCTCCCTTCTAATCTCCTAATCTAAAACTATGAATTCCAACCTACAAGTGACTTTCTATGAAGATGACAACTTCTTACAACTTTTCTTCAATCTTGCAACTTAGTCTTCAAAGGATCTTCAAGATCAAAACACCTAGATCTGTAATCACACATGTAGAGGAGAGAAAAATGTTGACTTGTTAGTGGATAGGGGTTTTCCTTGGTCAAACCCCGTTTTGGTAATAAAACCTTGAAATGAAATAAAAAAGCATGAAAGGAGTGATGAATGAACAATATGTAATGTTACAACTCACCAAACCCCTATAAAAAAGGTTGCAAACTTATGTGAAATGGCTAGCATGAATGTAGATCTTGACTCTTGATTGAATGCTATGGATCTTGACTTGAATACTTGCTTGAATCATGAAAACCTACATCACAAATGTTAGCTCAAAAATAAACATGATGCATGATGACTTTGACATGATTCTTGATTCTTGAATGTAGCTCCAAAATGCTTGATAATCAGCTCTTGACTACTCTTGAATGCTCTTGAATTGCTAGAATGTTTGAATGCTTATATCACACTTGCTCATTAAAATTTCTTTTAGAAAGTATGTGAAATAACCTTGTATTTATACATGTTTATGGAAAATTTCTTGAAATTACAACACTAAAAACCGACATTAGATCTAGGAGAATAAAATATCACCAAGAATTAAATTCAAAATAGGTCCAAGCTAAGGTGGGATTCATATGCTAGTTGGGCTGTATGAGTCCTTGTAGCCTAGCCTTGGGACACAAATTTCAAGAAATGTTAAGTTTAATACCAAATTTAGGTTCACGCCCCAAAACTTAGGTGGGACCCATATTCCTAAGGTGGCATATGAGTACCAAATCACTAAATTTGGGACACACAACCCAAAAACATTAAATTATGACTAGTCATTAGATATGTGTTGGGATTATCCTTGAAAAGATGCATTAAATAAGGCTTGTGGATGCAAAATAGGAACAAATAAGGCATAAAGAAGCCCAATTTTAACAAGGAGGGCCCAAAAAAGTGTGAAAATGTAAAGGAGTACATTTTTCTACACTACATTTATCCCTCACTTTAGTGAGAGGAGGAATCTGCTTCAAAATCACACTAAAGTAGAAAAATTCTCATGAAGAGGGGTCAAAGTGTACCAATACTAGTGAGATAGGACGAAAAATGATTAAGAGGGATGATAAAGCCCCTAGGATCAAGATTCTGTAGAAAAAAAACATAGGCACAGAGGAACACACATAAAAATAATGTAGCGAGTGAAAAAAAGGCACAAGCATACACTACCAAAGACAAAGAAGAACGAAAAATAAAGACAAAAGGGGGAGTGGATCAAGCCTCAACCATTTTTTTAGCATGATTTGGATCAAATCTAAGCTGTTTGTCCAAGAACGTTTGCAATTGGAACATGGTGTCCACTATGCAAACAAAACACACGCTCACAAGGGCTAGTGGGACCTCAGGATGTCCACTAGGTGAGCCCCTAGTGAGACAAATATGACGTGGCTAGTATGCGCTGACACAGACAAGAAAGTGGCTATGGGAAAGTCATGCCTAATTTTGGCTCCCATACGCTAACCATACCAAAGCTATACCTCCTGATAAATTTGATAAGGTGCCACACAACATGAATAGCAGGATTCATGAGGCAAGTAAAACTTTGTATGCTTGACACCCATGAATGAATAAGATGGATCCACAGGAAAGAAAAGTGTGTTATGCAAGGTGGCCATATAACCGATATTGTAAATGAAAAATAGTGTAAGGTACTTTCAAATTTTCAAGTTTTTCTTAGTTCATGTAAGGTCTTAACTTAGGGAACATTGTGTCTACTGTCTCCAAGAGAGAACCAATTGAAGAATAGAAAATTCACAACTTAAGGTGTGTAGTGTGTTGCATCAAGCCATAAGAGGAATATAATATGCTAAGAGAGATCACGCTCTTGAGGGACATCAAATACAATGTCACCACAAAGTGAAAGATGCATCGCATGAGGTAAGAAGACTACACAATGAAACATAAGTTGTAATTGAAATGCAAAAGAATAATTCCAATGTATGCCCCCACTTTAAAGATATTGTTAAACACCATGTTGTGAGAAATTACTTTAAAGTAGAAAATGATAAATGATAACAATAAAGAGGACATGCGAACTTATTTGGAAAGCCCTATGCCAAGTCATATGTTTTCAAATGAAGCTATGCCATGAAAAGGGTTGGCCCCAAAATGAAATCCCAAAATCACATAAGGGATCCACAGATTTGAGGTCAATATGTCTTTATTGCAATGTTTTTAGAGAGTTTGAAACTGTCACCATTCCCCAAATGCTCATAGAATAGGAAGAACGAAAAAAAGAGAGAAAAAATAAAGAATTTTTTTTGGGTCAACATGGAAGAGACCTAAATGTCTCAACACCTTGTGTCATCCCCAAAAAGAAAACACAAGACAAAGAAAAGATAAATATTTTATGACATAGAGAAGAATGTAGATACAAATAGAGGAATGTCACAAAGAGAGAGATACATCAAACATAATAGTAAGGGGAGATCACATTATGCGCATGCAATCACATAAAAGAAAGATGAAAAAGAAAATAAAGACAAGACTAGTAAGGCACATGTGAGTCAACCTATAGTAGCTCGTATGCACCCCAATCTTGTTCATTGTATACAGAAGGTGTACAACAAGCCGAAGAGACAACAATGAGTGTAGTACTAGGGACATCACCAATTTCAATGCTCTTCTTAGGAGAATCGTCATTTAAGCTCATAGAAGAGGAAAACAATTTCATTATGCACTTCTTCATCAATTTTAGCAATCTTATCATCATCGTCTAGGTTAATCACAAGAGGAGGTTGAATGATAATGTATAAAGAAGGATTTAGCTCTTGTTGTTTTTGTGATATAGGATATTTTTGTTGTGGGAAAGAGGGAGACTCATCATGTATTTCTTCAGTCAAATTTGGATGTTGATTTTCTTTGTTGTTTTCTTTTTTTAACCTTTGAGCAAGAGCACGACGTTTATGCCTACACTCTCTAGCATTTATGTTTCTTTTAGTATGATTCTAAAGTTGTGTTAGTGTATGAGTAGGTTTATCATCCATAGGTTTCTTTTCTTCCCTAAGGGGAGGAACGAAAGGAACCATAGGAGGTTGTTAAACCACTTTCTCTTTAGATTTGTAAACTTGTTTTATCTTAGGAGGCATGACGAGATTGTTTTTGTTATCTCTTGGTATTTTGTAGGAGATAGGAAAAGTATTTTCCTTGGGTTGGTATTGGTTACTTGGAATGTCTTTTGGTTCAATCACAAGTTCATCAAGGATAGGAGGCTCAATCATGGGTTGAGGCATGTTTATAAGGGATAATTCTTCTATGCACTTAACCTTAAAATTTTGATAGGATTTGAAAAATAAGTCTTCACGAGGTTTGATAGGTTCCATAGGTTCTAGCCAAAAGAAATCCAATGAAAAATTCCCACGAGAAGACACAAGATTAAAGCCACTGGTGCACAATAAATATTTCATTGTCAAAGGGAAACTTTAAACATTTATGCACGACCGATGGCATGACTTCCATGGATAACCAAGCTTCACATAGAATTGATCTATCGTAGAGATGATGGAGAATGAGATATCTAATTATTTTAGTTTAATTTTTAGAGGAAGGGTGATCGATCCCATCATTATGCATTTTTATCCATGCTTTCAGTTTATCCTATGTTTCTTGATATATTTCATGTACAAGTAAGAATTCTTCATTGATCAAATTCTCTCCACAGATGGGATCAATTAATATCCCATTAGTGGGCTTGTCATTGATTTGGCTAGCTATGTAAAGGGGACCATCAGGTGCATTTCTAATGATTTCCTTAGATGAGAAAGCAATGTCAAGAGGCTTTTTAGTTCATCCCTTATGAGGTTGTGTTTCTATCAATTCCTCCATATTATCCATAAGACCTTATTTATCAATATCCATAGTATCCATGTTGTCATCATCTATGTCAGCATTCATCACATCATTCTTCTTAGTTTCACTAGTTTTGACAAATGAAATATCATGATTCGGCATAGGGTTGGTAAAGATTTGTAAGTTTCGGTTAGGAGGGGAACAAGATTATTCCCTTGATCATTAACACCTCAAATTTGAAGTTGACTAGAATCAATGTCTTGCACATGATGTTTAAGATGCTTACAATGTTTCGTGTCGTTTCCATTTTGTTGGTGATAATGACAATAAGAATTAGATCTAAATTTCAGAGCTAAAGGCTTATTAGGATTGGGAGTTCTTACAGGAGGCAAGGAGATCATTTTATGTTCTAGAAGTTGTAACATTGTGTTATAGAGGGTATTAGGTAAGGGAGTAAATTGTTTAGCTGGATCCCCAAATGTAAAAGGGCTTGTATTCTTTATAGCAGCCACTTGAGTATCAACATCTTGAGTTGGTTGAGGGGGATTTAGTTGAATGAAGCCTTTATTCTATTTCCTAAAAGGCTAGTAGGTTTTTTTATTTGTGTATTCAGACTTTTTAGGATGGCTAGAGGTGGGTTTTGTTTCATGACTACTAACTGAGTTTTGATAATCATGAAGGGAAGTACATAAGTGTACAAAGGAAGGGAATTTCATCATGTCAAGCTTATCTTGTATCTTAGTTTGCAAGTTCTCAATGAGCATTTGTTGAAGATGAGGATTGAGAATCTTTATGTCGATTTGGGAATAAAGTATATGGTAGTTTTAAATAAATTCAATAACTTTTCCATCATCCTTTTGCTTACATCTCATCAAATTAGCTAATGCCATATTCTAAGGAGTCATGTGTACTTGGAAATGGTTTTTAAATGCCTCAACAAGTTCATTGAATGAACGAATTGAGTTGTTTAATAATGAGGAAAACCATTCTAAGGAAATATCTTTCAAGGACCTAGGGAAAAGCTTGGCCAAGAGCTTATCCTCAAGGACAAAATCACTACATAAGGCAGTGTAAGCAAAAACATGGTTAGAAGGGTCTCCTTTCCCTCCATATTTCTCAAACCTAGGAATCCCTATACTTTGTGGTATCAACATTCTCAATATCTCCAAGGATAAGGGATTTATTTTGACATAGTATGTGGGTTGGCCATTTTGATTTTGGTTTATGGTCAAATTTTTATTTTGAAGGGATGAAACATTGTGCAAGAGTTGGTTAAGGATGGCATCATTGGTTGTGTTTTGAGATGGAGGTGTATATATGTTTGAGGGGGAAGTGAATGGAATTCTTATGGGAGGTAAAGTGGTAGGAGATATGATGTGAGATGCCACAAAGGTACAAGGATTGCTAGTGGAAATACCCAAGGTAGGAAAGACATTACTAGTAGGTTGCATCGTTGTTGTAACTTAAGGGTTGGTAGAGGTAGGAATAGATGAAATGGTTGTGGGAGGAGGAATTTGGTTTCCTCATCAACTTTGGTTATTGTTCGAAGGACGTTGAGCACAAGTAGTCATTGATGTAAGATGTTTTCCCAAAATTTGAGCTAGGTTACACATAAGTTATACTCCTTCACTTTCAATCATGCGATGTATATTATCTATGGAAGGGATAGCAGTGTTGGAAATGTTTTCAGTACTCACTTGATGTTGTAGGTTTGCTAACTCTTCATGGATTTAGATTGTTTTCTTGAGGAACACTAGAAACCATTGTTTCAACACTTGTCATAATTCTTGAAGGTAAAGGGTTGTTAAGGGTATGGTCCATACCTAGTGAGCTTGTGTCAACAGTATGAGTGAAAGAGATAGATAACCCAAGATCCACGACGAGTGTGCTATCATAGGATGAAATGAGTCTCGAAATACGTCTCATTATAGTATTAGCAATATGACACCAAGTTTTCAAACTCATCCAAAGGACAATCAAGGAATGCAAGATAAATGCAATGAACACAAGATAAATGATATTATTTAAGTCTAATTATTATGTTTACAAATGCACCAAATTATGCTAGATCTAATGAAATGAATGAAACAGAAAATTAGTAAACTAAGATAAATATCTAATAACAGTAAACTGAAACAAAAAAATGAAGCTTTCAATGCTGTAAAATGCAAATTCAGGTCTAATATGGTACTAAATCGCCCAAAGGGGTGTATGAGTCCCAGTTAGGGTTTTTGAAGGGTTCAAATGTTGAAAAACAATCAACACAAAATTCCCAAAAATCAAGTAAAACAACCTGAACTGGGACTAAATCGCCCAAAGGTGCATATGAGTCCTAGATTAGGGTTTTTGCACTAAATTCTATAAATTTTGAGTGAATGTTGAGGTTTCTAACTTGTATGATGTCTTGACTATGTGCAATTATAGATTTCAAATAAAATTCAATAATGCAAGATGCAAAAATGCAACCTATATGCAGTTTCACTAACATAAGATTTAGAAGCCCTAAATGCAAATTAACTAATCCAAGACCTAATGCAAAGTTAATGTAAGCTAGATCTAGGACTGAAATGCACTCAAAATTAGAAGTAAGGTGTCTGAAAGTTGGGTTCACCAAAATGAAATAAAGAAAATGGCGTGTGCCCACCTTTTAGGAGATGGACAACTTAGGGGACCCTATTTTGCTCTATTTCATTGAAGGAAACCAAGATCCCTCAACCAATTGACTTGACTAAGGAATGGGCTAGGGTTAGGATGGTTTCCTTGGGTGTGATTAAATACTAAAGGGGGTTCACCATGAAGCAAAGGCTTAGAAAGAAAGAGATGCAAGTGATATGTAAATGTGACTATGTAACCTAGAACATGAAACTTCAAATCAGAATAATAAACTAAGAATGAATAGAGGTGCACCTGGAAAAGCTTGAGATGTATGAAAAAGGATCTAAAATCCAAAAATTATGACTTTTGAAGCACACTGGGACTCATACACTAGGCTGGGCGATTTAGTCCTAGTTTAGGGTTTCAGGCTGAATTCAGAATCTGCAATTGGTAAAGCAGGATCTATAGAAAATGTTTGAAAAATGGTATATTAGGACTCATATGCCCAAGGTGGTGATTTAGTCCCAGTATTAGGGTTGATTTGAAACTCTGATATCCTCTAGTGATCTGTTGTAGCTTCCTTCCCTTCTGATCTCTGAATTTGAAACTCCAAATTCTAACCTGTAGGTGACTTTCCGTGAAGATGACAGCTTCTTGACAACTTTTCTTCAATCTCACAACTTAGTCTTCAAAGGATCTACAAGCTCAAAATATCTAGATCTGCAATCACACATGTAGAGGAGAGAAAAATGTTGATTTGTTAGTAGACAAGGGTTTAGCTTGGTCAAACCCCGTTTTTGTAATCAAACCTTGAAATGAAATAGAAAAGCATGAAAGGAATGATGAATGAACAATATCTAATGTTGCAACTCACCAAACTCTTGATTGAATGCCATGGATCTTGACTTGAATGCTTGCTTGAATCATGAAAACTTACATCACAAATGTTAGCTCAAAAACAAACATGATGCATGATGACTTTGACATGATGCTTGATTCTCGAATGCAGCTCCAAAATGCTTGATAATCAGCTCTTGAATGCTCTTGAATTTCTAGAATGATTGAATGCTTATATCACACTTGCTCATTAAAATTTCTAGAAAAAATATGTGAAATAAACTTGTATTTAAACTTGTTTATGCCAAATTTCTCAAAATTATGACACTACAAGCCAACATCATATCTAGGAGAATAAAATATCACCAATAATTGAATTCAAAATAGGTCCAAGCTAAGGTAGGACTCATACGCTAGTTGGGGCGTATGAGTCCCAATAGCCTAGGCTTGGGACACAAGTTTCAAGAAATGTTAAGTTCCATACCAAATTCAAGTTCATCCCCTGAAACTTAGGTGGGACCCATATGTCCAAGGTGGCGTATGAGTCCCAAATCACTAAATCTAGGACACACATCCCAAAAACATTAAATTATGATTGGTCATTAGATATATGTGTCAGATTATCCTCAGAAAGATGCATTAAATAAGACTTGTGGATGCAAAATAGGACCAAATAAGGCATAAAGAAACCCAATTTTAACAAGGAGGGCCCAAACAAGTGTGAAAATGTAAAGGGATACATTTTTCTACACTACATGCCAAAAATTTGAGCCTTTCAAAATCTCCCTTTTCATTACTGTTTCAACTAGATTTAATTTATATTCCTCATTTGCATATTATAGCTTGCATATGAATGAAACTAGAAGAAATAGGGTGCATCATTTTGTTTCATTTTGATAAACCCTCCATTTTTCCTTCATTTCACTAAGGTAGAGCATAAATTCATCTATTAGATTTTGATAATTAATTTATGGGAATTAAATAAATGCATATAAATACATGTCCTTTTTACCATTTGAAATTCTTAAGCAATGCTAAAGAATTGATTGAACAATTGATCATCTCAAAAAGCAATCAAGAGTAGAACTATCATATTTTATAACACATATTCTTAGTTAATATTTATGCTAGCAATGCATCAATTTTTCATGTGAGTTTATTCATGTTTCATGTTCATTTTTTTTGTGGGTACTAACACTTGTAGTTATTTCAATCAAGCATCCAATTCTCCTTGAAGGTGATGAGTGCAATAACTTCAATCGATCAAGGAAAGCATATTTGAGTGGTAAGTTACAACACTTGTTTATGTATCATTCTTTTATCCATTTTCCTCTACTCGATCTAGGGTGAGCACTATTTTACATCATCATAATCATTGTGGAGGTAGAAATACCAAAGTGGGGTTTGACTTAGGCAAGCCATTATATGACACAACCCTTTCCTCTCTTATGTGTAGGTGAAAAATATGAAGTGGGTTTGGGAAATGATTGTTCAAGACCTAAGTGCATGATCAAGCATTCAAGTCTCATATGTCAAAAAAATAGGGAAGGTAAAATTAATCATTGATAAACAAAGTTCTGAAGCTGAGTCCAAGAGGGAAGAACCTACAAATATTGACCATCTAAGATTTGATTTTTAATTTTGAAGATTTGCATTCCCAAGTCTAGGTGTCAATGCACCGGTCCACCCAATTTGAGAGATCATATTTACATGCCAAGTTCCTTTGTCTCTACACTCTATTGTTCTATGATCCTTTTTTGTGTTTTTGTTCTATTCTTTCCTAAAATTATTACAATTTGCTGCAATTCAATAGTTCACATAAGTATACATTTGCATTATCAAATCAAGTAAATTCATAATTAATCAATCAACCTCCAAAAAGAATTGAAACCTTGATCCACCATTCTGGCTCTTCCATAGCAGTTAGTAGCCAAGTGAGTGTTTGTGATCATTTTTTGTTCCTTCCATTGTGATATAATAGAAAGTGTGATTTAGACCCTAGATCCCTTTTTCTACATCACACTATCTATATCCCTCCCTCCCTCCCTCCCTCTCCCTCTCTATATATTGAGTTATATCTCCCTCTCTCTCTTTAGACATCTCTAGATATATCTCTCCCCACTCTCCCTCTCTATATATTGGTTTATCTCTCCATCTCTCCCGCTCCCCCCGTCTCTCTCCCTCTGTATACATATATGTCTACCTATCTCTATACCCATCTCTCCTCCCTTCTCTCTCCCTATACATTTCTATCTCTCTCCCTCTCTCTATATTGATCTATCTCTCCCTCTCACCCCCTCCCCCTCTATTTATCTCAATCTAACTATCTCTCCCCTCTCCCTCTTCCCATATTTCCTTATCTCTCTCTCTTTATCTCTCCCTCCATCTCTATTTGTATATGTCTACTTCTCACTCTCACCTCTCTCTCTCTCTCTCTCCATGTCCCTCTAGATATATATATTTATATCTATCCCTCTCTCCCATCTCTCTCTATATATATATCTCTCTCTTTTGCTTCATATTCTCCTCTCTCCCTCTTTCTCTTAGAATATATATCTCTCCCTCTCTCCATCTCTATTTTTCTATCTATAATTCTCTCTATCTCACATTTCTCTCCCTACCCCTCTCTATCTCACTATATCTCCCCCTCTTTATATATTGATCTATCTCTCTATGCCCTCTCCTTCTCTCTCCCTTTCTCTACCTCTATATCTCTATCTCCTACCTCTCTCTAGATCTCTCCCCCTCTTTCCCTCCCTCCCTCTCTCTATATCCTCCCTCCCTCTCTTTATCTCCCCCTCTATATCTCTCCCTCTCTCTCCTTTTCTCTTCCCATCTCTCTCTATCACTCTATCCAACCCTTTATATATATATATATATATATATATATATATATATATATATATATCTTTAAATCTCCCCCTCCCTCCCTCCCTCTCTATATTTCCCCTCTCTCTATATCTACCTCTCTTTATCTCTTTCTCTTCCCATCTCTTTATTATTATATCTTTTCATCTATATATCTCTATTTCTCCCTCTCCATCTTGTTCTATATATCTTGTTATCTTGCTCTCTATCTCCATCTCTCACTATTCCTACCTCCCTATCTTTCTATACCTTTATCTCTCCCTTTACCTATATAGTTATCTATCTCTTTATTTCTCTCCATCTTCATCTCTCCCTCCCTTTTCATCTCTACCTCTCTATTTCCATATTTATCCTTCTCTCTCTTTCTCCACCTCTATCCCTCCCTCTCTCCCCCCTCTTTCTCTCTTTCTCTCCCATTCCCTCTCTCTTCCTCTTTCTATACCTAAAGTAGGTATAAAAGAAAGCATATTATAGCATAATTTCATTATAATTTGAACAAGAATGTAACCAAACATCCCATGCCATGCTTCAAACCTCACAAATTCCAACAAGAGATGCTCTCAAACCCTTAGCCAAAATAGCCAATTAGCCAACCTTAGAAAACTACCCATGTGTTTGCATTTATAGACATAAGCTCACACAAAACCACCAACTAGTATTACATAAACCATGTGAGTAATACCATGAGCTTACAAAACCATTTTCCCCACATTTAATTTTTGGTTTAAGTTTTCCCAATATTAAATAGTTCTCCAATGTGCAACCCCACATAAAATATGTATCACAATATTACATACAACACATAAAGTGGCCCCAAGAATGCCAATCCATGTGATCCACACATCCTTAGATCCCCTGGGTGGGGCACAAACAATAAACTATTACATTATAACAATATGTAAGGTGGACAACACACCTTTTCCTAACATACAATACAAAAGCATTATTTTGCTAAATAGAGGCACTAAAATATAAAACTTGAGGGCATGTTGAACTAATAAATAAAGTACAATCTATGTAATTATACCTGAAAAAAAAACTATTTTAGAACATAAAAACTTTGTTTGATCAAAAAGTTCTAAAAACCTACAAAACAAGGGGACAAAACAATGGTAAACACAAAGATCCTACAAAAACAAGTTAGTAGAGAATTCTAGAAAGCCACGAGGAACTTGAAAATTAATAGAAAACTCCAAAAAGAATTTTGAGGTTTGCAAAACCTTAGAAAACCTAAGAAAACCCTTTTTTTTGGCAAAAATGAAGTTAAATTAACTACACAAACAAGATATTTGAGAAACGAAAGCATGTATAATCAGAAACACGAAATTATCAAAACCATAAAAACCGTAGATGATCAAAACATCAACATACAACATAGGTACCCTTATATGCAACAATGATGCTAATCTATGAGACATGGGCACAAATCTATGAAACAAAGATGCCCAAATATAAAATAGAAGTGTTGCTTTTGAGTATAGAAGTATCAAATAACAATCAGAAGCATTGATACAAAACCTATGACAAAAAACAACACAAAATCACAAAAAAGAGATTAAAACAAGGATGAGATCTCATCGAACACGCCAAAAGGAAGGCAATAAAAATGAACAAAGAAAATGAAATAAAGTTTCAAATGAAATAATGGAACCTTGTACCTTGTTCACTCTTTTCTCCTCAATTTGATCTTGAAGAATATTTGCACTCAACACTCCCTTGATGTGCTCCTTTGATGTATTGATGAGGTGAAATTTCTCATAAAACTAGTAGCATGATGATAGGATTGGTAGGATGATAGATAAAATGGATAGCATAAGACTAAGCTAATGGAAGATTAGGTAGGCTATGTAAGAAGTAGGTAGAAAATTCAACAACATAAGGGTATGAAGAAGGAAGCTTCAATACAAAATGCAACATAACAATAGGATGAGGGAAGAAGCTCAAATGGGATGAGAGGCCTCTCATTTATAGAATTTTCATGAGAGAAATCAATATCCAAGATGCATTGGTTAATGGATGGTTAGGATTGAATGAGGATTAAGTTTTTGATCAAAATTGTAGTCATATGACAAATATGATATATGAGGGATAAGGGCTAGGATTATGATTTGATTAAGACAACATTCTTATGTGAATTGCTAGGATTTGGAGATGTAGTATGAAATGGATGGATGGAATGAAAAGTTAGTTTTTCTTTTGACAATTGTCTAGATTCAATAGTCTTAGTTAGTTATGTGAGAGAGACACTTGTCACATGATGATAAGTTTAGATTATGATCCATGTGAATGAATCTAATGGCTAGAAATAAATGGACAAGGAATGAGGGATAAAGTAGATTAGAAGAAAATGTGGTGGGGATTAATTAGCTTAAATTAATTAATTAATTTAGTTGGAGGATTTGGGGATAAGGGTAATGGATAAATTAATTAAATAGTTATTTAATTAAAGTGGGCGATAAATGTGAAACATACATTAATTAAAAAATAATAAATATTTATTTAATTAATTGTTAAGATAGGGTAAAGCCAAATGTGGTTAGGAATGGGTAGATTTAGGTGTCTACACTTGCATAGTGCACATTCTCCCTAAAAAGTTCCACAATAGATTTATAATGTTTTTGATATAAAAAGAAACAAAAACAAGGGTGTTGTCCCATCAATACAAGGCACCAAAGGCCATCGAGAGAAAACACAATGACAGCAGAGAGAACCAAGACATCACCCACAACAAATCATATCAAAAACCCTAAAACAATAGTAAACACAAGATAAACAGTGTCCATCATGTAGGCATGATATAGAGCAGTCGAGTTCAAAGACCCCCAGGGGTCAAACTAATTAAAAAATGGCATATACATACTAAAAGTCATAGAAAAACTATCAAAAAACATAAAGAGCCAAAAGCCTAATTCTTTTCCTCCATGCATGGTTTGTCCTGAATAGCAGTCGCCCAATCCGCCGTGAGGAACTTGAGGAGCTCCTTAAAGCCAGCGTCTTCCTCGCCATCATTCGTGGACTTGTCCTTCTACAGCAAGTATAAACTAGTAGCCAACCTGTGCATGACCTTCAAGGAAAAGTGAGACACCTCCTGAACGTTTTTTTCCAGCCTCTCAATTCTCCCTTTCAGCTTGCCAACTTCGTCCCAAGCCTGTTCTTTTTTATTATAATCTTCTTTCAAGGGGGCATTTTCCTCAGCCGTATTAGAGGCCCGAGGTTTAATTTCCTTCTCATTAACACTAGTAGGGCCCTTCTTCAAGCTTTCAGACACGTGGGAGGCACTACTTTCCAAGACAGGCTGGTCCTCCCCTCCTGCCACCTTTTTCTCTTGGCTTTTGCTGTCACTCCCATTTTCATTATCCGAATCCGAAGCCTCCTTAAGACTTCCCACCTTATCCTGCTTAAATACTAGTCTATTAGATCTACGGGGGGTATTAGATTCTTTAGTGATCTCGATGTCAGAATCAATCTGGTGGAGGCAGAATTTAGTTTTCTTAGAGGCTTTGGCCTTAGGTCTCGAGGTAGGGGCAAGACGCTTTTTTTCTTTACCCTTTTCCACTGGACCCTTTGCAGGGGATGTGCCATGGGGAAGGGCTTTCAAGGAAATATTTTTTAGGGATTTTTTCTTGCTCGGGCTCGGCACATCCAAAATGCTAGTAGAGGGGGGAGTAGAGAAAATTGGGGTTTCATCAAGAGTGGGTAGACAAGGGACTTCTTGCACAGTGATAGGCTGAGTAGGGAAAAGGGCCATGTAAAAATGATAAAGCCTAGACATAAGGCCTTGGTGCACGATAGTATAATTCTTTCCAAAAAACAAGGCTTCATTAAACTCTGCTATAGTGCTATCCAGAGAATGAAACAGGAAAAAAGGAATGGAGATATGTTGGTGATTCCTAAGGTGGTTGAGGAAATTAAAGTGGTAATAGTAGTAAACCCCATACCTTCCTTCTAGCATGAAGTACTTCATGATCACAATACAAACTCTATCCCATGGCTCTGGGAGCGCCTCGCGGTCATAGCCACCCCGCAGCTTGACTGGTTTCTCCTCACCACGAAAGAACTGGTTAAGACTAATTTGGTCAGGCACCTTCATGGTTTTCTTCCAAGTTCGACCACTATTCGGAAGCCCTGTAACTCTAGCAATAACCTCCTCAGAAACTTCAAAGGAAATGACACTGATGGTAACCCTACCATCATTCCAAGAGGTGACAAACTTACTTGACAAGCCCTCATCGTGTCCAGTCATAGTCTCCATATACTAGGAAATGTCGCCCTCTTTGCAAATGTTCCAAACAGAGGCATTCGCCTTCCACTCGTCACACCTTTCCGGCTCCACATGCACTATGTCCCCACCCATAGATCCCACACAAAATTCGTCGACCACCAGAACAGGAAGGAGATAATCATGGCACAAGAGTTGGCAACCAATTCTAGAAGCATCGAAAGGGAAAAGGTCGGTGAAAAGTGACCATAAAAGTTGAAAATGAAGGAAATAAATGCCACAGCTCGCATCCCATGCAAAGGTATCAGCTCCCTTGTGCGATTCACCCTAGAAACGTAATGGCATTATATCAGTATAATACTTACCCAACTCAAAAAATCTAATAAAATCTGCTAACTTATGAGGCTCAGCATGAAAATTTAGGGAGTTCAAAAAATGATGACTCCATCAGCCAGTAGGGGTAGAAAGATTCGCCTTACCATCGGCACAAAAGAGGTCATACATACCGACGAACAAGCACATGATATCCATCACCTCACATAACAGCCAATTATTAAAAACCATGCTCCCGCCAAAAATACTAACCAAAGTTAGTAGGAGCCCAGCTAAAATAAGTAAGCACCTTCTAGGGCTCAACATTTAAATGTTTGAGATCTTCCCTTAAACACACCAAAGCTGAGGGGGGCAAAAAATCAACTTTTTTCCAGCACTGTAGCCCTTCAATATCAAGACCCGCCGCTGCCAAACTGTCAGCGGTCGCATTCCCCTCTCTATAGAGATGCTGGATAGAAAAGTATTGAAGACCATTTAGGAGGGAGTAAATTTCCTCCATAATACCTTTTAATGACCACCCCACCTTCATCTTTCCTTTAGTGGCTTCCACAATTAGCATCGAGTCATCTTCAATTTCCATGGTCTTGACGTTGAGTGACAGTGCAATTCTAAGACCCCAAAAGAGAGCCATGCCTTCAGCCTAATTGCTAGTGTGATCTTTCAGTTTCCCAGCATAGAAAGCCACCAGGAAGCTGGTATGATCCCTGGTAATACCACCTTCGGCTGCCATACCTCCCCTAGCCACCCCATCAAAATTAAGCTTAACCCAGGGCAGCTTAGGGGTTCTCCATCTAGTATGCTTCCTAATGATCACTTTGGAATTATCAAATCTCTGGAACTCACTAGGCAATTTCAAAATAGTAGCTATGCTTCTATCCCAAGCAGTTGGGGGATTACTAGGCATCTTCCATTTGCAGGTCAAAATGTTATCCAGGAGAAGCTTATTAAAGATTATCAACAGACCTTCCACATTGTTCACCATTTATCTGAAAATCCTATTATTCCTTTCTTTCCACAGACACCAGCAAATGCGAGGTGGAATAAGTTGCTAGAGTAGTCTGATTAACGAATGTTTGGAGGGGCATTTCCAATTTAAGATGAATTGGTGAATATCTCTATCAAAGACCCAAGAGATGTTCAACCTTTGTAAAACATTCTGCCAAACCTAGGCAACAAACTACCAGTGAATAAAAAGATGAGAGATATTTTCTTCTTCCCTTCTGCAAAGAGTACACCAATTAGGGAATTGAAAGCCCCTCTTAACAAGGTTATCAATAGTTAAAGTTTTCCCATGGATGGAAGTCCACAAAAAGAAATTTATTTTAGGGATGAGTTGATGAATCCACACCTTCTTCCAGCACTGCTCATCACTGTCAAACTTAAGAAGCAGTTGGTAAGAAGACTTAATAGTGAACTCCCCTGAGTGGTTCTTTGTCCAGAAAATCCTGTCCTCCTTGGGAAATAAAGGGAGTCTAACCATATTCAGAAGCTCTTGGAGCTCCGCAATCTTTGGTAGAAGGTTCGGCTAATGTAAGAAAGACAAATTTAGAATTTTCCATTTAGCTCTAGGTGAAGTATAATCAGTAATATAAGTACCAATGAGATCTTTAGTTTTCTCCATCAATATATTAAAATGACTGTTAGCAAGGGGTCTACTCCCAATCCAGCTGTCCTCCCAAAACCTAACAAATCTCTCATTTCCAATTTTCCATCTGACCCCTTCCTTCAAGAGGGACCTACACTTAAGAATATTGTTAGAAATTTTAGAGCCAGGAGGGAGACCAACTAGGTCCAAGGCTCTAAAAAAATGTCTCTGATTAAGATATTTAGCCTTCATTATTCTACACCATTAAGCCTTTTCTTGCACCAAACTCTAGCCAATCTTGGCAATAAGGGCTTTATTGAGATTAGTAATCTTCTTGATCCCTAGGCCCCCTTGACATTTGGGGTGACAGAAAGTGTCCCAATTCACAAGGGCTAGCCTTTTCTTCTCCTCCACTCTTGTCCAAAGAAAGGATCTTTGAATTCTTTCCAGCTTTTCAGCCATGGAGCCTGAAATCCTAAAGAGAGAGAGGAAGTAGACCAAAATTCCTTGAAGGGAGGCCTTAAGAAGTTGGAGTTTACCAACATTACTAAGAAGTTGGCCTTTCCAACCAGCAAGTTTCTTTTGCATTCTCTCCAAAATACTATTCCAAAAGTTGTGTGACACCTCCTTAACAATAAGCGGCAAACCTAGGTAGACTCTCGGAAGAGAAGCACTAAGACAATGCAGGATGGTTAAAATCTTAGCTTGGAGATCAGCTTTAGTGCTGAAGAAATAGACACTACTTTTGTTATAATTTATGCATTGACCAGAGGCACAAGCATAATCCTGAAGGAGGCATTTCCATTCTCTGGATTCAATCACTGAGGATTTTCCAAAAAGAAACATATCATCAACAAGCTGTTGGAGAACAGAGGGGGGTAGGGTGGAGGCAGCTTTGATCCCCTAAATTTTCCTTGAGTTGAGAAAGGAAAGAAAGTTCCTACCGAGAACCTCAGCCACCATAATGAATAGGTAGGGAGAAAAGGGGTCCCCCTGCCTAAGCCCTTTTCCTGCCTTAAAGAAACCCCAAGGAATCCCATTGACCAGCACCGAATACTAGACAGATTCCACACACTCTAATGATACCAATCACTCTATCATTAAAACCAAACTTAGCAAGTCCCTGAATACAAAAACTTCCAACTAACCCTATCATAGGCTTTAGAAATGTCAAGTTTGAAAGCCATACCTTGGTTCTTGCTTTTCTCCATAGAATGAACTATTTCATGAGTCATAATAGCAACATCCAAGATTTGTCTTCCTGGCACAAACCCATCCAGGATTTGTCTTCTTGGCACAAACCCATTTTGTTTCGGTTAATTAAAATGTAAATAATGAAAGTGAATCTATGTTGGTTCATAAGTGGGCATAGTCACAAAAATTTAATGTAATTTACAATCTTCGAATCATAATTTGCACTTCACAATTTCAAATTATCTTAAATCATTTTCAAATTTAACTTTATTAAATTTAACATAATTTTAAAATACATAATTGATTAAATTGCTCTTTCAAAAAATTCAAAGTCACAATTTTAAATTGCATTTATAATAATAGAATGTAAAATTGAATGGAACTGTAGATAGGGAAATAATCAATCAGATTTAATGTAATGAAAACAATAAATTAACTAATTCCTATCAAGCACAATAGAGTGCGAGACAATAATATGAAAATCAAAATAAGAAGCTAAATGCAAACCGATCTCCACGCTAAACTCGATTTATCTCCATTGCTCTTCTCCACCTGCACAAGGATGCAATATTTTGAAGGTTGATAATAGAGTAGTGTTGAGTGCTCATTCCTGCAGCATAACAACTTGATGACGAAAATGACCAATGAAGAGAATGATAGAGATGGATTGAAGAATTATTTTGACAAAGTGAAGATGCTAGAAGAAGATTCGATCCAAATGGCTTGTGAAAGGTTAGATTTATAGATTTTCGATGTGGACAGAGATAAGATCTGATAAGATCTGATAAGATTGATAAGGATTTGATTTTTGACAAAAGAGGAAATAAAATGAGATGAGATAAGATTTCCAAAACGATAGAAAGATTTTTATTCTCTTTTAAAGGAAATAAATCCTAAAAAAGACAAGAAGGATAATTGATGAATTACCTAATTAAATAAATTAATTAGATGCACATGAGTTCAGTTTTGTAAAGAAAGCGAGAAGATCTTTTTAGGATTTTATTAATTAAATAAATTTTGGATTTATTTAATTAACGTTGAATTTATGATTTCATCAATTAAATAATATAAATTATTTAATTAACATTAGAAGAATTAATAGAAATGATTTAATATATTAAATAATATAAATTATTTAATTAACATTAGAGGAATGGATGAAAATGATTTAATTAATTAAATAATATAAATTATTTAATTAACATTAGAGAAATGGATGGATTATGAATTTAATTAAATAAATAAAATTTATTTAATTAAATAGATGATGACATGGGTACCTAGGGCAAAGCATGCTACAAGATGCCTAAATGATGTAATGCCGAGATAGGTGTTGTAAGAGGACAATTTTTTGATGTCTACATTTTGCCCCTCTTTGAGATGATGTTCAAGATGATAAGATTTGTGTCGAGTAACATCATTTCAAAGAAGTTAAGGTATGGATAAAGGAAAAATGGTTTAATGATAGAAAGATAGGATGATGGAATGATGATGCCCCCTCGAGAGGATAGGCAGGTTGAACAAACACGAGTATGCTCTCGAAATGAAATGATAAGGAGGGATAAGACGAATGATGCAAGATAGGAAGTGGGTGAAGGAGATGAATGATACGTTATGCTGCAATGAAGGTGAACAACCATGATGTTTGATATAGCACTAGACGTTATGCACCAAGATATAAGGACCAAGGTGACGATGTGTCTTGTGCCCCAGTGTAATACAACCTTGTCTAGACATATGAGAAAGTAGACTTAGAGCATTAAAGTCCTAATGCACAAAATGTATGATATGACCTTAGATGCAAAGGATAGTGCAAAAAGCTACTCCAACATACACAAGATATGAATATTAGCTGGAATGATATGGATTTGATACAAATGCAAGATAAAATGATAACACACACAAGCAAGCAAGCAAGCATGCACAAATGATACAAAAACAAACAAGGAATTGCCCCTGTCAAGCTGTAAATTGTTGATTGATTGATTGATTGATGATGATGATAGTGTTTTCATTGTGGGGAGCGACATGTCCCTAGAGCAACACAAGGATGACTGATAGTTGATTGATTGATTGGTTGATTTGGTTTACGGCAAGATTAGGATCAAGACCAAAGGATGTGATTGGATAATTTGACAAGATTGATCGATTTGATTGGTATGGGTTAAGGATTGACTTGTATTTACATTATTTTTCAAAATGATTTGATTGGATGAAATGGTTTTGATGAAGATGATGATTGATTGGATTGAATGGTTGAATGATTGGATTGAGATGAGGGATTGAATTGATGAAATTGGATGAAGTAATTGGATGGATTGATTTTATTGCTTGGATTTTTGTTGGATATTTGATTTTTTTGTATTTTTGGGAATATTTTGATTTTTTTGGAATTTTGAAATGTTTGGATTTTTTTTGGACTTTTGAAATGTTTTAATTTTTTTTGGATTTTGAAATGTTTTGATTTTTTTTGGACTTTTGAAATGTTTTGATTTTTTTTGGACTTTTGCAATGTTTTGATTTTTTTTGGACTTTCGCAATGTTTTGAGGTGTCAAAGGATGAAAATTTGAGTAGCCTTTGTGCTAGATACCAATGACAAGGGGAAAACCAAGTCTAGGTGCAAGAAGATAGATGGGATTGATGGATGAAAGGGTGGGTGATGGGATAAAGGTGCATGATAGATGGATGGATAGTATGGATAGGTCATAGTGAATGGAATGAATGTATGCATCATATGAGAGCAAGGATGTGATCTCCAAAGACTATGTCGCATAGGAATAACATGCCCCATTCTAGGTACAAGACTTAGGATTTTTCATGACAAAGCTTATGACAATAGGATAATGATATGATTGTTTGGAAGGATGAGGTGTATCAAGAGATACCCAAATCATGTTTCAACATTTTTCCCCTATATCTTTATCAAGATCAAAAGGAGAAGGGTGGATAAGTGGACTCAATATGATAGGTATGCATGATGGCTAAAGATGGTAGGTAGGATGGAAATGGTATGACATGAAAATGATAGATTGGATAGATAAGACATTGTGCCCCCAAGTGTAAGTGACATAGAAGATAAACCTACACATGACGCCTATTTTCTAGGTTTTCATCATGGTACTTATCCAAGGTGCCTGTTTACCAGGTTTTCACCATTGGATGAAGGGATTTCTCTTTTTTTTTTCTTCTTTTTTGTTTATTTTGAATTTTTGGATAGGAGAAGGCGAATATGGATAGGAGGGACTCCAGTGTCTAGTTCCGTGAAAGGTGATAGTCCCACTAGATGGATGTCATTGCATGGACCATGTCAAATGTCATTATGCTCATGGATGTTGGTAAGAGATGACATGAAAGGGATGGATTAGGTAGATGGCGGATTATGAAAGTCTTATGTAAGAATGGATGGGGAATAGTGGATGATGATGTGGAATGAATAGGACTTGTGCAAAAGGATGGATGAAAGGTTTATGCAAAAGCATGGACCATAGGAAGATGGTGGGGGAGATATGTAGGATAATGCGTGAAGGATGGGGAGATGGAGTATGTGGAATTGTTGTGAAATGGAAGGGAACCATAACCAATGGTTGCACACACTGTGATAAACGTTGAAGCTTTTGATGTGGATGGGGTGTAGGAAGCAATGAAGATGTTTTCTTAGGAGGTGGAGGGTGTAGTGCTTTTGGTACCCACATAGAATTAGTATTTTTATGATTTTTATTTTTCTTGTGGGTTTTAGGAATTTGAGACTTTTGAATGGAATGAGAATGTGGGATGGAAGTGGATGGTTGGGATTTTTGTGATGTGAATGCCTCATTTAACTTGATTTCTTTTTTCTTAGGTACCCAAACCATTTTTTTTTTAGACTTTTCTTTTAGAGGTATGGGATTATATAGATTTTTATATGTACTTGGCTTTGACTTTTTGTATTGATGTCCTAAAGCACGAGAACCCTTAGGATTTTTTACTTTATAGGTAGAGACATTGAAATTCTTGCTTTTGAATCCCATGGGTACGGTGGAATGGGTGGAAGCTTCATGCTTAAATACAATGTGTGCATTTGTTGGTCATGATTAGGAATGTTAGGGTATTTATGGATGGAGGGATAAGAGGATTGAATGGTAGGGATATTAGGTGTTGGGAGTAATGGTGGAAAAGTTGATGGTGGGAAATTAGGAGTTGGAAGTAATGGTGGCAAAGTTGATGGAGGGATATTAGGAGTTGGAAGCAATGGTGGAAAAGTTGATGGTGGAAGGTGTATGGTCACATGCTTTTGATATTTGTAGGATGATGGAGGTGGAATGGAAACATATGTTTTAGGAATACGATAGGCTTTATGATGGAAAGTGGACTTAGGAGGCATGGAGGAAATACCAACATCTTTAGGTTGTTGTCCTTGGGGTGTAGGTCCAAGGCAAGAAGAGCGTGGAGGGACTTTGACATGGATGGGCTCCAAAATACCTTGTTTATAAAGGTCTAGACCTTTACCTTGGTGGTTCATATTTTGGAGTGTGCAATGGACAATGGGACGAGGTGTAGGTGGAACACTAGACATGAGTTCCTTATTGGATGAAGAAGATAATGGTTGTTGTTCAGAGGAACATTCATGAATGTGGGTGGAGAGACCAATAGGATAGGATGGAGGACTTGCAATGGGGTCCATAGTGGGTGTTGGAGGATCATTAGGATCTTGATGAGCATTGTGTTCACTTAGATCCAATGTATTTGTTTGATCTTCTATGTGTGTTGGGGAGGCATATGTCTCATCATGAGAAGTGGATGTTTGTGAATCATGGATGGGTGAGGTGGAAAGCTCTTGACCATGGAATGCATAAAGTTGGCTAAGAGGATCATCATGGTCTTCTTGATCATAAAAGGGGTCTTGATCAAAGATGAAAGATTGATCATGAATAGTACTAGGTATGTTACGAATGGAATCATTAGGAGGGTGTTGATCTTTATGTGGATAATGGGGTAATGTTTCCTCATGTTTAGGATTTTTCTCTTGACATACCTCATGACTTATTTGAATGGAGGTGGAAGGGGATTTCTCATGGAAAGACTTGTCATGTTCTTGATGGTCAACAACATAGGAGCATGATAGAGGGTGACTTGGACTTACGAGGGGAAACTCTTGAATTGACTCAAGGGGTTGTGGATGACATGGTTGGCTTGAAGGACTTGGCATGATGTTTGAGGATTTTTTTGTATGTTCAAGAATATGAGTTGGATGACATGATGATGTTTGATTCCTTGCTAGTAACCCTTGGGTCACATCCTTTGTAGGTGTATGGGTGGAAGGTGTTGGCTTAGGGTTTTGGTTTTGATTGGATGATGGTAAGGGTGCATGAACTAGATTGGTGTTCCCCTTGTCGAAAGTGGCATTAAGACTTGAGGAAGTTTGTCCTTGTTGCAAGGTAGAACTTAAGTTCACATGTGTTTGTTGTGATGTGGCCTGATAGGTTGATGTGGCATTGACATATGAAGAAGTGGATGGATTAGATTGGTATGAGGTGGAAGGAGATGTCACATTAGGTTGAGGTGGCATTGGTTGATAATAAATGGATAGGGGATGATGTTGTGGGTGTTGGGTTTGAAAAGTGGAAATTAATTGATTGGCTTGAGCTAGGAGGTGTTGGATTTGAGGTGATTTAGTTTGTTGAAAATTTTGGAAGAGGGTTTGAAGGCTTTGTATGGTTTGATGGTCTAGGGGTTTGGGTATTTGGTGAAGTGTTTGAAGGAGGTTTTGAAGTTGGGATGCTAGGGCTTTGTGTTCGAATGTGGGCATGGCGTCACACATGTGTGTAAGCTCTTGCACATCAATTTGTTCCTCAAAGTATGTAACATCGTTCATGTCATTATTAGAGGTGGTAGGAGAAGCCCCTCGAAGTATGATTTTATGTTTTGGTTTTGTTTCATGATTTCAACTAGAGAAAGGGACTCCTTGAATTATGATCTCGGGCTTAGGTGTTGTCTCATGATTTGGACTAGAGGGATAGCCCTCTTGGATTATGACTTTAGGCTTATGATTAGGATTGGGCTTGTTTATGATTATGACCATTTTGACAAGTGGTGATGGTGATGATGTGGAATGATTAGATTGGATGAATTGATTGATTAGGATGAAATGGATAGGATGTGAATTTGTTGGAAGAACGTGTAGAGTGACTTGTCTTTATGTGTTTGGTGTTTAGATTGATTTGGCAATGTTTAAATGAATGATCACACATGTACACACATAAATCACTCATACAAGACACATAAGCAAGTTTGAATTTGAAATTATGAATGTGATTATTAAGCACACACTTGAAGAAGACGCATCAACAAGTCCTAGAACTAGTCAAGTGGGTATGGCCAATTAGGTCTCAAGCTAGTCTGCACAAGGTTGACTAAGGATGATTTGAAAGCAAAATCCTGCCACACAGTCGGGAGAAAGGGGTAACCCACCCTTCACCTTCACTTCCCAAAGGTATAAAGTTCTTTGGGGCTTAGCCAAGAGTGACAAGATTTTAACTCCCAAACGAGCGTGTCTTTCGATTCACACTTCGATTGAGGTCATCCCCAGGGGTGATGAAATCCCCTAGTAGGCCTCCTAGAAAGGGTTTGACAAAAGCAAACCAAGTGACGTGTTTGTGACCACACACTCACAGTTGTTAATTGACCCTTAGAAAATTGAAATGTGTGTAAAACAGTTCGAACACTTGTTCTTTTTAACCCCAAATCAAGATGTGTGATTGAAAATAAAATTCGTTTTAAGCCCAATTTCAAATATGTGATCAAACAAGATTGATTTTATGCCCCAAATTGAAATGTGTGACAAACAAGATTAAGAGATTAAGGATGGAATGTGTGCACCTGATTGTTTTCGTCCTTAAATCTATTGTATTTGACTGATTCCAACGTTGTTCCAGCTCCTTTGATGCACCTACAAGCCAAAAAATGGAAAAAAACCAAGTAAACTTGCATAGAAGAAAGTCATGTGAAAAAAAGGAATTCTGATAACATCTGATTAAGATGACCTGATACAACTGAATGGATTGCATAAACAGAAAATTCAGAAGATTTCATACACTTTTAAAAAGAAAATTGTTGAAATTGGATCAATTTTGCAAAAGATATAAGCGTTTGAAGTGTAAATGCAAGTATGACTTTGACTGATAAAAGAGTACTGAAAATGATACAGTCACCTGAAATGGTCTTCACTACTGCATAGTTTTCTGAGTCAGCTTTCCAACGCTTTTTGAATTTCGAAAATCCGAGCTATTATGCAAAAGTTATGCCCGTTTTAACAAAATTGCTATTTTTAAAAAAATCCATGCAAGGAAGGAGCTAGATTAAACCCCTAAACACCTAAATTTCAGCCCCACGTGACCAGAGGCGCCCTGAAGCAGAAATGGACTTTGGAAGAAGAGGGGATGCTGAGAAAAGGCGTGGAGAAGTACGTGGTTATATTAGTAGAAGGCAACATTTTAGTAAAGGTTTAAAAAAGATTATGAATTAGTTTCAAAAAAAGGTAACGATCACTTCTTTATAAATGGTGATGACTCTTTATGATGGCAGCGTTTAAAATTCAATCCCAAGACTTTCTTTATCGGTTTTATCTGAGTCTGTAGGACAATTTTAAAACAGCAACAAATGATGAAAGCACAGCTACATTGATGGCACAATGGAACTTTCAATCTATAAGGACATTAGTTGATTTCTTTCGGCCTGCAACAAACTTTCGCAGTAATAAAGGCGTATGCACAGCCTTTTTCTGAGGAAAATATTTAAACTCAGCAACTACATTAAAAAGACCAAGATCATGGTTTTGTCTGGAAGCATAAAGACCAAAAATTCATATGAATATCCACAAAAATTACAGCAGCACAAAATTTAATTAGTTTTTCCTGGCATACAATGGAAAGAAGTTTAGAAGAGGTCATGTAAAATGCATTCATCATTCCACCTCACATTCCGCAAAAGCTAAAGTATGTCTACTTTCATATAAAGTTACAAATTGCAAATGTGATAAATCTGCAAACATGTATTAATATATTAAAAACAAAAGACATTTGCACGCAGACTTTTATCCACCACATGCAAACATTGCAAATTGTATAAGGACTTGAGTGGAGTCTGTGAAACTTCAAAGTATTTAATGCTAATCCTCATCAGTCATCACCACCATTTGAATCCCGAAATATTTGAAAAATCCGCCAAAAGTGGGCACATTGTTTGAAAAGCATGGATGAAAATTTGGCACGATGTTAATCCTGCTAAAAAATGTCCGCTGTCCATTCTTGCCAGGCTGTTTGGAATATTAAATCTCCATCAGAATCAGATTCTCCAGATGACAAAGAACTCTATCAGATTATTTCAGAAATGGCCATGTGCGTCCACGATAAAATCTGATAAAATCAGAGGTTGATGGCTGTAGACTGTTCCTTGGGAAAGTTAGTTTCTGCTGTTCTATTTTCGATCAGCTGTTTGGCAGTGTTTTGCTGCTCTTTTCTGAGTTTTACTGTGCTGTAAACTCCTTCAGCATGCTGCTCCTGACTTTGTTGTAATTTTTTTTGCTGCTTTCTATCAATAAAAAAAAAAAAAAAAAAAAAATCTGATAAAATCTTCATCCAATCATAAAGCGTGGTTTTCTTTTTTCGCCGGGCACCAACTCCCACTGAACTGTCTCAAATGTGTTTCAATTGTCAAATAGGGGAGAGGGCCTGGTAGTGGTTTGGAGTCCAATAGGAGTCTTACCACATATTTATACTATATATTGTAAATAAATAGTCCAAATGTAAATAAAGAAAAAATCAAATGTTGATAAAAAATGGACCCATACTTGAACACATGAGAACCTCTAAATGTTATATGGAAAAAACATAAATACATTCATGAAGAAGTGAAATAAGTATTTTTTTGTCTCAAATAAAATATCATTACTCTCCACTATAAGTATATCATTTAAAAAACAAAATGCTCATTTAATAAAATAAGATACTCACAAGTATTGTTATCATAGTGAAAAATTATTTTTCTTATGTGTACAACAATTGGGGTAGCAATGTACAAGCATTGGATAATTTTATATTAATAGTTTGTCCTATCACAAATATAAAAGGTGAGCACAATAATATGTATTTTCCCATTAAATGTGAAGGATTTTCAAAAAGTTTTAGTGTTCAACTATTGGTCCTTTTTTGTTCAATATAAGTTATATATTAAATAATTATGTGTTGTTTTTATAACAACAAATAGATTTTTTGTGTTCAACTATTAGTCCATATGTGTTGAATATAAAAGGTAGAGATATCAAAGATTTATGGTTATCAATAAGTATTTGGTCCACTTAGGTTGTATATTAATTTTAATTTAAATAAAAATATGATATTCTACAAGCAACAAATGATACTTTTTTGTTCAACTATTGGGGGTTCTATGATTAAGTTTTGGTCGAACCTTTAAAAAGTCAAATTTTAGACATTTCTCAAAAGATTTGCTGATGTGGCGAGTTGCATGATGTGTCACGCCTCCAAATCTTAGTTATAGATAAATAAGAGACCAGTCTACATTTTAAAAAAAAAATGAAGGTTCTACGATATTCCATGAGAAAGTTAGCCTGCACGACTACTGGGCCCTCTCCCCTATATTTATAAAAAAAATGAGATTAATTTTTTAATCATTTCATTTATTTAAGAATTATATTATTATTTTTAATCATTTCATTTATTTAAGAACTATATTATTTATTATATATACGTAAACATAAATTATAATTTTCAATTAAATTTTTTACTATTTTTTAATTTTTTTTTTATTAGATATAGATTGAGCAACAAAATTACAGTTTGTTAAGCTGCAGTACTACTGCATTTGACTATCCCATTACATTGTATTTTTATTTTATTTTTCAGTTTTATTTTGAAAATCTAATAAATATTATATATTTAAATATTATTTTTTATTATTTTATTTGTGAAAATTAATATATATTCTAAAATTTGGATGTGTTTATATTTAAAAAATAAATAATAAATATAGGCATCCATTAAAGCATAAATGATATATTTGAGATTTAAAAGTGAGCTTTTGAAATGAAGCATGATCAAATGATGTAACTGTGACTATCCTGGTAGATGTATGTCTTAAAATGTATAAGCATAAACTGGACATGTGAAATTTTGATAGATTGTTAGAAAGAAATGAAGCATCATCGAACGTGATAAGAGTACAGAAAATACACCCAAAAAAAAAAAATTGTTAATTTTTTTAACAAACTTGCAAGCAAATGCACTTTATAGAAGTATTGACAAAATCCATAGCTTACTCCTATATTCTCTTTGCCTATGCCAAATGACACTCTAAAATAGGGTAATGACATTCAAAAAAGTGCAATAGAAGGGATTTCTTTTGTAACACTCTAGTGACCATATATGCAAAATGTGGGAATATACACAACATAATCAAAATTGAATTTATAAGATTTTGTGTTCTTATAACATGAATTGCTCTATTTTTGTTGTGAGAGTTAGAACCATAAATGTTCTAAATGAATTCATGTATGTCACACTAAATGTATTGTTACGAAAATGTAAAGGAATTTTTAATAAGATATCTTATTAAGAATAAAAAGGTTCAAAAAGAGATTATGGATCTACCCACCCATCCATTGAAGATGTATATTATCAAAAGATGAATTACAAGTTGGATCATAAGGTGTACTACGTGATATAATTATAATCTATGCTAAAAACCATCATCCCAACAATGAAGAGAGGAGAGAAGTCTTGAGTAATAGCCTCAGAAAATTGATACACTTTCTATATACATGACCAATAGAAAGCTCAAAAATATTCTCATAGACATAATGATTGCATAAATGTATTAAATCTAGTCTCAAAGGCACTTATATTTAAAGAAGAGTTGCCTCATAAAAGGAAGAATGATGTCTGAGAAGGAACTCTACATAAGAGGTTTTATGAAAGGTCTTACACACACAAACACATCAAAATGGTGGAGTTTCATATGCCCTATAGAGAATGTAAGATGTTTTGGGATATCAAGGGAGACGATTGCTCATCATTATTTCCTAATAATTGGTCAAATCCTTAAGCTTTCAATTTAGGAGGTGAACTATTTTTCCTTATTTCTCATTGTGGCATGGACAACATGACTCACTTTCCTTATTTTTTGCTATGGTTTATAATGGAAAATAAGAATGAGATAATCCTAGCATTGAAATATGAATAATCAAAGCCATGAAATAAAAATTTTTGTCAAGCTATGTGGCATATATAGATTTGGTTCTAAGAAGATGGTTCTTCCTATCTATTTGAAATTCCTTGAAATAAAATTTGTATAATTTATGCAATATAATTTTTATGAAAAATATTTATAATTTTGTTACTAGATGCAATCACTGCTATTGACATATGTGCAAAATGTATAAAAATTGGTAAGGAAAAACATTAACAATGTAGTCAACCATTCAAAGTTAATGCTTCAAAAATTAACATCTATAAATTTTTATCATGATATTTTGACAAAATGCTTTGAAGGGAGGCACATCTACAAATAGTACATATGAATTGTTTGACATAATCATAGTAAAACACCCATCAAAATTATGCAAAGACAATATTTTATTATAAATTTGGCTTTATTAAATTTGTAATATACTTAATGAAAATATGCTCATTTTTTGTATTTAAGATTTTGTTTTAATATTTTGTGAATTATAAAGTGAGTTGGGTAATTACATTAAAAAAATATATATTTTTCAATAAATTAGAAGGTGTTGAAAAATGAAGGTAATTATGTAGGTTAATACTTTGTAACACTATGAGATTGTAGATCTAATTAAGTGTTCTTTGTTACAAATTCTTTGTAGATGATTATCTGTTAGATTCATTTTATCATTTGTAGAAATAGAAAGAAGATTGTAGAAGAATAAGGATAGAAGATAGAAGTGACACAACATATACCATGGAGAAACCCTTTCGGGAAAAAACTCCACCACCAGAATCAATAGTGCTTGTATTATTTAACCTTAGAACAAGATTACAATAATTCTTTATCAATCCTTGCTTGAGATGCTTCTTTTGCCTTCAACATTTCTTCTTCACAACCTACAGTAAACTCTGATCAAACTCTATTCAACTTGTTACAATAAATAAACAATTATGAACATTGTAAACTCCAAAGAGTTGAAAATTACAAGAGGGTAAAGATCCTCACAAATATCTATGCCATTCTTGTGCAAGTAGAGTTCTTTTGTGAAAAACAATGTCAAACCAAGTCCATCAATTTGGCATCCCAAACTGAAGTCCTAACTCAATGTTGATTATGAAGATATCTTGTAAGCTTCTCCTCAAAGTTGGCACCCAAGAATGGGCCCACTTAACTTAGCCTTATAAAATATTTTCCCATGCAAAAGTGTTAACTCCAAGATGCCAACTTGGGCACCCAAGGTGGGTCCAATTCAATCTTTTTTAATTGTTCAAAACATATCTCTCCATCAATTTATGCAAACATGATGCATGATTGATCATCCCCACTTAACTGAATGTATCACCTATTATCTATCATGCAACTTAAGTCATTAGTCATGCACTCCAAGTCAACTAAAGTCAACTAGCATTTAATTAAAACTAACTACATGCAACTGAAGATAACTGAACCATAATTGAACTAAACTGAATTGAACTAAACCGAACTAAATTGAACTAAATTGAACTGAATAGGACTGAACTGAACTAAATTGAATTGAACTAAATTGAATTGAACTGAACTGAACTCCATGCATGTAAACATCAATCCCTAGCTTCTAATATCTTTACATGCATTACTCAAGTGTTATCTTTTCTCCAAATAGTTAACTTAACTCAAGGTGGATTCCACCTTCCATGTGGGTGCTCCATGTGCTCCTATTTTGTAAGAGCTCTTCTTGGGCGTCCCCACATGTTCCTATCATTTAGAATTAATTACAAATGTCAATTTACATGTTCATTTCATTCAAATTTAATTTATTTCTAATCCTAGTGTTGGGGAACACTTTTCAAGGACTTAGGAGATACATGAAGTATGTTTAGGATTGCAATTAAATGGCATCCTATTCCCAATAGAAAGTGAGGGTATTTAAAAAGTGAGACTATTTTTTTCAAATTCACACAACTTGTAGATGGAATAACATGATATTTTAAGATCATTCATGGTGAAATAAGAAGGTTTTCATAAAAAAAAAAAAAATCCTCTAATTTATTCTTTGGATCTCATGTTTTTCTTATCTATACAAGTTGAAACCTCTTATTTATTTATTCTCCATATTTTTTGTGTAGGGAAAGAATTAAAACTTTGTGTTTAGTTTTGAAGGATTATGATTAATATTTTACAAAAAATTATGTTCCCTCCTATTGCTCGTTAATTATTATTTTATTATTCAATTGGTATAAAAATCTATTTTATCATCCTTTCCCTTATGCATTTTATAAAAATTAACAAATAATTAAATATTTAAATTTTTATTGTGAGCATATATAGGGTTAAACTCAACATTTCTATTTAATTCTACACACATTTATAGGCTAGATTGTATGTAATTTATAAATGTAATTTTTAAAAGTTTTTTTACATTTTAAACATAGTATTCTATACCTAAAAAGAATCACTTACTTAAAAGGACTTTTTTTATTGATCTATACATGTAATTTATATTTACAAGGTTACGTTGTACAAGCTATTGAAAAAACCATGCTTGATTTTAGAAGATAAAAAACCAACAAGAAGGCTTGATTTGTTGACTTATATTTCCTAGTTAGCTCTAGCTTAATCATACAAAATTTATGGTCAATGATAATAAAAATTGTGATGTGATTTCTATGTTAACAAATAATAATTATCTTTCTTTTATTTTTTCTACTAATATATGAGAATTTAAAGCATAAATGATAATAGTAACATAGATTATATGTTTATGTATGATTGCAAATTCTTGCATGTATAATCTTCATTAGAAACATAGCTCCAATTAATATATGAAAAGAATGGAAAGAATTATATAATTGATTTGATATTATAATTATGAATGGATTATATAGTGTAGCTCTTGTGTAATCCATTCTAATTAAAAAATGTAAATCATGGAAACCTTATAAATGTTTTGATCAATCTACATATGTGTATGTGACATTCGAATTGGATATAGAAGACTAGATCTACAAAAAGGTTTTCTGTAGACAGTGTTTTCCATATTGAATAGGCGCCTAATATGTTTGATCACTATGAGTCAAATTTGACCCTACCATTGTGTCTAGAAGACCCAAAAACCTATAAGGAAGCTAAGATATAAAAATAAATTCTTACACTAATCTTGAGAGGAGGGTTATGAAAGAAAATTCAAATCTTTACAATAGTTACAAAAGAAAAAAGAAAGCATAAATACCATTCATACCAAAACATAATGATGCACGTGGGGAAAACCCTTTAAGAAGAAAAAATCCACACTCTAAAAGTTGATCAATATAAATTACTTAGAAGTCAACAAGATTACCATATGTAAAGTTTGCAAAAGAATCTTTCACAATAGTATCAGCTATCAAAGATTCACAAGTAACTCAACATATATAAGGCTCTTACACACAACCTTCATCTCAAGCACATCATATATAAGAGATATGATACATGAAACCATCAAATGACATTTTACAAAACCATGAGCTAAAACCACCCAAAAAGTGTTACCCAACTTATCTCCAATAAAATATTCCCTAATTACAACCACTTTCATGCCCCAAAAAAACCTCTAGGTGTCTCAAAATTGACTTTGAAACTATAAAAAGGAAAAAAATATATATCTTGAAATCAAAACATGATCTTGGATTGAAACTTTATCAACATGTTTATTTGGCCATTTTTTAGTTTTGGAGAAAATTCTAGACTCATTTATGTTCAAATATAAACTTACTATAAATAGGATCATTTCGTAATTGCAAGGTTGAGACACCTTTTTCCTAACAATTTACCTATAGATTGATTGTCAAATCAATAAAATTGGAGCACTTCTTAGAGATCCCTACAAAAATCCCCTCCTACTTGTAAGGAAGTTAAGGTAGTGGAACAACTTCCCACACTAATCTTGAGAGGAGAATAATTATGCAAAAATTTATAGATCCTTTTTGTTACAAAAACTTAAACAAAAATAAACAAAAATAAACAAAAATAAACAAAAATATCATGCATACCACAACACAGTGATTTACGTGGGGAAAACCCTTTCTGGATAAAAATCCTACACTCCAAAAGCTTCCCAATATATTATTTTGAAATCATGGAGATTACAATATACTTGCAGAACAAGCTTCTCACAGGAGTATCACCAACTAGAGATCCAAAGGCAACACAACCGCTATCAAAATCTCAGAATACATC
>VDFB02072274.1:4162622-4219773 GCA_007258455.2 Sequoia sempervirens | reverse complement strand
AAAACAAGGGTGTTGTCCCATCACAACAAGGCAACCAAGGTCATCTAGAGCAAACACATTAACAACACAGTGACAATAGAGTGAACCAAGCCATCACCCACAGCAAGTCATATCAAAAACCCTAAAACAACAGTAAACACAAGATAAACAGAGTCCATCATGTAGGCATGATATGGAGCAGTCGAGTCCAAAGACCCCCAGGGGTCAAACCAGTTAAAAAATAGCATATACATACTAAAAGTCATAGAGAAACTATCAAAAAACATAAAGAGCCAAAAGCCTAATTCTTTTCCTCCATGCATGGTTTGTCCTGTATAGCAGTCGCCCAATCCACCATGAGGAACTTGAGCAGCTCCTTAAAGCCAGCGTCTTCCTCACCATTGTCCACGGACTTGTTCTTTTGCAGCAAGTATAAGCTAGTCGCCAACCTGTGCATGACCTTCAGGGCAAAGTGAGACACCTCCTGAACTTTTTTTCCAGCCTCTCAATTCTCCCTTTCAACTTGCCAACTTTGTCCCAAGCCTGTTCTTTTTTATTGTAATCTTCTTTCAAGGGGGCATTTCCCTAAGCCGTATTAGAGGCCCAAGGTTTAATTTCCTTCACATTAACACTGGTAGGGCCCTTCTTCAAGCTTTTAGACACATGGGAGGTGCTACTTGCCGAAACAAACTGGTCCTCCCCTTCTGCCACTTTATTCTCCTGGCTTCCACTGTCACTCTCATTTTCATTATCCGAATCTAAAGCCTCCTTAAGACTTCCCACCTTGTCCTGCTTAAAGACCAGTCTATTAGATCTACGGGGGGTATTAGCTTCTTCAGTGATCTCGATGTCGGAATCAATTTGGTGGAGGCAAAATTTAGTTTTCTTAGAGGCTTTGGCCTTAGGTCTCGGGGTAGGGGCAGGATGCTTTTTTTCTTTACCCTTTTCCCCCAGACCGTTCGCAGGGGACGTGCCATGGGGAAGGGCTTTCAAGGCAGGATTTTTTAGGCATTTTTTCTTGCTTGAGCCTGGCACATCCAGAATGTTGGCAGAGGGGGGAGTAGAGGAAACTGGGGTTTCATCAAGAGTAGGCAGACAAGGGACTTCTTGCACAGTGATAGGCCAAGCAGGGAAAAGGGCCATGTGAAAACGACAAAGCCTAGACATAAGGCCTTGATGCAGGATAGTATAATTCTTTCCGAAAAATGAAGCTTCATTAAACTCCGCCACAGTGCTATCCAGAGAATGAAACAGGAAAAAAGGAATGGAGATATGTTGGTGATTCCTAAGGCGGTTGAGGAAATTAAAGTGGTAATAGTAGTAAACCCCATGCCTTCCTTCCAGTGTGAAGTACTTCATGATCACCATACAAACTCTATCCCATGGCTCTGGGAGCGCCTCGTGATCATAGCCACCCCATAGCTTGACTAGTTTCTCCTCACTGCAAAAGAACCGGTTAAGAATAATCTGGTCAGGCACCTTCATGGTTTTCTTCTAGGTTCGACCACTATTCAGAAGCCCCGTAACTCTAACAATAACCTCCTCAGAAACTTCAAAGGAAATTCCACTGATGGTAACCCTACCATCATTCCAAGAGGTGACAAACTTACTTGACAGACCCTCATCGTGTCTAGTCATGACCTCCATATATTGGGCAATGTCGCCCTCTTTGTAAATGTGTCAAACAGTGGCATCCACCTTCTGCTTGTCACACCTGTCTGGCTCCATGTGCACTCTGTCCCCACCCATAGAGCCCACACAAAAGTCATCGATCACCAGAACAAGAAGGAGATAACCAGGGCACAAGAGTTGGCAACCAATTCTAGAAGCATCGAAAGGGAAAAGGTAGGTGAAAAGTGACCTGAAAAGTAAAAAATGAAGGCAATAAATGCCATAGCTCACATCCCACGTAAAGGTAGCAGCTCCCTCGTGTGAATCACCCCAGGCACATAAGGGCATGATATCGGCGTAATACTTAGCTAGCTCAAAAAATCTAATAAAATGTGCTAACTTATGAAGCTTAGCACAAAAAATTTAGGGAGTTCAAAAAATGATGACTCCATTGGCCAGTAGGGGTAGAAAGATTCTCCTTACCATCGGCCCAAAAGAGGCCATACATACCGATGGAAAAACACATGATATCCATCACCTCACAAGACAACCAATTATTCAAAACCATGCTCCCGCCAAAAATACTAACCAAAGTTAGTAGGAGCCTAGCTAAAATAATTAAGCACCTTCTAGGGCTCAACATTTAAATGTTTTAGATCTTCCCTTAAACACACCAGAGCCGAGGGGGGAAAAAAATCAACTTTTCACCAGCACTGTAGCCCTTCAATATCAAGACCCGCCGCCGCCAAACTATCAACAGTTGCATTCCCCTCTCTATAGACATGTTGGATAGAAAAGTCTTGGAGACCATTTAGGAGGGAGTAAATGTCCTCCATAATACTTTTTAAGACCACCCCACCTTCATCTTGCCTTTAGTGGCTTCCACAATTAGCATCGAGTCGCCTTCAATTTCCATGGTCTTGACGTCGAGTGATAGCACAATTCTAAGACCCCAAAAGAGAGCCATTCCTTCAGCCTAATTGCTAGTGTGATCTTTCAGTTTTCTAGCATAGGCAGCCACTAGGCAGCCGGTATGATCCCTGATAATACCCCCTCCGGCTGCCATACCTCCCCTAGCCACCCCATCAAAATTAAGCTTAACCTAGGGTGGCTTAGGGCTTCTCCATCTAGTATGCTTCCTAATGATCACTTTGGAATTATCAAATCTTTGGAACTCACTAGGCAATTTCCAAATAGTAGCTATGCTTCTATCCCAAGCAGTTGGGGGATTACTAGGCGTCTTCCATTTGCATGTTGAAATGTTATCCAGGAGAAGCTTATTAAGGATTATTAGCAAACCTTCCACATTGTTCACCGTTTCTCTGAAAATCCTGTTATTCCTTTCTTTCCACAGACACCAGCAAATGTGAGGTGGAATAAGTTTCTAGAGTAGTCTGATTAATGGATGTTTGGAGGGGCATTTCCAATTTAAGATGAATTGGTGAATATCTCTATCAAAGACCCAAGAGATGTTCAACCTTTGTAAAACATTCTGCCAGACCTGGGAAGCAAACTAGCAGTGAATAAAAATATGGGAGATAGTTTCTTCTTCCCTTCTGCAAAGAGTACACCAATTAGGGAATTGAAAGCCCCTCTTAACAAGGTTATCAATAGTTAAAGTTTTCCCATGGATGGAAGTCCACAAAAAGAAATTTATTTTAGGGATGAGTTGATGAATCCACACCTTCTTCCAGCACTGCTCATCACTGTCAAACTTAAGAAGCAGTTGGTAAGAAGACTTAATAGTGAACTCCCCTGAGTGGTTCTTTGTCCAGAAAATCCTGTCCTCCTTGGGAAATAAAGGGAGTCTAACCATATTCAGAAGCTCTTGGAGCTCCGCAATCTTTGGTAGAAGGTTCGGCTAATGTAAGAAAGACAAATTTAGAATTTTCCATTTAGCTCTAGGTGAAGTATAATCAGTAATATAAGTACCAATGAGATCTTTAGTTTTCTCCATCAATATATTAAAATGACTGTTAGCAAGGGGTCTACTCCCAATCCAGCTGTCCTCCCAAAACCTAACAAATCTCTCATTTCCAATTTTCCATCTGACCCCTTCCTTCAAGAGGGACCTACACTTAAGAATATTGTTAGAAATTTTAGAGCCAGGAGGGAGACCAACTAGGTCCAAGGCTCTAAAAAAATGTCTCTGATTAAGATATTTAGCCTTCATTATTCTACACCATTAAGCCTTTTCTTGCACCAAACTCTAGCCAATCTTGGCAATAAGGGCTTTATTGAGATTAGTAATCTTCTTGATCCCTAGGCCCCCTTGACATTTGGGGTGACAGAAAGTGTCCCAATTCACAAGGGCTAGCCTTTTCTTCTCCTCCACTCTTGTCCAAAGAAAGGATCTTTGAATTCTTTCCAGCTTTTCAGCCATGGAGCCTGAAATCCTAAAGAGAGAGAGGAAGTAGACCAAAATTCCTTGAAGGGAGGCCTTAAGAAGTTGGAGTTTACCAACATTACTAAGAAGTTGGCCTTTCCAACCAGCAAGTTTCTTTTGCATTCTCTCCAAAATACTATTCCAAAAGTTGTGTGACACCTCCTTAACAATAAGCGGCAAACCTAGGTAGACTCTCGGAAGAGAAGCACTAAGACAATGCAGGATGGTTAAAATCTTAGCTTGGAGATCAGCTTTAGTGCTGAAGAAATAGACACTACTTTTGTTATAATTTATGCATTGACCAGAGGCACAAGCATAATCCTGAAGGAGGCATTTCCATTCTCTGGATTCAATCACTGAGGATTTTCCAAAAAGAAACATATCATCAACAAGCTGTTGGAGAACAGAGGGGGGTAGGGTGGAGGCAGCTTTGATCCCCTAAATTTTCCTTGAGTTGAGAAAGGAAAGAAAGTTCCTACCGAGAACCTCAGCCACCATAATGAATAGGTAGGGAGAAAAGGGGTCCCCCTGCCTAAGCCCTTTTCCTGCCTTAAAGAAACCCCAAGGAATCCCATTGACCAGCACCGAATACTAGACAGATTCCACACACTCTAATGATACCAATCACTCTATCATTAAAACCAAACTTAGCAAGTCCCTGAATACAAAAACTTCCAACTAACCCTATCATAGGCTTTAGAAATGTCAAGTTTGAAAGCCATACCTTGGTTCTTGCTTTTCTCCATAGAATGAACTATTTCATGAGTCATAATAGCAACATCCAAGATTTGTCTTCCTGGCACAAACCCATCCAGGATTTGTCTTCTTGGCACAAACCCATTTTGTTTCGGTTAATTAAAATGTAAATAATGAAAGTGAATCTATGTTGGTTCATAAGTGGGCATAGTCACAAAAATTTAATGTAATTTACAATCTTCGAATCATAATTTGCACTTCACAATTTCAAATTATCTTAAATCATTTTCAAATTTAACTTTATTAAATTTAACATAATTTTAAAATACATAATTGATTAAATTGCTCTTTCAAAAAATTCAAAGTCACAATTTTAAATTGCATTTATAATAATAGAATGTAAAATTGAATGGAACTGTAGATAGGGAAATAATCAATCAGATTTAATGTAATGAAAACAATAAATTAACTAATTCCTATCAAGCACAATAGAGTGCGAGACAATAATATGAAAATCAAAATAAGAAGCTAAATGCAAACCGATCTCCACGCTAAACTCGATTTATCTCCATTGCTCTTCTCCACCTGCACAAGGATGCAATATTTTGAAGGTTGATAATAGAGTAGTGTTGAGTGCTCATTCCTGCAGCATAACAACTTGATGACGAAAATGACCAATGAAGAGAATGATAGAGATGGATTGAAGAATTATTTTGACAAAGTGAAGATGCTAGAAGAAGATTCGATCCAAATGGCTTGTGAAAGGTTAGATTTATAGATTTTCGATGTGGACAGAGATAAGATCTGATAAGATCTGATAAGATTGATAAGGATTTGATTTTTGACAAAAGAGGAAATAAAATGAGATGAGATAAGATTTCCAAAACGATAGAAAGATTTTTATTCTCTTTTAAAGGAAATAAATCCTAAAAAAGACAAGAAGGATAATTGATGAATTACCTAATTAAATAAATTAATTAGATGCACATGAGTTCAGTTTTGTAAAGAAAGCGAGAAGATCTTTTTAGGATTTTATTAATTAAATGAAATTTTGGTTATTTAATTAGATGAATATGATTTCATCAATTAAATAATATAAATTATTTAATTAACATTAGAAAAATTAATAGAAATGATTTAATTAATTAAATAATATAAATTATTTAATTAACATTAGAGGAATGGATGGAAATGATTTAATTAATTAAATAATATAAATTATTTAATTAACATTAGAGAAATGGATGGAAATGATTATGAATTTAATTAGATAAATAAAATTTATTTAATTAAATAGATGATGAAATGGGTACCTAGGGCAAAGCATGCTACAAGATGCCTAAATGATGTAATGCCAAGACAGGTGTTGTAAGAGGACAATTTTTTGATGTCTACATTGTGCCCCTCTTTTAGATGATGTTTGAGATGATGAGATTTGTGTGAGTAACATCATTTAAGAGATTAAGAATATGGATAAAGGAAAATATGGTTTAATGATAGAATGGGGATGATGGAATGATGAAATTACTCTGAGGGATAGAAGTACAGGTTGAGAGACAAACAGTATACTCTCAGTAAAAATATTAGGAGGATAAGATGAATGATGTACAGATAGGAAGTGGATGAAGGAGATGGAATGACACATTATACTGCAGTGAAATTGCAACCATGATGTTTGATATAGCACTAGGCGTTATGCACCAAGATATATAAGGACCAAAGGTGAAGCTGATGTGTCTGTTGCTGATGTAATACAACCTTGTCTAGACATATGAGAAAGTAGACTTAGAGCATTAAAGTACTAATGAACAAAAGGTATGATGTGGCCTTAGATGCAAAGGATAGTGCAAAAAGCTACTCCAACATATACAAGATATGAATATTAGCTAGAATGATACAAATTTGATACAAATGCAAGATAAAATGAAATGTACACACAAGCAAGCAAGCAAGCATTACTAAAATGATACAAAACAAAACAAAGGGATTGCATCCAAGGTATGTAAGAATTGTTGATTGATTGATTGATTATTGATGATGATAGATGTTTTCATTTATTGGGGGAGGCATTATGTCCCTAGGCAACACAAGGATAGTGATAGGTTATTGATTGATTGGTTGTTTGGCTTACGGCAAAGATTAGGATCAAAGACCCGAAAGGATGTGATTGGATAATTTGACAAGATTGATCAATTTGAGTTAGTATAGGTTAGGATTGACTTGTAATTTTAGATTATTTTTGAGAATGATTTGATTAGGATGAAATGGTTTTGATGAAGATGATTGATTTAGTTGAATGGTTGAATGATTGGATTGGAATGATTTTGATGATAATGATTAGATTGATGAGAAGAAGTGATGTGGTTTGATTTTATTGCTTGGATTTTGTTGGATATCTGATTTTTTTGTATTTTAGGAATATTTGGTTTTTGGAATTTTAGAAATCTTTGAAGATTTTTGGAATTTATTGAAATATTTTACGATTTTGGACTTTTTTTTTGAATGTTGATTTTTGAATGGGTTTGAACAACTTTGCAGGAAATGACAATTTTTTAGACTTTTACAATGACATTTTAGGACTTGTATTTGAGGTATCAAAGGGGGATGAAATTTAGTATGTCCCACAATTACCAATGACAAGGAAACCAAAGTCTAGGTCATGAGAAAGATAGATGGGATTGATGGATGAGAGGTGGAGTGATGGGATAAAAAAGTACATGATAGATGGATGGATGAGTATGGATAGGTCATAGTGAATGGAATGAATGTATGCATCCTCCCCGAGAGCAAGGATGTGATCTCCAAAGACTATGTCACATAGGAATAACATACCCCATTCTAGGTACAATACTTAATATTTTTCATGACAAAGCTTATGACAATAGGATAATGATAGGCTTGTTTAGATAGGATGAGGTATGTCAAGAGATACCCAAAGCATGTTTCAACATTTTCCCTATATCTTCATCAAGATCAAAAGGAGAATGGTGGATAAGTGGACCCAATATGATAGGTATATATGATGGCTAAAGATGGTAGGTAGGATGGAAATGATATGACATGAAAATGATAGGTTGGATAGATAAGACATTCTACCCCCAAGTGTAAGTGACATAGAAGATAAACCTACACATGATGCCTGTTTGCTAGGTTCTCATCATGGTACTTATCCGAGCTGTTTGCAGGGTTTTCACCATTAGATGAAGAGTTTCTCTTTTTTTTTCTTTTTTTTTTTGATTTTTTTTGACTTTTTGACTAGGAGAAGGGGAATATGGATAGGAGGGACTCAAGTGTCTAGTTCTGTGAAAGGTGATAGTCCCACTAGATGGATGTCATTGCATGGACCATGTCAAATGTCATTATGCTCATAGATGTTGGTAAGAGATGACATGAAAGGGATGGATTAGGTAGATGGCAGATTATGAAAGTCTTATGTAAGAATGGATGGGGAATAGTGGATGATGATGTGGATTGAATAGGACTTGTGCAAAAGGATGAATGAAAGGTTTATGCAAAAGCATGGACCATAGGAAGGTGATGGGGGGAGATATGTAAGATAATGCATGAAGGATGAGGAGATGGAGGTATGTGGAATTGTTGTGAAATGGAGGAACCATGACCAATGGTTTACACCTGTGTGATAAGCGTTGAAGCTTTTGATGTGGAAGGGGTGTGGGAAGCAATGGAGATGTTTGCTTAGGAGGTGGAGAGTGTAGTGCTTTTGGTACCCACATAGACTTAGTATTTTTATGATTTTTATTTTTCTTGTGGGTTTTAGGAATTTGATACTTTTGAATGGAATGAGAATATGGGATGGAAGTGGATGGTTGGGATTTTTGTGATGTGAATGCCTCATTTAACTTGATTTCTTTTTTCTTAGGTACCCAAACCATTTTTTTTTTTAGACTTTTCTTTTAGAGGTATGGGATTATATAGATTTTTATATGTACTTGGCTTTGACTTTTTGTATTGATGTCCTAAAGCACGAGAACCCTTAGGATTTTTTACTTTATAGGTAGAGACATTGAAATTCTTGCTTTTGAATCCCATGGGTACGGTGGAATGGGTGGAAGCTTCATGCTTAAATACAATGTGTGCATTTGTTGGTCATGATTAGGAATGTTAGGGTATTTATGGATGGAGGGATAAGAGGATTGAATGGTAGGGATATTAGGTGTTGGGAGTAATGGTGGAAAAGTTGATGGTGGGAAATTAGGAGTTGGAAGTAATGGTGGCAAAGTTGATGGAGGGATATTAGGAGTTGGAAGCAATGGTGGAAAAGTTGATGGTGGAAGGTGTATGGTCACATGCTTTTGATATTTGTAGGATGATGGAGGTGGAATGGAAACATATGTTTTAGGAATACGATAGGCTTTATGATGGAAAGTGGACTTAGGAGGCATGGAGGAAATACCAACATCTTTAGGTTGTTGTCCTTGGGGTGTAGGTCCAAGGCAAGAAGAGCGTGGAGGGACTTTGACATGGATGGGCTCCAAAATACCTTGTTTATAAAGGTCTAGACCTTTACCTTGGTGGTTCATATTTTGGAGTGTGCAATGGACAATGGGACGAGGTGTAGGTGGAACACTAGACATGAGTTCCTTATTGGATGAAGAAGATAATGGTTGTTGTTCAGAGGAACATTCATGAATGTGGGTGGAGAGACCAATAGGATAGGATGGAGGACTTGCAATGGGGTCCATAGTGGGTGTTGGAGGATCATTAGGATCTTGATGAGCATTGTGTTCACTTAGATCCAATGTATTTGTTTGATCTTCTATGTGTGTTGGGGAGGCATATGTCTCATCATGAGAAGTGGATGTTTGTGAATCATGGATGGGTGAGGTGGAAAGCTCTTGACCATGGAATGCATAAAGTTGGCTAAGAGGATCATCATGGTCTTCTTGATCATAAAAGGGGTCTTGATCAAAGATGAAAGATTGATCATGAATAGTACTAGGTATGTTACGAATGGAATCATTAGGAGGGTGTTGATCTTTATGTGGATAATGGGGTAATGTTTCCTCATGTTTAGGATTTTTCTCTTGACATACCTCATGACTTATTTGAATGGAGGTGGAAGGGGATTTCTCATGGAAAGACTTGTCATGTTCTTGATGGTCAACAACATAGGAGCATGATAGAGGGTGACTTGGACTTACGAGGGGAAACTCTTGAATTGACTCAAGGGGTTGTGGATGACATGGTTGGCTTGAAGGACTTGGCATGATGTTTGAGGATTTTTTTGTATGTTCAAGAATATGAGTTGGATGACATGATGATGTTTGATTCCTTGCTAGTAACCCTTGGGTCACATCCTTTGTAGGTGTATGGGTGGAAGGTGTTGGCTTAGGGTTTTGGTTTTGATTGGATGATGGTAAGGGTGCATGAACTAGATTGGTGTTCCCCTTGTCGAAAGTGGCATTAAGACTTGAGGAAGTTTGTCCTTGTTGCAAGGTAGAACTTAAGTTCACATGTGTTTGTTGTGATGTGGCCTGATAGGTTGATGTGGCATTGACATATGAAGAAGTGGATGGATTAGATTGGTATGAGGTGGAAGGAGATGTCACATTAGGTTGAGGTGGCATTGGTTGATAATAAATGGATAGGGGATGATGTTGTGGGTGTTGGGTTTGAAAAGTGGAAATTAATTGATTGGCTTGAGCTAGGAGGTGTTGGATTTGAGGTGATTTAGTTTGTTGAAAATTTTGGAAGAGGGTTTGAAGGCTTTGTATGGTTTGATGGTCTAGGGGTTTGGGTATTTGGTGAAGTGTTTGAAGGAGGTTTTGAAGTTGGGATGCTAGGGCTTTGTGTTCGAATGTGGGCATGGCGTCACACATGTGTGTAAGCTCTTGCACATCAATTTGTTCCTCAAAGTATGTAACATCGTTCATGTCATTATTAGAGGTGGTAGGAGAAGCCCCTCGAAGTATGATTTTATGTTTTGGTTTTGTTTCATGATTTCAACTAGAGAAAGGGACTCCTTGAATTATGATCTCGGGCTTAGGTGTTGTCTCATGATTTGGACTAGAGGGATAGCCCTCTTGGATTATGACTTTAGGCTTATGATTAGGATTGGGCTTGTTTATGATTATGACCATTTTGACAAGTGGTGATGGTGATGATGTGGAATGATTAGATTGGATGAATTGATTGATTAGGATGAAATGGATAGGATGTGAATTTGTTGGAAGAACGTGTAGAGTGACTTGTCTTTATGTGTTTGGTGTTTAGATTGATTTGGCAATGTTTAAATGAATGATCACACATGTACACACATAAATCACTCATACAAGACACATAAGCAAGTTTGAATTTGAAATTATGAATGTGATTATTAAGCACACACTTGAAGAAGACGCATCAACAAGTCCTAGAACTAGTCAAGTGGGTATGGCCAATTAGGTCTCAAGCTAGTCTGCACAAGGTTGACTAAGGATGATTTGAAAGCAAAATCCTGCCACACAGTCGGGAGAAAGGGGTAACCCACCCTTCACCTTCACTTCCCAAAGGTATAAAGTTCTTTGGGGCTTAGCCAAGAGTGACAAGATTTTAACTCCCAAACGAGCGTGTCTTTCGATTCACACTTCGATTGAGGTCATCCCCAGGGGTGATGAAATCCCCTAGTAGGCCTCCTAGAAAGGGTTTGACAAAAGCAAACCAAGTGACGTGTTTGTGACCACACACTCACAGTTGTTAATTGACCCTTAGAAAATTGAAATGTGTGTAAAACAGTTCGAACACTTGTTCTTTTTAACCCCAAATCAAGATGTGTGATTGAAAATAAAATTCGTTTTAAGCCCAATTTCAAATATGTGATCAAACAAGATTGATTTTATGCCCCAAATTGAAATGTGTGACAAACAAGATTAAGAGATTAAGGATGGAATGTGTGCACCTGATTGTTTTCGTCCTTAAATCTATTGTATTTGACTGATTCCAACGTTGTTCCAGCTCCTTTGATGCACCTACAAGCCAAAAAATGGAAAAAAACCAAGTAAACTTGCATAGAAGAAAGTCATGTGAAAAAAAGGAATTCTGATAACATCTGATTAAGATGACCTGATACAACTGAATGGATTGCATAAACAGAAAATTCAGAAGATTTCATACACTTTTAAAAAGAAAATTGTTGAAATTGGATCAATTTTGCAAAAGATATAAGCGTTTGAAGTGTAAATGCAAGTATGACTTTGACTGATAAAAGAGTACTGAAAATGATACAGTCACCTGAAATGGTCTTCACTACTGCATAGTTTTCTGAGTCAGCTTTCCAACGCTTTTTGAATTTCGAAAATCCGAGCTATTATGCAAAAGTTATGCCCGTTTTAACAAAATTGCTATTTTTAAAAAAATCCATGCAAGGAAGGAGCTAGATTAAACCCCTAAACACCTAAATTTCAGCCCCACGTGACCAGAGGCGCCCTGAAGCAGAAATGGACTTTGGAAGAAGAGGGGATGCTGAGAAAAGGCGTGGAGAAGTACGTGGTTATATTAGTAGAAGGCAACATTTTAGTAAAGGTTTAAAAAAGATTATGAATTAGTTTCAAAAAAAGGTAACGATCACTTCTTTATAAATGGTGATGACTCTTTATGATGGCAGCGTTTAAAATTCAATCCCAAGACTTTCTTTATCGGTTTTATCTGAGTCTGTAGGACAATTTTAAAACAGCAACAAATGATGAAAGCACAGCTACATTGATGGCACAATGGAACTTTCAATCTATAAGGACATTAGTTGATTTCTTTCGGCCTGCAACAAACTTTCGCAGTAATAAAGGCGTATGCACAGCCTTTTTCTGAGGAAAATATTTAAACTCAGCAACTACATTAAAAAGACCAAGATCATGGTTTTGTCTGGAAGCATAAAGACCAAAAATTCATATGAATATCCACAAAAATTACAGCAGCACAAAATTTAATTAGTTTTTCCTGGCATACAATGGAAGACAGCAATTGGAAATTAAAATCCAACGTGCTGTTCTCTCCCCCTGCTCAATGTCACTCAGGCAATCTTTCTTTTTCCTAAGCTGCACTCTCAATTCCTCCTTCCCACGCCCACTTCTAGCAATTTCCTCCCTATTGCGCCAAACTACTTGAAGTTGGATTTCAATGCAAAACTTGAATATGAAAATATAAAAAGAGAGAATTGTGAAAAAAAAAAGGGAGTGTAGTGTGTAAAGACAAAAATGTATCATTAATACGGTGGGCGCCAAATGTAATAGGAAATAATGCAAGTGTAGAATGGAAAGAAAAAAAATACCGGAAGTGTAGAATGGAAAGAAAAATGCATGAAGATAAATAAGAGGAAGACCTATATTAAATGTGTACATATTTTTAAAACTTACAAACTTATCCCTTGGTCTCATGATTCACATCCCAGAACAAAGTCTATCAAAGTTATATTGAAAAATCCGCCAAAAGTGGGCACATTGTTTGAAAAGCATTTAATATCTATGGATGAAAATTTGGCACGATGTTAATCCTGCTAAAAAATGTCCGCTGTGGATTCTTGCCAGGCTGTTTGGAATATTAAATCTCCGTCAGAATCAGATTCTCCAGATGACAAAGAACTCCATCAGATTATTTCAGAAATGGCCATGTGCGTCCACCATCAAATCTGATAAAATCTTCATCCAATCATAAAGCGTGGTTTTCTTTTTTCGCCGGGCACCAACTCCCACTGAACTGTCTCAAATGTGTTTCAATTGTCAAATAGGGGAGAGGGCCTGGTAGTGGTTAGTCCAATAGGAGTCTTACCACATATTTATACTATATATTGTAAATAAATAGTCCAAATGTAAATAAAGAAAAAAATGATAAAAAATGGACCCATACTTGAACACATGAGAACCTCTAAATGTTATATGAAAAAACATAAATACATTCATGAAGAAGTGAAATAAGTATTTTTTTGTTTCAAATAAAATATCACAACTCTCCACTATAAGTATATCATTTAAAAAATAAAATGCTCATTTAATAAAATAAGATACTCACAAGTATTGTTATCATAGTGAAAAAATATTGTTCTTATGTGTACAACAATTGGGGTAGCAATGTACAAGCATTGGATAATTTTATATTAATAGTTTGTCCTATCACAAATATAAAAGGTGAGCACAATAAATAACATGTATTTTCCCATTAAATGTGAAGGATTTTCAAAAAGTTTTAGTGTTCAACTATTGGTCCATTTTTGTTCAATATAAGTTGTATTTTAAATAATTATGTGTTGTTTTTATAACAACAAATAGATTTTTTGTGTTCAACTATTAGTCCATATGTGTTGAATATAAAAGGTAGAGATATCAAATATTTATGGTTATCAATAAGTATTTGGTCCACTTAGGTTGTATATTAATTTTAATTTAAATAAAAATATGATATTCTACAAGCAACAAATGATACTTTTTTGTTCAACTATTGGGGGTTCTATGATTAAGTTTTGGTCGAACCTTTAAAAAGTCAAATTTTAGACATTTCTCAAAAGATTTGCTGATGTGGCGAGTTGCATGATGTGTCACGCCTCCAAATCTTAGTTATAGATAAATAAGAGACCAGTCTACATTTTAAAAAAAAAATGAAGGTTCTACGATATTCCATGAGAAAGTTAGCCTGCACGACTACTGGGCCCTCTCCCCTATATTTATAAAAAAAATGAGATTAATTTTTTAATCATTTCATTTATTTAAGAATTATATTATTATTTTTAATCATTTCATTTATTTAAGAACTATATTATTTATTATATATACGTAAACATAAATTATAATTTTCAATTAAATTTTTTACTATTTTTTAATTTTTTTTTTATTAGATATAGATTGAGCAACAAAATTACAGTTTGTTAAGCTGCAGTACTACTGCATTTGACTATCCCATTACATTGTATTTTTATTTTATTTTTCAGTTTTATTTTGAAAATCTAATAAATATTATATATTTAAATATTATTTTTTATTATTTTATTTGTGAAAATTAATATATATTCTAAAATTTGGATGTGTTTATATTTAAAAAATAAATAATAAATATAGGCATCCATTAAAGCATAAATGATATATTTGAGATTTAAAAGTGAGCTTTTGAAATGAAGCATGATCAAATGATGTAACTGTGACTATCCTGGTAGATGTATGTCTTAAAATGTATAAGCATAAACTGGACATGTGAAATTTTGATAGATTGTTAGAAAGAAATGAAGCATCATCGAACGTGATAAGAGTACAGAAAATACACCCAAAAAAAAAAAATTGTTAATTTTTTTAACAAACTTGCAAGCAAATGCACTTTATAGAAGTATTGACAAAATCCATAGCTTACTCCTATATTCTCTTTGCCTATGCCAAATGACACTCTAAAATAGGGTAATGACATTCAAAAAAGTGCAATAGAAGGGATTTCTTTTGTAACACTCTAGTGACCATATATGCAAAATGTGGGAATATACACAACATAATCAAAATTGAATTTATAAGATTTTGTGTTCTTATAACATGAATTGCTCTATTTTTGTTGTGAGAGTTAGAACCATAAATGTTCTAAATGAATTCATGTATGTCACACTAAATGTATTGTTACGAAAATGTAAAGGAATTTTTAATAAGATATCTTATTAAGAATAAAAAGGTTCAAAAAGAGATTATGGATCTACCCACCCATCCATTGAAGATGTATATTATCAAAAGATGAATTACAAGTTGGATCATAAGGTGTACTACGTGATATAATTATAATCTATGCTAAAAACCATCATCCCAACAATGAAGAGAGGAGAGAAGTCTTGAGTAATAGCCTCAGAAAATTGATACACTTTCTATATACATGACCAATAGAAAGCTCAAAAATATTCTCATAGACATAATGATTGCATAAATGTATTAAATCTAGTCTCAAAGGCACTTATATTTAAAGAAGAGTTGCCTCATAAAAGGAAGAATGATGTCTGAGAAGGAACTCTACATAAGAGGTTTTATGAAAGGTCTTACACACACAAACACATCAAAATGGTGGAGTTTCATATGCCCTATAGAGAATGTAAGATGTTTTGGGATATCAAGGGAGACGATTGCTCATCATTATTTCCTAATAATTGGTCAAATCCTTAAGCTTTCAATTTAGGAGGTGAACTATTTTTCCTTATTTCTCATTGTGGCATGGACAACATGACTCACTTTCCTTATTTTTTGCTATGGTTTATAATGGAAAATAAGAATGAGATAATCCTAGCATTGAAATATGAATAATCAAAGCCATGAAATAAAAATTTTTGTCAAGCTATGTGGCATATATAGATTTGGTTCTAAGAAGATGGTTCTTCCTATCTATTTGAAATTCCTTGAAATAAAATTTGTATAATTTATGCAATATAATTTTTATGAAAAATATTTATAATTTTGTTACTAGATGCAATCACTGCTATTGACATATGTGCAAAATGTATAAAAATTGGTAAGGAAAAACATTAACAATGTAGTCAACCATTCAAAGTTAATGCTTCAAAAATTAACATCTATAAATTTTTATCATGATATTTTGACAAAATGCTTTGAAGGGAGGCACATCTACAAATAGTACATATGAATTGTTTGACATAATCATAGTAAAACACCCATCAAAATTATGCAAAGACAATATTTTATTATAAATTTGGCTTTATTAAATTTGTAATATACTTAATGAAAATATGCTCATTTTTTGTATTTAAGATTTTGTTTTAATATTTTGTGAATTATAAAGTGAGTTGGGTAATTACATTAAAAAAATATATATTTTTCAATAAATTAGAAGGTGTTGAAAAATGAAGGTAATTATGTAGGTTAATACTTTGTAACACTATGAGATTGTAGATCTAATTAAGTGTTCTTTGTTACAAATTCTTTGTAGATGATTATCTGTTAGATTCATTTTATCATTTGTAGAAATAGAAAGAAGATTGTAGAAGAATAAGGATAGAAGATAGAAGTGACACAACATATACCATGGAGAAACCCTTTCGGGAAAAAACTCCACCACCAGAATCAATAGTGCTTGTATTATTTAACCTTAGAACAAGATTACAATAATTCTTTATCAATCCTTGCTTGAGATGCTTCTTTTGCCTTCAACATTTCTTCTTCACAACCTACAGTAAACTCTGATCAAACTCTATTCAACTTGTTACAATAAATAAACAATTATGAACATTGTAAACTCCAAAGAGTTGAAAATTACAAGAGGGTAAAGATCCTCACAAATATCTATGCCATTCTTGTGCAAGTAGAGTTCTTTTGTGAAAAACAATGTCAAACCAAGTCCATCAATTTGGCATCCCAAACTGAAGTCCTAACTCAATGTTGATTATGAAGATATCTTGTAAGCTTCTCCTCAAAGTTGGCACCCAAGAATGGGCCCACTTAACTTAGCCTTATAAAATATTTTCCCATGCAAAAGTGTTAACTCCAAGATGCCAACTTGGGCACCCAAGGTGGGTCCAATTCAATCTTTTTTAATTGTTCAAAACATATCTCTCCATCAATTTATGCAAACATGATGCATGATTGATCATCCCCACTTAACTGAATGTATCACCTATTATCTATCATGCAACTTAAGTCATTAGTCATGCACTCCAAGTCAACTAAAGTCAACTAGCATTTAATTAAAACTAACTACATGCAACTGAAGATAACTGAACCATAATTGAACTAAACTGAATTGAACTAAACCGAACTAAATTGAACTAAATTGAACTGAATAGGACTGAACTGAACTAAATTGAATTGAACTAAATTGAATTGAACTGAACTGAACTCCATGCATGTAAACATCAATCCCTAGCTTCTAATATCTTTACATGCATTACTCAAGTGTTATCTTTTCTCCAAATAGTTAACTTAACTCAAGGTGGATTCCACCTTCCATGTGGGTGCTCCATGTGCTCCTATTTTGTAAGAGCTCTTCTTGGGCGTCCCCACATGTTCCTATCATTTAGAATTAATTACAAATGTCAATTTACATGTTCATTTCATTCAAATTTAATTTATTTCTAATCCTAGTGTTGGGGAACACTTTTCAAGGACTTAGGAGATACATGAAGTATGTTTAGGATTGCAATTAAATGGCATCCTATTCCCAATAGAAAGTGAGGGTATTTAAAAAGTGAGACTATTTTTTTCAAATTCACACAACTTGTAGATGGAATAACATGATATTTTAAGATCATTCATGGTGAAATAAGAAGGTTTTCATAAAAAAAAAAAAAATCCTCTAATTTATTCTTTGGATCTCATGTTTTTCTTATCTATACAAGTTGAAACCTCTTATTTATTTATTCTCCATATTTTTTGTGTAGGGAAAGAATTAAAACTTTGTGTTTAGTTTTGAAGGATTATGATTAATATTTTACAAAAAATTATGTTCCCTCCTATTGCTCGTTAATTATTATTTTATTATTCAATTGGTATAAAAATCTATTTTATCATCCTTTCCCTTATGCATTTTATAAAAATTAACAAATAATTAAATATTTAAATTTTTATTGTGAGCATATATAGGGTTAAACTCAACATTTCTATTTAATTCTACACACATTTCCCCTTTTATCCTCTATACTACCATTCATTTATGAGAAATCCTATATGGTTCCATGTCTTTAGTCTATCTAAGGTTTCTCCATGTTTTTGAATTTTTGGGTGCTCTTTTGTACTTTTTAGTAAAAAGTACATAAGAACATTTCAAAACCCCCATGATACAAGGAACTTCCCTTTCATATGTAGAGGAAACCATATGTTTAATAGTAATTTGTTTAACTATTGCAAGTACCTACCATTTACCATTGAGTGTCACACTAACAATTATAAAAGCCACAACAAAAGTTTTATTTCTAGCAAAGATTAAGTTATTTTTCCAAGCACTCAAGAGAGTAGTCTAGAAGCTAGAACAAACCATAGATCTTGATTATAAATGATCATTTAATTTTATTCTATATATTTTAATAATTTCTAAGAATTTTTGGCTATTGTTATGGCATCATGTGTGATATTGGTCAGGAATTTAGTCAACCTTTAAGTAGATTTTCAATAATGATCACTTATAACATTATAATGGTATGAGAAGTAGATCACAAACCATGAAGTTCATTGAGATTGTGTTTCACTTCTACTTTAGAAGATCATGTGGTAAAGTGGGTAAAGTGTCTTATAGGGTGCTAATGTTTGTCCTTGATTCTCTAACACTCAAAGAAATGAGCTATAAAATTTATAATATCCATATACATACCATCTCAAAATTACATCTCTAAAATTTTATCCCCATTTCTTTATTATTGTATGTGCTAAAATAAATAAGTATGTGCTTTCACAAAATAACCCTCCTCAGTGCCCCTGGGCATGTGTAATGTCCAACCATGTCAGAGGGATAAAACTCACTTTTTCTCACAATTTTTAGACACAAGGTCAAACATCAAACGACAAGACTGATTACACATTTTACATGCATAATACTTTCTTTTCCAAAACCAATACACAATTTCACATGCTCACAAATTAAGAAAAATATATCATATATTGTTCAAAATATACATTTTCCTTCAAGGATCATACAAGAGAGGTACACACAAAATCCATTTATAATCACAACATCACATTGGGCACATAGTTCTTTCCCATTTTTTCCATTTATTAATCAGAGTTACTTTTCTCTTGAATGTTTTGCATGCAAACATCATACACAAACATGTTAAACTTTCATTTTGATTCTACCATGAATATTTGTTGGTCCTTTCCTAACATTTAAAAATCTGTTATCATTCAATATTTATGTTCGTGTTATCTTTTTTTTAATTGAATAAATCACATATGAATATGATGTTTATAAATTCTATCACCATCATGATATTATTTTTAAGCATAAAAATGAATTAAGCATAACCCTAGACTTAGAAGAGTACCAAGTGTACTTGTTGGATGAGTAATACAAATATAATTCACTTTGTATTTATTAGTGATGTATTTAAGAACTAAAATAACAATAGTTCTTCCATTTCTTAGATATAGAATTGTTGCATCTCCCCCTTGGAAAAATATACTTATAATTCCAACTTGCTTACACATAAGCATTTTCAATATGTTTAATAAATATATGGTTTACTTCTATCAATTTCATTTTACCATACATTTTTTGAATAATCATGAGGTAGTAGCAATATTGAGTGGAAAATTTATTTATAATTATCAAAATCCAACTTTTAGATACATTAAAATGGGCATGTGTGGTAAGAAGGAATAAGTATTCTCACTAAGTAATTATTTCCCTCCACTACAATCATGTAATCATCACCACAACTTGTTAGTTGAAGATAATCACCTATTTCATAAATCCAATTAGAAATATAGTGTCATATATAACCAAATCTATTGATCCACTAACAATTATGCATAAGGATGAAAGGAACACAATTTTATTGATAAGTAGGCAATTTATTTAGATTTCATTTGTGACTTTTGGGTAAATACAATCATATGGGGTCATCTTTATATCTTTGTTCTTTTATTATGTTCCTATTATGAAGAGGTCATCCTGTTTTTTATGGTTTCTATGTAAAAAATGTATTTTATCCCATGAAATATCTTAAATTATTAAATTGGAATATAATATTTTCACAAGACAAGTCATCTTAGTATGAATATATGTAATTTTTTATACTATAGGAACTAGGTAGCCCTCCTATAAGCTGCTTATTGTGGTAATATTTTTCATGTGACCGTTATGTATGCACGATATGCCCTCCGGTACCACGAGGGGATAGGGGAGACTAGACCTCATGACCTCTTGTCTACCAGAGATTGTATGTAATGTAATTTTTAAAAGTTTTTTTACATTTTAAACATAGTATTCTATACCTAAAAAGAATCACTTACTTAAAAGGACTTTTTTTATTGATCTATACATGTAATTTATATTTACAAGGTTACGTTGTACAAGCTATTGAAAAAACCATGCTTGATTTTAGAAGATAAAAAACCAACAAGAAGGCTTGATTTGTTGACTTATATTTCCTAGTTAGCTCTAGCTTAATCATACAAAATTTATGGTCAATGATAATAAAAATTGTGATGTGATTTCTATGTTAACAAATAATAATTATCTTTCTTTTATTTTTTCTACTAATATATGAGAATTTAAAGCATAAATGATAATAGTAACATAGATTATATGTTTATGTATGATTGCAAATTCTTGCATGTATAATCTTCATTAGAAACATAGCTCCAATTAATATATGAAAAGAATGGAAAGAATTATATAATTGATTTGATATTATAATTATGAATGGATTATATAGTGTAGCTCTTGTGTAATCCATTCTAATTAAAAAATGTAAATCATGGAAACCTTATAAATGTTTTGATCAATCTACATATGTGTATGTGACATTCGAATTGGATATAGAAGACTAGATCTACAAAAAGGTTTTCTGTAGACAGTGTTTTCCATATTGAATAGGCGCCTAATATGTTTGATCACTATGAGTCAAATTTGACCCTACCATTGTGTCTAGAAGACCCAAAAACCTATAAGGAAGCTAAGATATAAAAATAAATTCTTACACTAATCTTGAGAGGAGGGTTATGAAAGAAAATTCAAATCTTTACAATAGTTACAAAAGAAAAAAGAAAGCATAAATACCATTCATACCAAAACATAATGATGCACGTGGGGAAAACCCTTTAAGAAGAAAAAATCCACACTCTAAAAGTTGATCAATATAAATTACTTAGAAGTCAACAAGATTACCATATGTAAAGTTTGCAAAAGAATCTTTCACAATAGTATCAGCTATCAAAGATTCACAAGTAACTCAACATATATAAGGCTCTTACACACAACCTTCATCTCAAGCACATCATATATAAGAGATATGATACATGAAACCATCAAATGACATTTTACAAAACCATGAGCTAAAACCACCCAAAAAGTGTTACCCAACTTATCTCCAATAAAATATTCCCTAATTACAACCACTTTCATGCCCCAAAAAAACCTCTAGGTGTCTCAAAATTGACTTTGAAACTATAAAAAGGAAAAAAATATATATCTTGAAATCAAAACATGATCTTGGATTGAAACTTTATCAACATGTTTATTTGGCCATTTTTTAGTTTTGGAGAAAATTCTAGACTCATTTATGTTCAAATATAAACTTACTATAAATAGGATCATTTCGTAATTGCAAGGTTGAGACACCTTTTTCCTAACAATTTACCTATAGATTGATTGTCAAATCAATAAAATTGGAGCACTTCTTAGAGATCCCTACAAAAATCCCCTCCTACTTGTAAGGAAGTTAAGGTAGTGGAACAACTTCCCACACTAATCTTGAGAGGAGAATAATTATGCAAAAATTTATAGATCCTTTTTGTTACAAAAACTTAAACAAAAATAAACAAAAATAAACAAAAATAAACAAAAATATCATGCATACCACAACACAGTGATTTACGTGGGGAAAACCCTTTCTGGATAAAAATCCTACACTCCAAAAGCTTCCCAATATATTATTTTGAAATCATGGAGATTACAATATACTTGCAGAACAAGCTTCTCACAGGAGTATCACCAACTAGAGATCCAAAGGCAACACAACCGCTATCAAAATCTCAGAATACATCACATTACACAGTCATAATACAATTTCCTCATAAAATAGGATTGCCTTCTAGGGAAAATCAAGCTAACCTAATATTGGCCACTAAATTTAAGACCTAATGATGAACGGTCCAGATTTATAATAATAAAATATAAATAAATTTTTCCTTTAGGAGGAATTTCCCCCAAACCCCCGCTAAGGTACGTTTCCCCAAGATGGAGGAATGATCCCCTACATCCCTCATGGGAGACCCCCCCGTCATTGACGTATCAATAGTACCTTATGTAATTGCAAGGTTGAGACACATTTTCCCAATACTACACTATTGTACAAATTACAAAGAATATTATCTACATAGGACAAATATTCCATAGAATCTCTTGTGTAGGGACTGACATAGGAATGATAACCATCTAGAGGTATTAAGTCTATTTTTAATTTATTTTTTAGATTTAAATTTATTTAAAAATTCAAAAAATATAGATTTGCAATAGGGTACAAGTCATAGCCTACATAGACCTAGCATAATAAACATAAACACTACATGTAGTAGGCTCCAAATATTATCCCACTAGTGGTGGATTTATATCCCCACCACCAACAATAGTTAAAGCCAATTGAGATTCCAAGTGATAACACTTCCTTAGTCACTTACTCTAGTTGGCCTTGTGGCTCCTCCTCAAATCCACCATTGATAGTGCATTCATACATTTAGCGACCAACATGGGCCTACTATTTTTATAAACCAATACATTATTGATAAATGGTTTCTTGCAACCTTAGTGTGGTCTTGACCTTAAGGATGAAAATTTTCTATCATTAAGGTAGTTTTAGGGCAATTGGATGGTAATTTTAAAACCCTAATGCAATATCCTATTTTTGGTGATATACCATTAGGTGACATCAAAGTACAGTATATTGATGTTCTTACCTAAAAATCTTAACCCCTCACTATTACCATTTTTATTTTTTGCACTTCATCTTTAGAGACTCTATTTTGGGTCTATTGGTTCCTTTCTTTTAGCAATTTTTTATATATGCTATCTTTTGAGGAGCTCCTTAGTGACCTGTAGATTTTTTTATTTTATTTTTTCGTATCTAGGTTTTCTAGTAATTTTATATTCTTATAATCAATCTTAAATACTTCTCATTTTGAAAACTTGTAGGGCTCTGTTTGAGCTCATATGATGACATTCTTGATTGTAAATTTTAAAAGTGCATAATTTTTCATGTAATTTATATTTTGTAATTTGATTTATTCCATTCTATAAAATAAAATCATTGCTATGGTCTAATTTGGCTTCTATAATACACTAAGATTGAGACTAGTTCATTGATTTGGTAAGTGGATATTATAATCACTAATTATAAAGTGACATCATCATAATTTACTATGGATATCTCAGTGATATTGGTGGGGGGACTTGTGTTTAATTTTATTTATGGTTTTAAATTGTGTTCTTACAATTGGAAAAATTCATGTTGAGCTTCTAACCCCATATAGATATTCCTCATGGAAAAAATTAATATGGAATTACCTAAGGAAAATAAATTTTACTAGATATGTAAGTGAAACTATTACTAGAAACCTATTGATGTAGAGGAAAAGAGAATATGGTGGATAACATGTGAGAAATATCTTGGTTACATTTCGTTATTAATTTATTTTGATTTATAATTTCATCTTGATTCATGTACAATATTTAAGGAGGTTTGTGAGATGCATGAAAAATTATATGGTAAAACTAACAAGGTTAGGGGATATTAGATTACTAATGATGATGAATCTTTATCTTAATAATTTTTGCCACATCTAGGATTATATTTCCAAGGTTAAGAATATTAGAAAAATTACCCATAAACCCTTTAGCAATTAAATTGAATCTACACATAATTATTAAGAATGTAGTTGTATCCACATTAACCCTTCAAGGAGATTATTTAGGAGATTATCACAATTGTGAAGAATAAAATCTTGAAATTGTTTTCGTCTTGAGATGCAACCGCAACAAGACAGATAAACTACATTATGACATCTACATTAACATGAACATCAAGATATTGATTAAGGCAGGGACTCAACTGACACAACTCTTATTAAAAATCAAATAAATTAGACATTACAACACTACTTATCAATATATTTGCATCACACATAATTATAAAATGACACTTATGGTAAAGATACACTCATTATTGCTTTTAATGCATAATTTATCATAATTGTACCTAACCATTAAATACTCATAATAACATACTAAATTATTAAAAGAAGGCAAACTTTACTTCTATGTCTACCAAACACGAGACAAAACAAAACGGCACCGTATTTGGTATGAGTACCTCTAGGTCTCGTCCGTCAATAATACACGTGGAATGACTTTATTAAATTGCAGTGAAAGTAGTTTATAAATTGGTATAAAGCTTGTGGCTCTCTTTCAATTGGAGGAGAATCTTGGGTGGAGTTTTCAAATAAAATCTGATATACATAGTGTCTTATCACCGCCCGGAAGCAACACAAGCGGCCAATTTTTAACGTACGTTTGCTGTATGCACAACGAGTTCTTCTTTAACACGACACCACTATTATGTCGTACGGCCATGTGCAAAAAATTGTAGCACAACTCACCAACTTGACTATGAAACGTGTCGTGGAAACAGTCGCGAGTATTATATAGTGGACTCTACCGCGGGATCGGAATCGCAAGAGTCGTAGTTTATAGTTTGCGCCGATCGGCACAAATTACGGTTCGAGCCTTTCTACACTGGAATCTCAAAATTCGATGGGCAGCCAGAGAATGGGAGGCCTGCTTACGAACAAGTGGTTAGGGTTGGTTACAGCCATATGGGTGCAGGCGATTTCTGGCAACAACTATGCTTTCGCTAATTATTCCGTGGCTCTCAAGGCCATTCTGGGCTTAAACCAGCTGCAGCTCAATAACCTCAGCGTCGCCAAAGATGTGGGGAAAGCTTTTGGTTTGGTTGCAGGCTTTTCTTCGGACTATTTACCGGCCTGGGTGATTCTGCTGATTGGCTCTGTGGAAGGACTCATGGGTTACGGCGCTCAATGGCTGGTGGTCAGCCAGAGGATTCGACCCCTGCCCTATTGGCAGGTAAAGTTTTGTTGGTTTTGCTCTATTTTGGTTTGTTTTTGTGTAGGTGCCAATGCGTTGAAATGTTGGCGCAGATGTGTGTGTTTCTGTGCATGGGAGGGAACAGCACGACGTGGATGAACACGGCGGTGCTGGTGACTTGCATGCGGAACTTCTCGAAGAACAGAGGCCCCGTGGTGGGAATTCTGAAAGGCTACATTGGCCTTAGCACTGCCATTTTCACCGACATTTGCAGCGCCCTTTTTGCCAGAAACCCTTCTTCGTTTCTATTGATGCTCACCGTCGTACCTGCCGTCGTCTGCGTCACTGCCATGGTGTTTATGCAGCCCGTGCCTCCTGCAGCTGACGAAAGGGAAGAGAAAGAGGAAGTTGACAGTTTTTCTGTCTTGAATATCTTGGCAATTGTTACGGCCGTCTATTTGCTTGCCTTTGATATGACTGGCGATCACGGAGTTGTGCTTTCGCGTGTTTTTGTGGGCTTCTTGTTGCTACTCCTCGCCGCGCCTTTGATCGTGCCTGCCAAACTTTCGATACAGCGAGGATTTTCTGCCAACGCTGAATCGAATCCCCGGACATCCGTGGGCAAATCGAGCGACAAACAAATTAAAGAGCCCTTGTTAAACAAGGCTGAGGAAGGAGCTGCGGGGGTTGGCAGTTCTGTATCTGTTGTTAGTCAATCTCCGCCGCCGCCGCCGCCAAGCCTGAACCAGATCGTGCGCAAGCCACTTATTGGGGAAGATCATACTTTATTTGAGGCGATGCAGAAATTTGACTTCTGGTTACTGTTCTTGGCTTTTCTTTGCGGCGTTGGGACGGGTATGGCAGTGATTAACAACATGGGGCAGATTGGGCTGGCCATGGGCTACGTTGATATTTCTGTGTTTGTGTCTCTCATCAGTATTTGGGGATTCTTTGGGAGGATTGGAGCGGGTTTCATTTCAGAGCATTTTCTAAGGTATATCCAAGTTGAAGCTTAGAATAAATCCACTTAAAAAAAATCAAGCGAAAGTACCAACAGAAAATTCAATTTAACTAGAAAAGAGGTATAACGGACATCCGGACATCTGGGTTAGTTTTTAAGTCCGGAAATGGTAGTACATTTAGTTATTAGCTTAATAATTAAGTTAATGCTTCCTCTTGATATTACTTAACTTCGATCAGATCCGAAGATCTCATTCATACTTTGGATTTCAGGAAGGCGGGAGTACCGAGACCGGTGTGGATGGCTATATCGCAGGTGGTGATGATAGTGGGGTACATAACAATGGCGATCGGGATGCAGGGGTCTCTGTACATTGGATCAATGGTAGTGGGTATCTGCTACGGCGTCCGTCTCTCCATTTCCGTCCCAACTGCATCTGAGCTTTTTGGATTGAAATACTACGGCTTGATTTACAACTTCCTCATCCTCAACTTGCCCTTGGGCTCCTTTCTCTTCTCTGGTCTTCTGGCTGGGATTTTATACGACATCGAGGCTGCCAAAGACGGGCAAGGTTATGCAATCTCACCACCCTCAACTAGAGGATGGTCATATGTAAGCTTCAACGGCCTTTTAATCGGGCGACATGACATACATATGGAAAATGGGCAGACATGCGTGGGGGCACACTGTTACAGATTGGTGTTCGTGGTTATGGCTGGAGTTTGCCTGTTGGGATTAGGCCTTGACTTGCTTCTCACCTTTAGGATGAAGAAATTATATTCCAACTTATACAAGTCTAGGAAGGCCAGAGTGCCACAATATCTCAGACAAAAGCTCTGACATTCTATGTATTGTCTGTTAAACTGTAGCGATTTATTGTTTGATTTCAGTCGAGCTTTCGTAGTAGTGGGGAGGCACAGACAAATTCATTTGTTTGTGTTTGTAACCAGTAGTCTAAATAATGTATGAGCTGGAAGTTTTATATAAGCGATGTATTTTTAACTATTTTAAATTATGTAATTTTGTTGGATTTTAATGGCATAGTTTTGACTTAATATTTATACTTTATGAGAAATTATTTATAACAATTTATTTCTCATTTATTATTTCCATTTTATTTTTAGAAAACTTTATTATAATTATGTTTAAATTTTGTTTTAATTTTTTAATTTTTTTAAGATTAATTAAATTAAGTATTTTATTAAATAAAATTTAAATCTTTATATATTGGTTTCTCTTTAAAATTAATATATATCATAAGGATATGGGCCTATGTAATTGATTAAACATAAATAATGATTAAATTGTACTTTTATTTCTTTAGTAGGGAAGGGTCTTGATTCCATTACAAAAAGAACAACATAAAAATTGTTAAGCATATTTGTTATGATTATTGAATAGTAGCTGATATATCTCTCGATGTATATTATATAGATTAATATTTAATATATATATGCTAGTTTAGTATGTATTATATTTAGATGATGTTTATATAAGTGATATAGAGAAAAGTGAGGGATTATTTCATAATATTTCATCAAATGAATTAATCTACATTACAAAATAAATTTAATTTAATTAAATGTAAATAATAAGTATATAATTAATCTTTAGCGATTAAGCAATTAAGATAAGTAATCAAAAAGTTAGGTATAGAAATTAAATGCAAAGGATAAGGGTATTTATTTGTAAAATTAATGAAGGATTAATTTGGTTCATTTTTGTGTTAAAAAAATATCATCTCTATTAGAAAACATTTTTTCTTTATTTGATAAGTGTTTTAGAATCTAAATAGACCTGGAAATCAATGAAGGTTAGTTTCAATTATTGTGGGTTCAAATTTGATTTGTCTTGTAGATCTAATATGTGTCTCATGAGAATGCCATGTGAGAACATGTGGCTAAAAACTTGCTCACCTTCACTTTTCTAATATTAGAGTTTGTAAGGATGTGTCTAAGAACACTATTTAAAATTTGTTGATTTAATAGGCGAGTGGTTTCTATGTTCAAAAGCTTTAGCTTATTTTTGTATACATATAAAAAATTACATATGCAAATTCAATCGTACAATTTGAATTCAACTTAATAAATCTTATAAATATTCCATACCTACAAACATAGATTTGCTTAATATCTTCATTCAATAAAAAAAAATGATATTATAAACAATTTTAAAATTTTAAAATATTTTGAAAAGTTGTAGGTCTGGTTGATACACGCGGCACCTTAACAGAACTTTTTCAAGATCAATTATCTACTCCTACATATTTAAATTTCTTTTAAATCAAGAATATTTCAAGAAAATTTCCATTCATATGCATATACATGCAATAGTTGTATATGTGCATATTATCAAATATAGTAAAGGAGTTCCCCCAATGTAAATGACAATGAAAAAAATAAAAAATAAAAGATTATAATGACAATATTATTTTTAAGAAATTATTTTAGGATAAAATTTAGTTTTTAAAATTAGAATCAATGTATTCATGATAGCAAATCTAATTATAATATATCAAATTTATTTAACATAAAGGAGGGGTAAATTTTTTTATTAAAACAAGAAGTACAAAGCAAGGGCACTACATAGCCCTATCAAGCTCCAGCAAGTGATCCAACTGGTGAGAAAGGTCCGAGGGTAACTAACCCTGGTCCACCAGATTCCAATCATGAATATGATCAGAAGCCCATTTAGCCAGACAATCAGCAAGACCATTCCATTCTCTAGGAATATGAGTGAAAGTAACAAGCTCCAAAGAAGCACAAAGGTTGAGAATCTGATCAACAATCAAAGCCAAATGCCAGCTAACATCATCTAAATGCCACCTATTCAAAAAGTTCACCACAACCTGGGAATCAAACTCACATATGATCCTTCACCAACCCAATTGACTTCCACGCTCCACAATGGATAAAATAGCCTGAGCCTCCATTAAATTATTAGTATGAAGACCCTTATAAATAGAGAAGATAAACTGAACATCTCTAGAGCTATCTCGACCAACACCACCAATTCCAACATGACCAGGGTTTCCTCGAGAAGAGCCATCTGTGTTGATTTTTAAGACTCCCTGAGCTGGAGGACACCATCTCCCCTCCCTATTCACCTTCGGGGTAGGATGTCTACATTTGTTGCACATAAGCTCTCATTGTTGAGGAGGAAGATCAAGACGATTACAACAACCAACATCACACTAATACACTAATGTTGTCAAATCACACTTAGCCGCAGTAGTTTCTCCCAAGAATGTAGAATTTTCCACCACAAGCGAGGGGCCACCAATATCACATCTTGAAAAATCTGACGATTCCTTTCCAACCAAAGATTCCAGCTAATAAAGGATGGACCAAGAGCCAATATATCAAATGTATTCACAATACATCAACATGATCAATTTTTTGCATGGAAAAGCAATACAAGTTTGAAGACATTTTGACAACATAACCTTATGTAAAATCATACAATCATAAAAAAATATGCATTTCCAAACTATGAACCAATATATAGACAAGACCCGAAACTAGAGACCACCAATGGTTTCTAAAAGCAACTAGAGAAAATCATGGGCTAAAAGTAGAACTAAAATCTCCATGCAAATCCCAATAACCAAATTAAGCAGAGAAAATTTAGAAAATTTCTCTTTCATCTAAAGAACTCCACTTGTAATCTTATCTATCTTTTTGGTAATTTGCATTCTCAAAGCTGCACAGACAATAGTACAACTTATAATAGTTGTATTCAAAAACTTTATGACAACTAAGTGATAATTATAAATTGCTAAATTAAAACTGCATGTTAAAATGAAACACAATAAACAATTAAATATAAATCTTAGAAAAGGTAAGGTTGAGACACCTTTTTTTGAACATTCCCCCACTTGCTAAACACCTTGCAAGAGAATAAGGGGATCAACAACATCTATCTACTAGGGGTTGTGATGCACATAGATTCACTATATTATTTGAATTTCTCTATGTTCACAGGCTTTGTCAATGCAATGACAACAATCACCAAAGTGTTAACCTTTTCAATCATCACCCTTCCACCATCAACCATGTCATAAATGAAATGCTACTAAACATTTATATGCTTCATTTGTACATGAAAAGTTATATTTTTTACTAGGATAATGGGACTTTGACTATCACATTCAATCTAAGCTACTCTCTGAGTTAGTCCAATATCTAAACACAATATTTGGAAGAAAATCACCTTCTTATAAGGATGAGTAGTTGCCATCTATTTTACCTCATAGAGGATAAAATGACCATAAAATATTGATTTCTTAGCCAACTAATTATACTATGAATTATGTTGAAAACATAACCATTGGTAGATCTCTTACCCAATTTGAGTCAACAAACCCTTGGATCTCCAAGTGTTACGAGCACTCTCTTAGTACAAAATAAAATACTTTGTAGTGCCTCACAAGTACTTAAAGGCTATTTTCATTGTTTTCCAATGCTCTCTACCAAGAGTAGCTAGATAATAAATCAAGACTCCCATTACTTGGGAAATTTCTAGTATAGTGTATGACATTAGACTACCAATTGCACTAATATAAGAAACATATGGTTAAAATTTCAAATTTGTGTCACACATCAAGCCGACTTATCAACACAAATTAATGTAAGCATTTCTAATTGAAAGTCAATTTTGGTCAAACATATGATCTAGCCAAAAATTCATACTAATTAAATCATATTTGGGGTTCAACTTTCCCAACTAGAAGTGTCCACTAAATACATGCACAACATCTCTTTGGGCCAATTTATCAAAAATTAAAATTATGTGAAAAATATGATGTTCTTACAACTCCTATTCATACAAATAATATTTTTAAAATCTAAAAATACTCTTTTGTAGATCTAATAATATTTGTTTACATGATTCTTTTCAATATTCCATTATAATAGAGCCAACAACAAATACAAATAGAGTTTGATAATTGGAAATATCAATTAATATTAATTTAAATTTAAATTTTAAAATCAAGATGATTTGATGTGTTAATGTAATGCAATGCTTATATTATTTTACATGATTTCTTCCAAGATTTCATTACAATAGAGCCAACAACAAGTACAATTTGATTAATTGGACATACAAATTAATAGTAATTTTTATTTTTATTTTAAAGTCAAGATGGTTTGGTTCATTAATGTAATACAATGCTTATATCTTTTTACATGATTTCTCCCAAGATTCCATTATAATAGAGCCACAAACAAATACAGTTTTATTAATTGAACATATAAATTAATAGTAAGATTTATTTTTAATTTAAAGTAAAATATAATTTGGTGCAAATGTTTAAATCATTTTACATGATTTCTTCCAAGATTCCATTACAATATAAGAAACAAAATTTATTGTAATAGAATCCGGGAAGAAATCATTTGAAAAAACATAACCATTGTGTTACATTAATGCACCAAACTATCTTAGCTTTCAAATTAAATTAAAATTAATAATAATTTATATGTCCATTAACCAAATTGTATTTGTTGTTAATTTTGTAAAGAAAAATAAATAAGAAAAAAATAAATATAAATACATAGTAATAAATAAAGATTCTTATTAAAGAAAAGTAATTTAAAATTCTTTTATTATCAATAAAAATAACGATGCGATGTCATGCATTTCTGTAACTCTTGCAGCTCCCGTAGCTTCCATAGTTGCTACCCCTGTCTTTCCCTCAACGCTAGTTTGTTCTTTGATTGCAGGTGACAATAATCCTACCACGCTCTTTCTCCCAACCTTCGATGGGGTTTCGTTGCTAGGGAAGGATACCGAGATCTCAAAACCTCCATTGGTATGCCCTAGTTCAGTTAGGGCTACAGAATTTTGGAGCATAGAATACTCCTATACGGGAAATTCAATATCTCTTCACCATGCTATTGGTTACCAGGGATCGTGGAACTAAAAAAATGGGCATAGTTTGTCCTTCAGGGATATGCTTGTTGGATCGAATCAAGGGAAAAAGTTTAAGTCTGCGGTCTAGGATGCTCGCCCTCTGAAGGGAAATTCAGCCTCTAATGTGCATGGGACCTCCAAGATCTGCCCAAAAATATTCATTAGAAAGGCATCCTCCTCAACTGTTCTGGTTTTTTCAAAGAAGCTCAAAAAGGAGGTCAAGGCTAGTGAGCAGTATTTTTCCTCCAACGGATTGATTGGCCAGTTCAATCGTCTATGGTCAAAATTAACAAATCTGCATCAGTGGATCTCATCGGCATGGTTGCCCACACTCAAAGGTAATGGAGAAGTTTAGGTACCTGTCCTCAAGGGTTTTTTATTATGGTTTTTGACTGCATTCACAATAGGGATGTCATTATGCAAGATAAATGGTGTAGGGGCTAAAGCCTTCTCCTTCTCTTTCTAGATTTTAACCCTACTACTGCATCTTATTTTGTAAAACCTATTTGGAATTTCCTTCTGAATCTTTTGTTACAATTTTGGTTTGTAGATTATTTTCAAGCGATCGGGGACTCATTGGGAAGCTTCCTTGTAGTGGACTCAGACACAACTAATTTCACCCACACAACTTTTTCTCACATCCTTGTTGACATTGATGTCACAAATGATCTTCCCATATCCATATCACATTCAATTTTTTTGATGGTCCAACTGGACACAACTTCTAGATTATGAAGGTTTACCCTTCTAATGTAGGAAGTGTTTTGAAATGGGTCATATGGACAATTCCTGCTCCAGAATCATTAAAAATTTAGATCAATAGTCATGGTGGAATGATGCTTTGCCTCATCATTACTCAATCAAAGCATCATCAAAGGTGAATGAGGAAAAGGTTGAACCTTCGAGCTGATGCCCGCTTTCTCCCTAAATTTTGAGATTAAGAAAGATAAAGCATATTAAGCTATGAAACCTTATACAGAAGCTAGGGGTGATCCCACAATAGTGGTTTACAATTTTTGGCCAAACTGGACATTGAAATTATTATTTTTAACTAAATATTCACATTCGGGCACATATAGCGGCCAAAATGTGAGGAATTTGAAGATGATGCAAACTAGACTCTCGTCACATTTGTCTGTAGATTCTAAAAATATTTTTTTCAAAATTTTTGGAATTAGATTGCATTTCTTTTTCCATCTCCCACGAAAACTAGTTTTTTTTAGAAAACAACATTTTTAAAAAGTGATGCACACTGTTTAATGCATAACTTTTTTTCCATGAAGGATAAAATTCTAATTCTTTCAAATTTAGATTTGTAACTATGGTATCTAGTGCTTCCACTTGGTTAGATAGTTTTTTATTGAATATTTTTTCTTTAATCAAGTTTCGAAGTTAAACCAATTACAATTCAGACATAGCGCGACCGTATAATGTGTAATTTTTTTTGTATTTATCAAAATTTTATTTTATTTTTTTTGTTGGATCAAGGACTTCAATAACTGGTGCACTCATATTTTTCAAATTTTTTTTGATAATCTGCTATTTTTCCACATGTACAGAACAGAGACCTTCATTTTCGGTGAAGAACCAATGTTTAATAAAAGTAAAAAAACAAATACATAATAAAATTAGAAGATAGTAAAATTATATTTGTTGGATAGCTCGTTCTAAGGACTACCTAATTCTAGATGGGTTTCTGAAGACTCCTCCATTTTCATCCTCAACCCGAGCTTCGAAGAGTAAAAAGATAGACTTTTTTTGTGTCTCGAGAGGGCGATGAGGGGCAAGGGGGGTTCGAACAAACCCCTAAGGGTTCGGCCGAACCCCAAGGGGTTTTCTCAAACCATGGTTCAGCTGAACCCCTTCAAGGGGGTTCGACCGAACCCCTTTGCTATGCATTTGGTTTTTTTTTGCCAAAATTCAAAGGGGTTTGCTTTCTAATGGGTTTGTTCGAACCAAGAGGTTCAAAACCCCCAAAATTGTTAAAAAGGAACTTAAAAAAAAAAAAATGCACTAATGAAAGAAGGATAGGAGGTGGATTACATGATACCCCTCATAGATAGCTTCTATCATATAAGTACATATACAATGGTCTCCATAGGAGAGATATAAAGAGACAATAAGCCCCCCCCACAATGAAGAAACTCATATTGCAGTGGGAGATGTCTGATGTAGAATCCAAAAGGAGATCCCTAAGCAGCAGATAATATTCCTCCCCTTGGGAAGAAATGGATCTAAAGGACGATGGCGAAGAAACCCTGTGAAGAGTGATGAACCAATCTATCTCAAGATGTGTGCCATGATAGGATGTTAAAGAATCTCTCTGTCTGAACTGAAACAAATGATGCCAAATCCAAATTGATGTGGAGAATCCTGAAATGCAACCTCTGAATGCACGGATAATGGTGGGTGTAACTTTTGCGTCTGAGCTCTATTTTTCATAAACGAATAGGCGTCGAAAATCTGGTTCAGTGCTCTACACAATGATCAAACTTATTTTCCTAGATTCTACCCCATGTATATTTTATTCAATGTTTTGTGTTTTCACGGTTTACTTAATTACTTGGACGTTTTGGCACTTGGGAACCTCCTGTATTAGGCTCTATTTCATTTGATCTACATGCTGCAAGGTCATTTTTATCATATTTTTTAATTTGAAGAGTTATCATGGGTTTTTCTACTCACCCTTCAGTTGTAATTCTGGAATGGGGTAATTATGAGTCATGGGAAAGGGGCATACTTACACATTGTAGGTGGCTTAATATTTTTCCTTATTTGTATGATCTCATACCTAAACCAGCCACTTCAGAGGGAAAACTAGCTTGGGATATCATTAGAGATCACATACTAGGACTTATATTGTCTAGTGTTGATGATGACACTATGTGGGCTATATCGGACATTGATTGTCCCCACCCACTTTGGACACATCTTTGGGAGATCTATGGAGAGCCCAATCTCTCTCCATTCACAGAGGATCCTGTTTCAGATTTTCTCTTACCCATTGCCTGGAGAGATAATACACCCTTTGATCATGATACTTTAGAGGAGCTTGAGTATTTAGACACCCTTACATGTTCTGATGGATCAGATGCTTGTCTCATAGTTCCTACTCTTCAAATTGAGATTATACATGTATCATCCATTATTCCTGATGATATCAGTATTGCCACATTGGCCCTTATGGATTCATTTCAACATCATGACCATCTTGGTCATTCATTATCTGCTACATCATGGGATTCTTATCTTATAGACACATTCTTGTTTGTTGAGTCTCACACTACAAATCTTGAGGATTATTTTGAGGACATTCATCTCCTCTACCATGAAAATCAGGTTATCACTGTACACCCACCATTATCTGTGCATTCAAAGGTTGCATTTCCAGATTCTCCACATCAGTTTGGATTTGGCATCATTTGTTTCAATTCAGACAGAGAGATTCTTCAGCATCCTATCATGGCACACATCTTGAGACAGATTGGTTTATCACTCTTCATAGGATTTCTTCGCCATCGTCCTTTGGATCTGTTTCTTCCCAAGGGGAGGAATATTATCTGCTGGTTAAGGATCTCCTTTTGGATTCTACATCAGGCATCTCCCATTACGATAGGAGTTTCTTCATTGTGAGGGGGCCTTCTTGTTTCTTTATATCTCTCCTATGGAGACCATTGTATATGTACTTATATGATAGAAGCTGTCTATGGGGGGTATCATGTAATCCACCTCCTATCCTTCTTTCATTAGTGCATTTCTTTTCATGTCTTTCATCTCTTTTTGGAGTAGAGTTGTTTCCATGAGGTTTTCTCTATTTCTCCACTTTATAGAGATTTGGTTGTATTCGAGTACCTCATCAGGCCTAGTTGTCAGGATCCTTGTTTGCTTTCATGCATTGTAGTTACCTTTGCTTTCTTGCACATTTTTGTAGCTACACTCTTGCTCATCTTAAGGGGGGTGTTAGAGTAAAGGTTTTAACTTAATTATGTTAATTAAGTTACCTTTATTCCTCTCTTAAGATTTCACTTTAGTTTGCATATTGTGACATTTAATAATTAATATTAATTATTAAATGTCTACCTATTAGGGTTTCTTTAGGGTTGCACAATCTCCTTTTATAAGGATTGATCATTGTATTTTATTCTCTCTCTCTGATTAATACATTTTTAGCTTTCAGAGCACCCTTGCTTTTTTGTCTCCATCTCTTTTATCTGTGACAAGTTATTTGCATACAGGTGATCTTCGGGGTCTGTGAAGTTGGCTTTCACAACTTCTACATTTATGTATTTATGATGCATGTGATCTCCTTGGAGGAGATAGTTAGATCATGGATGTCATGTTTATATTCCTGATTCATGATTGGAGCTTTGAAATTGATCTTGTGTAGTTCTCTTATGTATTGGGTACATTAATCATTTGCTTGATTACTTCATGATAGTGCCATGTTGCGTTTGGAGTTTGGCATGGATTGGTTGGTTATAGGTCCTCATGGATACTTAGAGAAATAGGTGAGGCTTGAGTTCTTTTATGGTAAGAGATATATGTTGGAATGGTTACTCGTAAGAAAATATTTTTCAACAGTAAAGGCCGAGAAGCCTACACCTTGGTTGAATGTGAGTTCAACATACTCAACAATTTCACATGCCTCCAAAGAGGCAGTTTGGATATAGAGACTTGGGAAAGGTATTGGTTTTAATTGCAAGTAAGTTAAACTTAAATGTGATAGTCAGAGTGCTATTTGTTTAGCCAAAAATCCTATGTATCATGTTCGTACTAAGCATGTTGATGTTCAGTATCACTTTGTGCAAGAAATGGTTGAGAGTGGGAAGGTATTAATTGAGAAAGTTGGAACTTTGATTAATTTTGTAGATTACTGTATGAAACCATAGATTTTTGGGTAGGGCTTATAGGCTACTCTTGCACTCTTAGGAATGTTTCACCTAAAAGGAGAGAGAATTAAACCCCACTCAAAAGTGTCAGTGGTTCACTCAAATTAAGATGTATATGATGTTATTTAGACCAAATGGAATGATCTAAGTGCAATTAAATGAACTATTTGACTGATTATGAATGCAAAACCTAAGAATTATGCAATGTTGGAAAACATAATGTCATATGCAAACAGCTTGAAATGATGAATGAAAATGTAAACTATACTAAACAAAAAGTCAAATATCAAAATATGTGCACCTGAGAAGCTGAAGAAGACTGGAGAGTAATATGGAAATCTAGTTAAGCCTAATTTTGGGTTGATTGGGACTCGTTCGCTACCCTAGGCGAATCAGTCCTAGGTCAAGGTTTTTCTGCATAAGAGCTATTTTCTGCTAACTGGGAGTCTATATTTGCATCTGAATTAAAATAGCACCTCAGGAGGGACTCATTCAACATACATGGCGAATTAGTCCATTTCAAATTTATGTGATTTCAAATCTATGTTATATACCTTGACACCTATACTGTAACACTTTCTAATGAAAACCTGAATCAAGATCTCAGAAAATTCCCGCAAAATAGTTTAAAATTATTTGTCTAATGGGGGGGTTTTCCTTGGTCAAACCCCAAGTAGGGTAATCAAACCTTGAATGAATAAAAATCTACATAAAGCCCTAGCGTTAGATGTGTTAAAGACTAGGAAAATATTAAGTATGTCAAAAACCCTATTTTATTATGCAAGAATAAGAAATGCAAATGTGATTTGAATGATGCAAGATCTCAACCCTAGAAATCTCACAACACATCAAAAATGGAGATAAAATGACATGCAAATGGAATGTAAATGAGATATAAAACTTAATCTGAAAATAGAGACGCAATGGAAGAAGAAATCACTTTGAAACAAGTCTTTAGGTGTCTAGTTGCATCTCCTCAACCTATATTTCTACATGATTTACCATAGGAATCCATCATTAACTCTTTGCAATGTGAACTTTGATCCAAAAAGTGAGTTTCAAGACCTGCAAAAACCCTAGTTTGATGCCCTAAAACTTCAACTTTGCTAATGAAAATTGTTGTAGAAGACTTGACTTTAGAAATTTCTTTTGTGAAATGACTAAAAATGAGTATTTTTAAGCAACACCTAATTTTCCTGTTATTTAGACCTAAGAGGCTGACATTCATCGAAAAATTAAGTTTCAAATTAATTGAATTCCCACTCAAAATTGAAATTTTCCTCAAAAGGGACTCATTCGCCCAAGGTGGAAAATGGGTCCCACTACTAATTTTTGAAGGTGGGTTTTCGGGATATGGAAGAATTGAATGTTGTTTGTCAGGATTTAAGTGATTTCTTAGGTAAAACGAGCCTCTAGATAAATAAAAAATGGGTCTTAGGGGCCTATAAATGTCATTTTGAAGGATAAATGATGCAAGGGGACTCAAAAGTGGGTCTAGTTAAGCGTGAAATTGTCTCTTTTCTCAAGAGTGTCCAATTTTCTATAGCACAAGTATCACTTTGTGTGAGAAATGGTTGAGAGTGGGAAGGTATTAATTGAGAAAGTTGACACTTTGATTAATGTTGTAGATTATTGTACGAAACCAGTTTCTACAGATAATTTCTCTTGGTTTTTAGTATTAATCATTTTCTTGGAGCTTCATGATTATGCAGGTTGCATTTGAAGTTGGCATAGGAAGGCCATTGGCCTTGAGTCTCGTGCTTGATTTATAATAATGATTCCTTTTTTAGAATAATTGCAATGTATAATGTCAAGTGGGAGGATGTTGGAAATAGGATGTCAATTAATTGCAATCCTAAACATTATTTCATCTATCTCCTAAGTCCTTGGAAAGTGTTCCCCAACACTAGGATTAGAAAAAGATTAAATTCGACATGTTAATTAACATTTGTAATTAATTATAAATGATTGGAACATGTGAGGGTGTCCAAGAAGAGTTCCTAAATAATAGGAGCACATGGGGCACCCACATGGAAGGTGGAACCCACCTTGAGTTAAGTTAATTGTTTGGAGAAAAAGATAACACTTCAGTAATGCATGTAAAGATCCTAGAAGTTAGGGATTGGTGTTTACATGCATGGAGTTCAGTTCAATTCAGTTATGGTTTAGTTATCTTCAGTTGCATGTAGTTAGTTTGGGTTGCATGTCAGTTAACTTCAGTTGACTTGAATTGCATGCTAATGACTTGAGTTGCATGACAGATAAAAGGTGACTACTTCAAGTTAACAAGGGATGATCAATCATGCATGATATTTACATGAATGATGGAGAGATATGTTTTAGTTAATATAGATTGACTTGGACCCACCTTGGGCACCTAGGTTGGCATCTTGGAGTTGATACTTTTGCATGATAAGATATTTTATAAGGTTGAGTTAAGTGGGCCATTCTTGGGTGCAAATTTTGAGGAGAAGCTTACAAGATATCTTCAAAATCAACGTTGAGTTATGACTTCAGTTTGGGACACCCAAATTGATGAAGGACTTGGTTTGACATTGTTTTTCACGGAATAAATCTACTTGCAAAGAATAGGCATAGGTTTTGTGAGATAAGCTTTGTGCTTTGTAATTACAAGACTCATTATTGTCTATTTATTGCAACAAATTGAAGAGAGTTTTATCAGATTTTATTGTAGGTTGTGAAGAAAATTTGTTGAAAGCAAAAGAAGCATCTCAAGCAAGGATTGATAAAGAATTGTTGTAATTTTGTTGTAAGGTTAAATAATACAAGAACTATTGATTCTAGTGGTGGAGTTTTTTCCAAAAGGGTTTCTCCAAAGTATATGTTGTGTCACTTCTATCTTTTGGTCTTATTATTCTACAATCTTCTGTCTACTTCTAGAAATGGTAAAATGAATCTAAATAGATAATCATCCACAAATAAATTGTAACAAAGGACACTTAATTAGATCTATAGTATAATAGTTTTACAAGTTCTAAAGCTACATAATTACCTCCATTTTCAACACTAATAGTTGAACACAAAAAAAAAAAAAAATTAATAAAAGAATACATTATTATTTAATATACAATTTATAACCAACACAAATGAACCAATAGTTGAACACTAATTTTTTTTGTCAATCCTTCACATTTCATGGGAAAATACAAGGTATTTATTGTGCTCACCTTTTATATTTATGATAGGACAAGCTATTAATATGTTCCAATGCATATACATTGCTACCTCAATTGTTGTACACATAAGAATAATATTTTTTCACTATGACAACAATACTTGTTTAAATGAGTATCTTATTTTATAAATGACACTTTTATAGTGAATGATTATGATATTTTATTTGAAACAAAAATTTGTTTATTTCACTTGTTAATGAATGTATTTATGTTTTTTTTATATAACATTCGTAGTTTCCCATGTGTTCAAGTATGGGTCCATCTTGACTAACATTTTGTTATTTTATGATTTAGATGTGGATTAATTATTTACAATATATAGTATAAATATGTGGCAAGATTGAATATTATAAGTATAAGTTCTATAACAACAATTGGACCCTACACAACTACTGGCCTCTCTCCCCTAGTTGAACACAAAAAAATATTTTTTGTTATAAAAACAACATATTATTATTTAAAATACACATTATATCCAACACAAATGGACCAATAGCTAAACACTAATTTTTTTAATGCTATTAGATTTCCACAATCCATAGTGCTGAAGATTGTTAATTTCTGGATTTTTGATTGTGTTAGAGCTTTTTTCATCACAACACAAATGGACCAATAGCTAAACACTAATTTTTTTGACAATCTTTCACATTTCATGGGAAATACAACTTATTTATTGTACCCACCTTTTATATTTTGTGATAGGACAAACTAGTAATATGAAATACTCCAATGCATATGCATTGCCACCCCATTAGATGTACACATAAGAATAATATTTTTCACTATGACAAGAATACTTGTTTAAATGAGTATCTTATTTTATAAATGACATACTTATAGTGGATGGTTATGATATTTTATTTGAAACAAAAAATATCTATTTCACTTACATTAATGAATGTATTTATGTTTTTTTATATAAGATTCATAGGTTCTCATGTGTTCTAGTGTGGGTCTATCTTGACCAACATTTGGTTATTTTTTTATTTACGTGTAGATTAATTATTTACAATATATAATAAATATGTGGCAATAATGAATATTATTAGTACAAGTGCTATAACAACAATTGTACTCTACACAACTACTAGCCCCTCTCCCATGGCATCTCTCCCCTATTTGAACACAAAAAACTATTTTTTGTTATAAAAACAATGTTTTATTATTTAAAATACACCTTATATCCAACCCAAATGAACCAATAGTTGAACACTAAAACTTGTTGACAATCCTTGAACATTTCATGGGGTATTTATTATGCTCACCTTTTATATTTGGGATAGGACAAACTATTAATATGAAATACTTCAATGCGTATGTATTGCTACCCCAATAGTTGTACACATAAGAATAATATTTTCCACTATGACAACAATACTTGTTTAAATGAGTATTTTATTTTATAAATGACAAACTTACACTAGATGGTTATGATATGTTAGTTGAAACAAAAAATTATTTATTCCACTACTTTTATTTATTTTTATATAACATTCTTAATGTTCCTATGTAAGTGTCCATCTTGACCAACATTTGATTATTTTTTATTTATATGTAGACTAATTTTTTATACTATATAATATAAATATATACGACAAGAGTTAATACTATAAAATATTATAAGCACAAATGCTATAACAAGACTCCCTTCCCCCTCAAGTATATTTGCATCACATATAATTGCAAAATGAAACTTATAATACAATACACTCATTATTACTTTTAACGCACAATTTATTATTGATGTACCTAAACATTAAATGCTCATTTTTATTAATGTACTTAACATTAATTTAAAACGGCGCCGTATTTGGAATGAGTAGCTTTCAGCTCTCGTCCGTGATTAATACACGTGGAATGGCGTTTTTAAATTGCAGTAAAAGCAGTTGATAAGTTGATAGAAAGCTTGTGGTTCTCTTTTAATAGGACGAGATATTTATATACAGAATGAATCAGATAGTGAGTGGGCGAATCTTGTGTGGAGTTTTCCAATCAAATCTCATATACAGATTGTCCTATCACTGTCCAGAAGCAACACAAGCAGCTAATTTTTACCGTACGTTTCCCGCGTGCACAACAAGTTATTTTTTTCCACGGCACCGCTCTTATATCGTACGGCAATGTGCGAAATTGTAGCACAACTCATCCACATGACTATGAGACGTGTGTGGAGGAATCAGTCGTGAGTAGTATATAGTTAACTAAGCCGGCTCTCCGTCTACAGCGGAATCGCAAGAGTCGTAGTTTTCAGTTTGTACTGACCCGCACAAATTACGGTTCGAGCCTTTCTACACTGAAATCTCAAAATTCAATGGGCAGAGATAGATTGGGAGGCCTGCTTACGAACAAGTGGTTAGGGTTCGTAACGGCCATTTGGGTGCAAGCAATCGCTGGCAACAACTATACTTTCGCTAATTATTCCGTGGCTCTCAAGGCCATTTTGGGCTTAAACCAGCTGCAGCTCAATAACCTCAGCGTTGCCAAAGATGTGGGGAAAGCTTTTGGTTTGGTTGCAGGGTTTTCTTCGGATTATTTACCGGCCTGGGTTATTCTGCTGATTGGCTCTGTGGAAGGACTTGTGGGTTACGGAGCTCAATGGCTGGTCGTCAGCCAGAGGATTCGACCTCTGCCCTATTGGCAGGTAAAAGTTTGTTGGGTTTGCTGTTTGTTATTGTGTAGGTGCTAATGGGTTGAAAGGTTGGTGCAGATGTGTGTGTTTCTGTGCATGGGAGGGAACAGCACGACGTGGATGAACACGGCGGTTCTGGTGACTTGCATGCGGAATTTCTCGAAGAACAGAGGCCCCGTGGTGGGAATTCTGAAAGGTTACATTGGCCTCAGCACTGCCATTTTCACCGACATTTGCAGTGCCCTTTTTGCCAGAAACCCTTCTTCGTTTCTATTGATGCTCACCGTCGTACCTGCCGTCGTCTGCGTCACTGCCATGGTGTTTATGCAGCCCGTGCCTCCTGCAGCTGACGAAAGGGAAGAGAAAGAGGAAGTTAACAGTTTTTCTGTCTTGAATATCTTGGCAATTGTTACAGCCGTCTATTTGCTTGCCTTTGATATGACTGGCGACCACGGAGTTGTGCTTTCGCGTGCTTTTGTGGGGTTCTTGTTGCTACTCCTCGCCGCGCCTTTGATCGTGCCTGCCAAACTTTCGATACAGCGACGATTTTCTGCCCACGCGAATCGAATCCCCGGAAATCCGTGGGCAAATCGAGCGACAAAAAACTTAAAGAGCCTTTGTTAAACACTGCTGAGGAAGGAGCTGCGGGGGTTGGCAGTTCTGTATCCGTTGTTAGTCAATCTCCGCCGCCGCCGCCAAGCCTGAACCAGATCGTGCGCAAGCCACTTATTGGGGAAGATCATACTTTATTTGAGGCGATGCAGAAATTTGACTTCTGGTTACTGTTCTTGGCGTTTCTTTGCGGCGTTGGGACGGGTATGGCAGTGATTAACAACATGGGGCAGATTGGGCTGGCCATGGGCTACGTTGACATTTCTGTGTTTGTGTCTCTCATCAGCATTTGGGGATTCTTTGGGAGGATTGGAGCGGGTTCCATTTCTGAGCATTTTCTAAGGTATATCCTCTTCTGTAGAAATATAATATCCAAGTTGAAGCTTAGAATAAATCCACTTCAAAAAAATCAAGTTAAAGTACCAACAGAAAATTCAATTTAACTAAAAAAGAAGTATAACGGACATCTGGACATCTGGGTTAGTTTTTAAGTTCGGAAATGGTAGTACATTTAGTTATTAGCTTAATAATTAAGTTAATGCTTCCTCTTGAGATTACTTAACTTCGATCAGATCCGAAGATCTCATTCATGACCAAAACTTTGGATTTCAGGAAGGCGGGCGTACCGAGACCTGTGTGGATGGCTGTATCGCAGGTGGTGATGATAGTGGGGTACATAACAATGGCGATAGGGATGCAGGGGTCTCTGTACATTGGATCAATGGTAGTGGGTATCTGCTACGGCGTCCGTCTCTCCATTTCCGTCCCAACTGCATCTGAGCTTTTTGGATTGAAATACTACGGCTTGATTTACAACTTCCTTATCCTCAACTTGCCCTTGGGCTCCTTCCTCTTCTCTGGTCTTTTGGCTGGGATTTTATACGACATCGAGGCTGACAAAGACCGGCAGGGATATGCAATCTCACCACCCTTAACTACAGGGTGGTCATATGTAAACTTCAATGGCCTCTTAAGCGGGCGACATGAGTCATATCTGGGAAATGGCAAGACATGCGTGGGGGCACACTGTTACAGATTGGTGTTCGTGGTGATGGCTGGAGTTTGCCTGTTGGGATTAGGCCTCGACTTGCTTCTCACCTTTAGGATGAAGAAATTGTATTCCAACTTATACAAGTCTAGGAAGGCCAGAGTTTCACAAAATCTGAGACAAAAGCTCTGAGTTTCTATGTATTATCTGTTAAACTGTAGTGATTTATTGTTTGATTACAGTCGAGCTTTCGTAGTAGTGGGGAGGCACAGACAAATTCATATGTTTGTGTTTGTAACCAGTAGTCTATCTAATGTATGAAGTGGAAGTTTTATTTAAGCGATGTATTTTTAAGTGTTTTAAATTATGTAACTTTATTGGATTTTAATGGTAGTTTTGAGGTAATTTTTATGTTGTATGAGTAATTATTTATAAGAATTTATTTTTCATGATTATGAATAGTTTATTTATTAATTATTATATTTAGGTGATGTAGAGAAAAGTGAGAACTTTTTATAATATTTCATCAATGAAATAATTTACAATACATAAATACATTTAATTTAATTAAATGTAAATAATAAATAGATAATTAATTTATATAGATTAAACAATTAAGATAAATAATCAAAAGATGATAAGGATATTTATTTGTAAAATTAATGAAGGATTAATTTGGTTATTTTGTGCAAAAAGTTTATCATTTTCATTAGAAAATATATTTTCTTTATTTGGTAAGTATTTTAGAATCTAAATAGATCTAGAAATCAATGAGGGTTAGTTTTAATTGTTGTGGGTTTAATCTTTGATTGTTATAATTTTGATTTGTCTTGTAGATCTAGTATGTGTCTCATGAGAATGGCATGTGAGAACATGTGTCTAAAAACTCGCCCACCTTTACTTTTAGAATATTAGAGTTTGTCAAGGATGTATCTAAGAACACTATTTAGAAATTTATTGATTTAATAGGTGAGTGGCTTCTCCTGGGTAGACTCTTTTGGTAGATTGATTTAATGATGGTGAGAAAATATATTGAATACAACATTCACCAACATGTATGTGGCCTATATATAAATGTGATTTAAACAATCTTTTTATTCTCCAAATCCAACATATTTTGCATGTGATTCCCTTTAGAATTTAAATGCACTTTGAATATATTTAAACACCATAATATAGAAACAAGTCACACAAACATGTGTTAATTTGACCCATAATAGCTAATACAAAGGGGGAAAAAAGTTTGAATTTTAAGTTTAAGCTCAATCATATATGTCACAAGATTGAACTAAGTAGTTCTCAAATAAACAAGGTCAATCATCAATCACCCAAAAATGAATCACCCAAAAATGAATCCTATGGTAAAATAATAATTTTAAGATAAGGAGCAAATGCATGAAAGTAACTCCAAAAGAAAATATAGAAATGATAAGTAAATGATGTCTATATGAAAAATGATGTAAATAGGGTAAAACAAATAGGAATAGGAATTAAACAATAAGTCAAACTTAACACAAAAATATACCACTTGTTAAATGCTATTATATGAATATTTCATTAAAATGAACATAAAATTAAATAGAAAATAACATAAATATACTAATTTCACCATTATACACTTCAATATAACAACTATTGTTTAGTTATTTAAAATCATGAAAAGTATATAATTTTACACATAACTATTCATAAAATTAAATAAATAAGAATCAATCTAAATAAATTATTGCATAATAAAATTATTTTTATTAATAAATTGAATTAATAATAATAAATATTAAAAATAACATATTTTCTTTTAAAATTAAAATATACTAATAATTTTCCCTAATCAATTCCTCTATATTTCAACATATATTATGTAATTACAATTATATTCGATTACCCATGATTTGTACCCAATTCACTTTTTTATGTGAATAAAACGGCAAAGGCTTGCTACAATATCCAATTCTTTAACTCAGCTTTATTTGAAAAGAGACATAAAGCGCCATGAAAGAGATTGGCATTCATAGTTATCTTTTCTTTGGTTTTAAAACGATAATGTTTGGGTATGGATGATATGCAGCAGTTATTCGAGGAGGATAAGATCAACCAGACGGCCAGCCTTCTAGTCAAAATCAATAGTAGGAGATCTGATTTAGAAAAAAGCATGAAAGAAAATTAAATTTGGGTCTTGGTCCCATAGACTGTTTAGTCTCGTGGACGTCATTAAAATCTTTCATTCATTCATTCATATGCTTTTCGTACATTTTCCTTGATTGAATATATTGTCGGATTTACAACTTGGCAGTGTTTACACATAATAAATTACAGTATCTCTTAAAGATTGGGTTTCTTTACAGAGGCTTTTTTATTTATTATTATTTTAAATTTTATTATTTTTATAAATCTATATGAACATTTTATTTTTATTACATAAGTTTTTATGCATTTGTAAATGTTATTTTTAATATTTATTATTATTAATTCAATTTATTAATAAGTTTGAGTTAGGAAAATTTGTTCACTAATCAAGCTGATAGGCTTTTTAATAATGTTTTTAAATATCATCTTGGTGAACAAATTTTCAAATGTAATTTTTTTCAAATCATCATACATGTCAAATATCAATTCTACACATAATAATCGTGTTCAAAACAATCAAGATCAATTACCTAGATTGTAATATTGATTCTTAGATATTTTTACTCTAATTCAAACTTCGAGGTATTTATGAAAGTGGCAAATCACTCCATAACAATATTGTCATTATCTATCAATTATCAATGTTGGAGCTCAATATACGGTTCCTCCTATTTAATTATTACATATATTTTAATTCCATTATTAATACTCTATATTATCTAAATTAATTGTTTGTTAATTAACTACATTCATTTGATAAAAAAATATTTATGTTAAAAAAAATTACAAATGTGAACACTTATAGAAATTTTTTAGATTGTCCACATCTACCTAGCTTGCAAATTTAAAGCATAGTCATTAATTTTAAATAAATATAAATATTGAGTGTAAGGAAATTTTATAATCACCTTCACATATATATTTAGAAAGTAAAATAATAGATTATAACGACATTTAAATACCTTGAAATATTATAATTAAGATTGGTCTGCTAATTTAATATATTTTTAAAAACAATGTATAAAAGAAAAAGTATATCTAATTTTACGTTTGATGTTGAACATGGTATAATAAATGGTGGACAAAGACTTATTAATATGTTCTAGGTTCAAAAACTTTGGCTCAATTTTATGTGTATACAAAAAATTACATGTGTAAAATCCAATTTGAATTCGACTTAATAAATCTTAGAAATATTTCATACTTAAAAACATAAATTTACTTGATGTCTATATTAAATATACAAAAAAAAATGATATTATAAACACTTATAAAATTTTAATATACAAAAATCTTCTCCTTAACCAATCTTTGATATCTAATTTAATCATTTAAAATAAATAATGGAAGATACACCAACCAACTATATAATATTTATAAGAATGTTATATTTTTACAACGAAGATATCATATCATACAATGATTCATGAATGCTCATAAATAATTGAAATGATTGATAATTGGACAATATTTTGAAAAGTTGCAGGTGTTGATGATACATGCGGCACCTAAAGGATATATACGTGTAACAGTTGGGAGTATACACATATTATCAAATATGGTAAAGAAGTCCCCCCAACGTAAATGACACAGTATCGCCATCTTTTAGAATGTATTCATTGTATATCCTCTAGAATAGAAAAACACCCTGCTACAAGCTTACGTCAGGTGATGGTGCAAATGTTAAGAGTGATAGAATTTTGGACTACCGTGAAAGTGATAATAGCAGTGTAACATCGACTTGCAAGGAAAAAAGGGTTATTTCATTTTCAATGAGATGAGATTTTATCTTGTGTTGGGCGACTATTTCGAGTCGCAATTAGTGGGAAATGACAATTGTACTGATGGAGAGTGGTGAAGGTGTGAGACATAAGCCTTTCAACTTTTTATGTACAACAACTATCTCTCATTTCTTTGAGACCAACTTGCCACCAACCCCATTGTGTTTTTCTTTGTTTCGAAAGAAAGTTGATTAGAGAAAATATTTCTTACACTAATTTAATAAGAGAGGCATGTATATAAAATTTAGAAATGAAAAAAAAATTATTATAATGATTATATTTTTTTAATGAAATTCTTTAAGGAGAAAGTTTAATTTTTAAAATTCGAATATGTGTATTTATAATAGTGAATCTGATTATAATATATCAAATGTATTCACAATACATCAACAAAGTTAAGTTTTTGCATGGAGAAACAATACAAGTTTGAAGAAATTTTGGTAACATAACCTTCTACAAAATCATACAATCATAAAAAAATATGCATTTTCAAACTATGAACCATTATATAGACAAGACCTAAAACTAGAGACCGCCAATGGTTTCTAAAAGCAACAAGAGAAAATCATGGGTTAAAAGTAGAACTAAAATCTCCATGCAAATCCCGATAACCAAATTAAGAAGAGAAAATTTAGAAAAATTATTTTTCATCTAAGGAACTCCATTTGTAATCTTATCTATCTTTTTGGTAATATGCGCATGCGAACTAAAGATATTCCTTATACTATCCAAGTCCACTTTTAACTCCCCCCTTTTCATACTTTTCCTAATCTAGAAAACCTCATCCACCTTACAACTTGTCATAGTTGTATTCAACAACTTTATGACAACTAAGTGATAATTATAAATTTCTAAATTAAAACTACATGTGACAATGAAACACAATCAAAAAATTAAATATAAATATTAGAAAAAGTAAGGTTGAGACACCTTTTCTCCAACGTGCTCTCTCACTTGTTAAACACTTTGCAACAGAATAAGGGTACACCAACATCTATCTACTAAGGGTCGTGATGCCCATAGATTCACTACAACAATCACCAAAGTGTTAACCTTTTCAATCATCACCCTTCCACCATCAACCATGTCATAAATGAAATGATACTAAACATTTATATGCTTCATTTGTGCATGAAAAGTTAGATGTTTTACTAGGATATTGGTACTTTGATTCAATCTGATCTACTTCTTGAGTTAGTCCAATATTTGAACACAATCTTTGGAGGAAAATCACCTTCTTACAAGGATGAGTAGTTGTCATGTACTCTATCTCTATAGAGGATAAAATGAACAAAAAATATAGATTTCTCATCCAACTAATTACACCACGAAATACGTTGTAAACATAATCATTGGTGGATCTATCCACATCTCTTACCCAATTTGAGTTAGCAAACCCTTGGATCTCCAAGTGTTATGAGTACTCTCTCTGGTAGCAAATAGAATATGTTGTAGTGCCTTACAAGTACCTAAAGGCTCTCTTCATTGTTGTCCAATGCTCTCTACCAATATTAGCTAGATAATAACTCAAGACTCCCATTACTTGGGCAATTTCTAATATATTTTTGGCATGACATACATTAGACTACCGATTGCACTAGCATAAGAAACATCAGGTTGATATTTTAAATTGGTGTCAAACATCAAGCTAACTTATCAACAAAAATGAGTGCAATCATTTCTACTTGAAAGTTAATTTTGGTCAAACATATGATCTACTGAATTTATACTAATTAAATCATATTTGGGCTTCAACTTTCTCAACTAGAAGTGGACCCACTAAATACATATATAACATCACTTTGGACCAATTTATCAAAAAATAAAATTATGTGAAAATATGGTGTTCTTACAACTCATGGATTTTTTTTTAAATCTAAACATACCCTTTTTTAGATATATAGGTTTAGTTTAGAACACATAATTCTTTTAATATTTTAATTATTACTAAATTTATATTTTATTTTTTATTTTCATGGAAGTAGAGAAGGATGGACAGAGGGAGAGAGGGGGACTAAGGGAGGGAGAGAGGTGAGAGAGGGATAGGTGAGATAGAGGGAAGTAGAGAGGGAAGGTGGGTGGAGAGAGAGAGAGGGATAAACAACACGAGTAATATAAATAGAGAGAAAGATGATACCACTTGCTAATTACTAAAATTTGACCTCCTAATTATTGAAATTTGACATTTTGATTATTGAATTTTGACTAAGTTTGAAAAATATTAGGATCCTCCAAAATTTAGAATTTGCATTAAATATCCTAGAAATTGGAAACCATTCTCAAACATCTTGAAACTATATACATGAAATATAACTTAAAGTATAAGAAATTAAATGTCCATAAATGTTTATTTCATGTATATAGTTTCACCGAAAGAGAAGTAAAAGGAGAAAGAGAAAGAAATATTTTTAAAGAAAAAAATAATACAAGTGTGTTATAACACGCTCACATTATGAGCAATATCATAACATGAGCGTGTTATAACATGAGCATGTTATAACATGCTCATGTTATGGATTGGTAATGATTGATCCTAGGCTCAATCACTACTAACCCATAACACAATCATGTTTCATTATAATGGACTCACATTTTCTCTTCTTCGAGACCAAAAATTGGAGTAGCCACTTTTTGGTCCCCCATCTTTTTATATTTACCCATACCACAATAATAACAAAAACCCCCTAATAACAAGGCCCTCTTGAGCCACTTACCATCAAAGTTAACTACCATATATTTGTCTTAGGATATATACCATTAATTGAATAATCTTATAATACTAATGACACCTCTAATACTATAGTAGGAGCATTTTCTATTGTTAAATGTGTCAAATGATAGGACTTCAAACACTCCTTTCCTCAAATTTCCACCCTTTTTTATGACCTAAATATTTGTACCATTACACCCATCACTACACCTTCCATCGATCTTCCACTCATCCATCCAAAAATTATTGCTTGGAACAACCAAGATCCCTTGTCTTTATATATATTAAAATATGATGAAGCTATAATCAACTTCATAGGAGTCTATGAGGATACTTTAGTTGGTGATCATAAAAAAAAATTGACATAGAACTAGATGCAATAACTTATTTTGGGGAATAAGTTGAGTTCCTTGGTCCAAAATATTAAAAAATTAAAAAAAGAAAAAGAAAAATAAATAGAAAAATAAAAAATACATATTATCTCTCTCTAAGGTATTATTGGATAATTTAAAAAATATATGTCTATTAATTAAAACCTTGATAAGCCTTAATAGATAGGAAATTTAGCATTCCCTCACAATCTTCTACAGGCATGATTGATCAATGATCTTAGTAGGAGAACCACAAGAGATCAACATGGGTAGAAACACTAATCCAAGAATCATATGTTTTGTAACTAATGTGTCAATAGAAGAACAAGTGCCTAAAGTCAATAAAAAAATGAGAAAATGCCATGACTACAATTGGATCCCTTTTGGATATGCCACAAAATAGTCATCATTATGAATTCTTGGTCTAGAACCTTTTGGTCCCCACATATGATGTCCCTAAATTAGAGCTCATTTGTGAAATTATTGATACAAAAATATTTGGTATCATGAAAAATATAATTACCCCATAATCAAACATTACCATCTAACATGTATTCTATACACAACACAAAACTTGTATTCATTAATCATATTGTTTCACTATAATTGGAAAAATATCATATTGAAGGAGCTTCACGCAACACATTTGAAACATGCACTTTTAATGCAAAACCTTAGTTAAAGAATTAAATATTATAGCACGTCTTTACTATTTCATTCACACAAATAAGTAAATTGGGTACAAATCAAGGATAACTGAATATAATTGAAATTGCATAAATATATGTTCAATATAGAAGAATTGATAAGGGGAATTTATTAATATAGTTTAATTTTAAAATAAAATAAAGGAATTGATGATATATTATTATATATGTTATCTATGTATTTGTAAATATTAATAAATATTTTTATTGTTATTAATTCAATTTATTAATGATTTTGATTTAGGAATATATGTTCGCTCATCAAGTTGATAGGCTCTTCAATAATGTCTCTAAATATTATCTTTACTTTCTAGATACTTAATAGGGAAAAGTGAATAAATTCTCAAACATATTTTTTGTCAAATCATTCATACATGTCATATATCAATTCCACACATCAAGGTCATGTTCATGAAACCAAGGGAGATAATTTATGATAGTGTTAAATCACTTCATAACAATATTACCATCTTCTATCCATTATCAATCCTAGAGCTAAGCAAAGCTTTCCTCTAGTTAATTGTTACATATATTTTAATTCCATTATTAATCTCCTCTATTATCTAAAATAATTATTTTTTAATTAATCACATTTATTTGATTAAACTATTTTTTAAAGTAAAAAAATTACAATTGTAAACACTTTAGGAATTTTCTAGATGGTCCCCATCTCCCTAGCCTCCAATTTTAAAGCATAATTATTAATTTTAAATAAATCTAAATTTTTAATGTAAAGAAATTATAATCACCTTCACATATGTATTTGGAAGGTAAAATAATAGATTAATAATGACATTTAAATGCTTTTAAATATTATAATTGAGATTGGTGTACTAATTCTATATGTATTTTAAAATGATGTATAAAAGTAATACATAAAATAAATATATTTAGCTTTAGTTTTAATGTTGAATATGGTGTGATAAATGGTGGACAAAGATTTATTAATATGTTCTATCTTTAAAATTTTGTCAAAATTATTATACTTTATTTTGGCTCATTTTTATGATAAAATCAAGTGTACAATGTGAATTTGACCTAATAAATCTTATAAATCTTTCATACATACAAACATAATTTTCTTTTTATCTCTTCACTCAATATAGAAAAATTAGATGATATTATAAACACTCTTACAATTTTGATATACAAGAATCTTCTCCTTAATCAGTCTTTTATATCTAATTTAATAATTTTAAAATAATAATCAAAGACATACTGACCAATTATATAATATTATAGATATCTATATCATTCATTAATGCTCATAAATGTTTTTTGACATGTTGAGATGATTGACGATTGAACAATATTTTAAAAAGTTGCATGCGGCATCTAAACAGAACTTGTTCATTATCAATTATGAATATCTTTTCAACGCAGAATATTTTAGGATAAGTTCCCTTCATAAAAGTATGGCTCATCTTCTAGAAGCTGTCAAATCGACAAAGAACAACCCCTTTGGCTTTCAGAATCTTCTGTGAAAGTGATAATAACAGTGTAATTAAAAAAGGGGTTATTTCATTGTCAATGGCAGATGAAATTTTATCTTGTGTTTCCCAGTTGTAAAATTCATTGTCGTTATTAGGAGATAAACAATTAAAAAATTGAAGGTGTCACACATGGCTTATCACAGAGCCTTTCATCTTGTTGTCTGCAACTGTCAGTCATTTCTTTGAGCCCTACTTGCCACCAACCCCAAGATATTCCAATTTAGAAGAATTGTTTTTTTCCTTTGTTTCTTTCATTTCTATATTGACATCTATATAAGATCTTACAATTTTAGAAATGGAGAAAAAAAAAATTATTATAATGATATATATTTATCTTAGATTTTTTTTTTTGAAAAAGTCTAGTTAAATTAATGTATTTACAATATCAAATTTGATTACAATACATTAATATGTTCAAGATTTCACATGGAAAATCAATATAAGTTTGAAGAAATTTTGACAACATGATCTTGTAAAATCATACAATTATAAAGAAGCATACATCTCCAAACTATGAACCAATTTATAGACAAGACCCAAAACTAGAAAACCTGAATGATTTCTAAAAGCAATAAGAAAAAATCATGGGCTAAAAGAAAAATTAAAATCTCCATTCAAATCTCAATGACCAAATCAAGAAGAGAAAAGTTAGAAACTTTCCCTTTCATTTAAAGCAGTCCACTTGTAATCTTAGGGTGGAGTCCCATGGAGAGGGGCTTTCTATAAAATTTTAGTGGGTGTTGCTAAGATTTTTTAGAATTATTTTAAAGTGGGTGGTCCCATGAATTTTGTAGTATAGTCTAAGCTTAAAAGTTTAAGCTCGTAAATTTACGGACATTGGAGGTCTCATAAATTTTATTATTTTGCATATTCAATTCAATAGAGTAAATAAATATAAAATAATAAAGAAATTAATTGGTGGGATTTAAAACTTCATATGATTGACAAGTGGCCAAAAAACCTAAGTTGGTGGGGAAATTTCTAGCCCCACCCCTTTTGCACTTGCTTAAATTTTTTAACTAAAAAGTAGGGGCTGCTATTGTTGAGGAAAATATTCTAATTAATCCTGTAGCATTTTTTTCACTTCATGGGACCCCTATTCCTTCAAAATAGGTCCTGAAGCCCCCCATGAGACCCCAACCTTACCTATCTTTTTGGTAAAATACACATGTGAACCAAAGGTATTTATTATATTTTCCAAGTCCACATTTAACTCCCCCTTTTCATAATGTTTCTATTCTATAAACTCTTAGCAACCTTACAAGTTGTCATAGTTGTATTCAACAAATTTCATGACAACTAAGTGATAATTACAAGTGCCAAATTAAAACTACATGTGATATAAAAAAATTCAATAATTAAATATAAATATTAGAAAAAACAAGGTTGAGACATGAGTTTTTCAACATTATCCTAGCTTGTTGAACACCTTGCAAGAGCATAAGGAGAACCAACATTTAACTACTAAGGGCCATGAGGCCCATATATTCACTACAATACTTGAATTTCTCTATTCTCACAAGTTTTGTCATTGCAACTACAACATTCAACAAAACATAAACTTTTTCAATCATCATCCTTCCATCATCTACCATATCATAAATGAAATGATACCAAACATTTATGAGTTTTATTCATGCATTTAATTTTAGGTTCTTTACCAAGCTAATGCCACTTTGATTGTCATATTCATATGAACTACTCCTTGGCTTAGTCCAATATCCAAACACAATCTCTGATGTCGAATTGCCTCCTTATAGGGATGAGTAGTTGTCATGTCATTTGCTTCTGTAGAGGATAAAATGATCATAACCTCTCTTTTTTTCATCCAACTAATTTCATCACGATATATGTTTAAAACATAACCATTGGTAGATCATTTTCTATCTACATCTCCTACCTAATTTGAGTCTTGCAATCCCTTAGATCTTCAAATGTTATGAGTACTCTCCCTAGCAAAAAATATAATACTTTGTAGTGCCACACAAGTACTTTGAAACTCTTGATTGTTCTCCAATGCTCTTTTCCAAGATTAGCTAGATAACAACTCAAGGCTTTCATTGTTTGAGAAAAATATGGTTTGGTGCAAAGCATAACATGCATTAGACTACCAACTATAGTAGCATAAGAAACATAAGGTTGAAAGTTAAAAGTTCTATCACACACCCCACTTAGTCTAAATTTTAGTATTTTATTAGAAGCTAAATTCTAGTGTCAATTTTACAAAAAAAAAAACTTCCAAATATTTTTTATTTTTTCTTGAAAAATATATACTTAAAATATACTAAATAATCTATATTTCATTAGTTTATATCATTTAAAAAATTTAAAATATATGTCACTTTCTAGTGATTCCATTTAAAAAGTTAGATCATTGTTGGTCATTTCTTTTATAAAATTGTGATAGAAGTTTGAACTTTCACCTATGACACATATGCTCCATCTTTACAAGTGAAGATGGTCATTGCTCAACTAATAACTTATTCCCCACTAAAATATGAACACTCATTGGTTTATAATTTTCCATGATAAGATGTTGTAACATAGATTCAACAAATTTGCTTTGCTTGAATCAAAACTTTCTATTAGCTTTATTTATTCTCATATCCATGTTGAGATGAACCTAGTAACCCCTAACTTTTTCATGTCAACTTGTAATAAAATTATTCTTCTAATAATCAACCATTAATTATCATTTATTATACCATTAATTATTATCACATTTATTATTATATTATCTATTATTGATCAATTAATTAAACAAAATTTTATTTTTTAATTAATGTGAGTTAATTATCCATTTTTAATAAATCAATAAGAATAATCATAATTTATTGGTTGTTGGTGTAGGTTTTTTATTTTCCTTATGTTAGAGGATATTTAATTTTCCCACACATGTTATTAATATTTCTTAAGTTAATTAGAGGGTATGTGCATCAAGATGGGGGACCAAAAAGTGGCCACTCCACTTTTTGGTCCCAAAAAAGAGCAAATGTGAGCACGTTATAATGAAACACACTCACGTATAATATATTGATATTTACAAGTTCTTATACTTTAAGTTATATTTCATGTATATAGTTTCAAGATGTTTGAGAATGGTTTTATATTTCTAGGAGTTATAATGCAAATTCTAAATTTTGGAAGATCTTATCATTTTTTAGACTTAGTCAAAATTCAATAATCAACATGTCAAGTTTCAATAATTAGAAGGATAAATTTTAGTAATCAACAAGTTGCATCATCTCTCTCTCTCTCTCTATCTCATTCATTGTTTATCCCTTATACTCTGACCTCTCTCTCTCTCTCTTACTCTCTATATCTATCTCTGTCTCTATCTATGTCTCTCCCTCTCTACTTCTCTCTATCTCACATCTCTCTCTCCCTCC
>VDFB02072274.1:4128628-4162522 GCA_007258455.2 Sequoia sempervirens | reverse complement strand
AAAAAGTTAAAATAATCTTACTTTATGAATGAGATCTGTAACTGTTACATTTAGATTTGAGGCACCATCACATGTGCTATTTATTTATTAATTTTTTGTATTTAAAAAAGTTCTACGGCCGTTGTATTTCGTTATAAAATGTAAAAAAATCCGAAGATCTCATTCATGACCAAAACTTTGGATTTCAGGAAGGCGGGCGTACCGAGACCGGTGTGGATGGCTATATCGCAGGTGGTGATGATAGTGGGGTACATAACAATGGCGATCGGGATGCAGGGGTCTCTGTACATTGGATCAATGGTAGTGGGTATCTGCTACGGCGTCCGTCTCTCCATTTCGGTCCCAACTGCATCTGAGCTTTTTGGATTGAAATACTACGGCTTGATTTACAACTTCCTCATCCTCAACTTGCCCTTGGGCTCCTTTCTCTTCTCTGGTCTTCTGGCTGGGATTTTATACGACATCGAGGCTGCCAAAGACCGGCAAGGTTATGCAATCTCACCACCCTCAACTAGAGGATGGTCATATGTAAGCTTCAACGGCCTTTTAAGCGGGCGACATGACATACATATGGAAAATGGGCAGACATGCGTGGGAGCACACTGTTACAGATTGGTGTTCGTGGTTATGGCTGGAGTTTGCGTGTTGGGATTAGGCCTTGACTTGCTTCTCACCTTTAGGATGAAGAAATTGTATTCCAACTTATACAAGTCTAGGAAGGCCAGAGTGCCACAATATCTCAGACAAAAGCTCTGACATTCTATGTATTGTCTGTTAAACTGTAGCGATTTATTGTTTGATTTCAGTCGAGCTTTCGTAGTAGTGGGGAGGCACAGACAAATTCATTTGTTTGTGTTTGTAACCAGTAGTCTATATAATGTATGAGCTGGAAGTTTTATATAAGCGATGTATTTTTAACTATTTTAAATTATGTAATTTTGTTCGATTTAATGGTATAGTTTTGACTTAATATTTATATTTTATGAGAAATTATTTATAAGAATTTATTTTTCATGATTATGAATAGTTTATTTATTAATTATTATATTTAGGTGATGCAGAAAAGTGAGAACTTTTTATAATATTTCATCAATGAAATAATTTACAATACATAAATACATTTAATTTAATTAAATGTAAATAATAAATAGATAATTAATTTATATAGATTAAACAATTAAGATAAATAATCAAAAGATGATAAGGATATTTACTTGTAAAATTAATGAAGGATTAATTTGGTTATTTTGTGCAAAAAGTTTATCATTTTAATTAGAAAATATATTTTCTTTATTTGGTAAGTGTTTTAGAATCTAAATAGATCTAGAAATCAATGAGGTTTTAATTGTTGTGCTTAATCTTTGATTGTTATACTCTTTGATTTGTCTCTAGATCTAGTATGTGTCTCATGAGAATGGCATGTGAGAACATGTGTCTAAAAAACTCTAATCTTTACTTTTAGAATAATAGAGTTTGTCAAGGGGATGTATCTAAGAACACTATTTAGAAATTTATTGATTTAATAGGTGAGTGGCTTCTCCCCGGGTAGACTCTTTTGGTAGATTGATTTAATGATGGTGAGAAAAATATATTGAATACAACATTCACCAACATGTATGTGGCCTATATATAAATGTGATTTAAACAATCTTTTTATTCTCCAAATCCAACATATTTTTGCATGTGATTCCCTTTAGAATTTAAATGCACTTTGAATATATTTAAACACCATAATATAGAAACAAGTCACACAAACATGTGTTAATTTGACCCATAATAGCTAATACAAAGGGGAAAAAGTTTGAATTTTAAGTTTAAGCTCAATCATATATGTCACAAGATTGAATCCAAGTAGTTCTCAAATAAAACAAGGTCAATCATCAATCACCCAAAAATGAATCCTGAGTAAAATAATAATTTTAAGATATGGAGCAAATGCATGAAAGTAACTCCAAAAGAAAATATAGAAATGATAAGTAAATGATGTCTATATGAAAAATGATGTAAATAGGGTGGCAAATAGGAATAGGAATTAAACAATAAGTCAAACTTAACACAAAAATATACCACTTGTTAAATGCTATTACATGAATATTTCATTAAAATGAACATAAAATTAAATAGAAAATAACATAAATATACTAATTTCACCATTATACACTTCAATATAACAACTATTATTTAGTTATTTAAAATCATGAAAAATATATAATTTCACACATAACTATTCATAAAATGAAATAAATAAGAATCAATCTTAATAAATTATTGCATAATAAAATTATTTTTATTAATAAATTAAATTAATAATAATAAATATTAAAAATAACATATTTTCTTTTAAAATTAAAATATACTAATAATTTTCCTAATCAATTCCTCTATATTTCAACATATATTACAATTATATTCGATTACCCATGATTTGTACCCAATTCACTTTTTTATGTGAATAAAACGGCGAAGGCTTGCTACAATATCCAATTCTTTAACTCAGCTTTATTTGAAAAGAGACATAAAGCGCCATGAAAGAGATTGGCATTCATAGTTATCTTTTCTTTGGTTTTAAAACGATAATGTTTTTTCTTCCTACGCTTTTCGTACATTTTCCTTGATTGAATATATTGTCGGATTTACAACTTGGCAGTGTTTACACATAAAAATTACAGTATCTCTTAAAGATTGGGTTTCTTTACAGAGGCTTTTTTATTTATTATTATTTTAAATTTTATTATTTTTATAAATCTATATGAACATTTTATTTTTATTACATAAGTTTTTATGCATTTGTAAATGTTATTTTTAATATTTATTATTATTAATTCAATTTATTAATAAGTTTGAGTTAGAAAATTTGTTCACTAATCAAGCTGATAGGCTTTTAATAATGTTTTTAAATATCATCTTGACTTTCCATATGTAATAGGAGAAAGTGAACAAATTTTCAAATGTATTTTTGTCAAATCATCATACATGTCAAATATCAATTCTACACATCATAATCATGTTCAAAACAATCAAGATCAATTACCTAGATTGTAATATTGATTCTTAGATATTTTTATTCTAATTCAAACTTCAGGTATTTATGAAAGTGGCAAATCACTCCATAACAATATTGTCATTATTATCAATTATCAATGTTGGAGCTCAATATACGGTTCCTCCTATTTAATTATTACATATATTTTAATTCCATTATTAATACTCTATATTATCTAAATTAATTGTTTGTTAATTAACTACATTCATTTGATTAAAAAATATTTATGTAAATTTTTTTTTACAAATGTGAACACTTATAGAAATTTTTTAGATTGTCCACATCTACCTAGCTTGCAAATTTAAAGCATAGTCATTAATTTTAAATAAATATAAATATTGAGTGTAAGGAAATTTTATAACTACCTTCACATATATATTTAGAAGGTAAAATAATAGATTATAATGACATTTAAATACTTTGAAATATTATAATTAAGATTGGTGTGCTAATTTAATATATTTTTAAAAACAACGTATAAAAGAAAAAGTATATCTAATTTTACGTTTGATGTTGAACATAGTATAATAAATGGTGGACAAAGACTTATTAATATGTTCTACGTTCAAAAATTTTGGCTCAATTTTGTGTGTATACAAATAAATTACATGTGTAAAATCCAATTTGAATTGACTTAATAAATCTTAGAAATATTTCATACTTACAAACATAGATTTGCTTGATGTCTATATTAAATATACAAAAAATTAAATGATATTATAAACACTTTTAAAATTTTAATATACAAAAATCTTCTCCTTAACCAATCTTTGATATCTAATTTAATCATTTAAAAATAATAATGGAAGATACACCAACCAACTATATAATATTTATAAGAATGTTATATTTTTACAATGAAGATATCATATCATACAATGATTCATGAATGCTCATAAATAATTGAAATGATTGATAATTGGACAATATTTTGAAAAGTTGCAGGTGTTGATGATACATGCGGCACCTAAAAGATATATACGTGTAACAGTTGGGAGTATACACATATTATCAAATATAGTAAAGGAGTCCCCCCAACGTAAATGACACAGTATCGCCATCTTTTAGAATATATTCATTGCATATCCTCTAGAATAGAAAAACACCCTGGTACAAGCTTACGTCAGGTGATGGTGCAAATGTTAAGAGTGATAGAATTTTGGACTACCGTGAAAGTGATAATAGCAGTGTAACATCGACTTGCAAGAAAAAAAGGGTTATTTCATTTTCAATTAAATGAGATTTTATCTTGTGTTGAGGGAATATTTCCAGTCGCAATTAGTGGGAAATGACAATTGTAGTGATGGAGAGTGGTGAAGGTGTGAGACATAAGCCTTTCAACAACTATCTCTCATTTCTTTGAGACCAACTTGCCACCAACCCCAACATATTCCAGTTTAGAAGAATTGTTTTTTTCTTTGTTTCGAAAGAAAGTTGATAAGACAAAATATTTCTTACACTAATTTAATAAGAGAGGCATGTATATAAAATTTAGAAATGAAAAAAAATTATTATAATGATAATATTTTTTAATGAAATTCTTTAAGGAGAAAGTTTAGTTTTTAAAATTTGAATATGTGTATTCACAATAGTGAATCTGATTATAATATATCAAATGTATTCACAATACATCAACAAAGTTAAGTTTTTGCATGGAGAAACAATACAAGTTTGAAGAAATTTTGGCAACATAACCTTCTACAAAATCACGCAATCATAAAAAAATATGCATTTTCAAACTATGAACCATTATATAGACAAGACCTAAAACTAGAGACCACCAATGGTTTCTAAAAGCAACAAGAGAAAATCATGGATTAAAAGTAGAATTAAAATCTCCATGCAAATCCCAATAACCAAATTAAGAAGAGAAAAGTTAGAAAATTTATTTTTCATCTAAAGAACTCCATTTGTAATCTTATCTATCTTTTTGGTAATATGCACATGTGAACTAAAGATATTCAGGTTATACTATCCAAGTCCACTTTTAACTCCCCCCTTTTCATACTTTTCCTAATCTAGAAAATCTCATCCACCTCACAACTTGTCATAGTTGTATTCAACAACTTTATGACAACTAAGTGATAATTATAAATTTCTAAATTAAAACTACATGTGACAATGAAACACAATCAAACAATTAAATATAAATATTAGAAAAAGTAAGGTTGAGACACCTTTTTTCCAACGTGCTCTCCCACTTGTTAAACACTTTGCAAAAGAATAAGGGTACACCAACATCTAACTACTAAGGGTCGTGATGCCATAGATTCACTACATTATTTGAATTACGCTATGCTCACGAGCTTCATCAATGCAACTACAACAATCACCAAAGTGTTAACCTTTTCAATCATCACCCTTCCACCATCAACCATGTCATAAATGAAATGATACTAAACATTTATATGCTTCATTTGTGAATGAAAAGTTAGATGTTTTACTAGGATATTGGTACCTTGACTATTACATTCAATTTGATCTACTCCTTGAGTTAGTCCAATATTTGAACACAATCTTTGGAGGAAAATCACCTTCTTACAAGGATGAGTAGTTGTAATGTACTCTACCTCTATAGAGGATAAAATGAACAAAAAATATAGATTTCTCATCCAACTAATTACACCATGAAATATGTTGTAAACATAATAATTGGTCGGTCTATCTACATCTCTTACCCAATTTGAGTCAACAAACCCTTGGATCTCCAAGTGTTTTGAGTAATCTCTCTGGTAGCAAATATAATATGTTTTAGTGCCTTACAAGTACCTAAAGGCTCTCTTCATTGTTGTCCAATGCTCTCCACCAATATTAGATAGATAATAACTTAAGACTCCCATTACTTGGGCAATTTCTAGTATATTTTTGGCATGACATACATTAGACTACCGAATGCACTAGTATAAGAAACATAAGGTTGATATTTTAAATTGGTGTCAAATATCAAGATAACTTATCAACAAAAATGAGTGCAAACATTTCTACTTGAAAGTTAATTTTGGTCAAACATATGATCTACATAAATTCATACTAATTAAATCATATTTGGGCTTCAACTTTCTCAACTAGAAGTGTCTACTAAATACATATATAACATCACTTTGGACCAATTTATCAAAAAATAAAATTATGTGAAGATATGGTGTTCTTACAACTCCCACTCATGGATTTAAAAAAAAAAATCTAAACATACCCTTTTGTAGATATATAGGTTTAGTTTAGAGCACATAATTCTTTTAATATTTTAATATTACTATTTATATTTTATTTTTTATTTTCATAGAAGTAGAGAGGGATGGATAGAGGGAGAGAGGGGGAAGGAGGGAGGGAGAGAGGTGAGAGAGGGATAGGTGAGATAGAGAGAAGTAGAGAGGGAAGGTGGGTGGAGAGAGAGAGAGAGGGGGGGGATAAACAACATGAGTAATATATATAGAGAGAGAAAGATGATACCACTTGTTGATTACTGAAATTTGACATGTTGATTATTGAATTTTGACTGTCTAAAAAAATATTACGATCTTCCAAAATTTAGAATTTGCATTAAATATCCTAGAAATCGGAAACCATTCTCAAACATCTTGAAACTATATACATGAAATATAACTTAAAGTATAAGAAATTAAATGTCAATAAATGTTTATTTCATGTATATAGTTTCACCGGATGAGAAGTAGAAAGAGAAAGAGAAAGAAATATTTTCAAAGAAAAAAATAATGCAAGTGTGTTATAACACACTCACAATATTATCAATCTCATAACATGAGCATGTTATAACATGCTCATGTTATGGTTTAGTAATGACTGATCCTAGGATTGGTCACTACTAACCCATAACACAAGCATGTTTCATTATAATGGACTCACATTTTCTCTTCTTCGAGACCAAGAAGTGGAGTGGCCACTTTTTGGTCCCCCATCTTTTTGTATTTACCCATACCACAATAATAATGAAAACCCCCTAATAACAAGTCCCTCTTGAGCCACTTACCATCAAAGTTAACCACCATATATTTGTCTTAATATATATACCATTAATTGAAGAATCTTATGATACTAATGACACCTCTAATACTATAGTAGGAGCATTTTCTATTGTTAAATGTGTCAAATGATAGGAATTCAAAGACTCCTTTGCTAAATTTTCCACCCTCTTTTATGACATGAATATTTGTACCATTACACCCATCACTACACCTTCCATCGACCTTCCAATCATCCATCCAAAAATTATTGCTTGGAGTTCAACCAAGATCCCTTGTCTTTATACATATTAAAAAATTATGAAGCTATAATCAACTTCATGGGAGTCTATGAGGATACTTTAGTTGGTGATCATAAAAATAGTTTTGACATAGAACTAGATGAGATAACTTATTTTGGGGAATAAGTTGAGTTCCTTGGTCCAAAAATTAAAAATAAAAATAAAAAATAAGAACAAAAAATAGAAAAATAAAAAATGCATATTATCCCTCTCTAAGGTGTTATTGGATAATTTAAAAAATATATATGTCTATTGATGAAAACCTTGCTAAGCCTTAATAGATAGGAAATTTAGCCTTCCCTCACAATCTTCTAGAGGCTTGATTGATCAATGATCTTAGTAGGAGAATCAAAAGAGGTCAACTTGGGTAGAAACATTAATCCAAGAATCATATATTTTGTAACTAATGTGTCAATAGAAGAACAAGTGCCCAAAGTCAATAAAAAAGGAGAAAATCCCATGACTACAATTGGATCCCTTTTGGATATTCCACAAAATAGTCATCATTATGAATTCTTGGTCTAGAACGTTTTTCTCCCCACATATGATGTCCCTAAATTAGAGCTCATTTGTGAAATTATTGATACAAAAATCTTTGGTATCATGAAAAATATAATTACCCCATAAACAAACATTACCACCTGACATGTATTCTATACACAACACAAAACTTGTATTCATTAATCATATTGTCTCACTATAATTGGAAAAATATCATATTGAAGGAGCTTAACGCAACACATTTGAAACATGCACTTTTAATGCAAAACCTCAATTAAAGAATTAGATATTATAGCATGCCTTTACTATTCCATTCACACAAATAAGTAAATTAGGTACAAATCAAGGATAATTGAATATAATTGAAATTGCATAAATATATGTTGAATATAGGAGAATTGATAAGGGGAATTTATTAAATTAATATAGTTTAAATTTAAAATAAAATAAAGGAATTGATGATATATTATTATATATGTTATCTATGTAAATTTGTAAATATTAATAAATATTTTTATTATTATTAATTTAATTTATTAATGATTTTGATTTAGGAATATTTGTTCACTCATCAAGTTGATAGGCTCTTCAATAATGTCTCTAAATATTATCTTGAATTTCTAGATACTTAACAGGGAAAAGTGAACAAATTCTGAAACACATTTTTTGTCAAATCATTCATACATGTAATATATCAATTCCACACATCAAGGTCATGTTCATTATAGTGAAGATCAATCGCATAGAATGCAACATCAATTTATAGATTTATATGCTAATTTAAACTTTGAGATATTCATGAAACCAAGGGAGATAATTTATGATAGTGTCAAATCACTTCATAACAATATTACCATCTTCTATCCATTATCAATCCTAGAGTTAAGAAAATCTTTCCTCTAGTTAATTATTACATATATTTTAATTTCATTATTAATCTCCTCTATTATCTAAAATAATTATTTTTTAATTAATCACATTTATTTGATTAAACTATTTTTTTAAGTAAAAAAATTACAATTGTAAACACTTTAGGAATTTTCTAAATGGTCCCCATCTCCCTAGCCTCCAATTTTAAAGCATAATCATTAATTTTAAATAAATATAAGTTTTTAATGTAAGAAAATTATAATCACCTTCACATATGTATTTAGAAGGTAAAATAATAGATTAATAATGACAGTTAAATGCTTTTAAATATTATAATTGAGATTGGTGTACTAATTCAATATATATTTTAAAATGATGTATAAAAATAATAAATAAAATAAATATATTTAGCTTTAGGTTTAATGTTGAATATGGTGTGATAAATGGTGGACAAAGATTTATTAATATATTCTATCTTTAAAATTTTGTCAAAATTATTATACTTTATTTTGGCTCATTTTTATGATATTAAAATCAAGTGTACAATGTGGATTTGACCTAATAAATCTTATAAATCTTTCATACCTACAAACATAATTTTTTTTTATCTCTTCACTCAATATAGAAAAATTAGATGATATTATAAACACTCTTACAATTTTAATATACAAGAATCTTCTCCTTAATCAGTCTTTTATATCTAATTTAATAATTTTAAAATAATAATCAAAGACATACCAACCAATTATATAATATTACAGATATCTATATCATTCATTAATGCTCATAAATGTTATTTGGCATGTTGAGAGGATTGACGATTGAACAATATTTTAAAAAGTTGCATGCGGCATCTAAACAGAACTTGTTCATTATCAATTATGAATATCTTTTCAATGCAGAATATTTTAGGATAACTTCCCTTCATAAAAGTATGGCCCATCTTCTAGAAGCTGTCAAATCGACAAAGAACAACCCCTTTGGCTTTCAGAATCTTCTGTGAAAGTGATAATAACAGTGTAATTAAAAAAGGGGTTATTTCATTGTCAATGGCAGATGAAATTTTATCTTGTGTTTCCCAGTTGTAAAATTCATTGTCGTTATTAGGAGATAAACAATTAAAAAATTGAAGGTGTCACACATCGCTTATCACATAGCCTTTCATCTTGTTATCTGCAACTGTCAATCATTTCTTTGAGCCCTACTTGCCACCAAACCCAAGATTTCCAATTTAGAAGAATTGTTTTTTTCCTTTGTTTCTTTCATTTCTATATTGACATCTATATAAGATCTTACAATTTTAGAAATGGAGAAAAAAAAAATTATTATAATGATATATATTTATCTTAGATTTTTTTTTTTGAAAAAGTCTAGTTAAATTAATGTATTTACAATATCAAATTTGATTACAATACATTAATATGTTCAAGATTTCACATGGAAAATCAATATAAGTTTGAAGAAATTTTGACAACATGATCTTGTAAAATCATACAATTATAAAGAAGCATACATCTCCAAACTATGAACCAATTTATAGACAAGACCCAAAACTAGAAAACCTGAATGATTTCTAAAAGCAATAAGAGAAAATCATGAGCTAAAAGAAAAATTAAAATCTCCATTCAAATCTCAATGACCAAATCAAGAAGAGAAAAGTTAGAAACTTTCCCTTTCATTTAAAGCAGTCCACTTGTAATCTTAGGGTGGAGTCCCATGGAGAGGGGCTTTCTATAAAATTTTAGTGGGTGTTGCTAAGATTTTTTAGAATTATTTTAAAGTGGGTGGTCCCATGAATTTTGTAGTATAGTCTAAGCTTAAAAGTTTAAGCTCGTAAATTTATGGACATTGGAGGTCTCATAAATTTTATTATTTTGCATATTCAATTCAATAGAGTAAATAAATATAAAATAATAAAGAAATTAATTGGTGGGATTTAAAACTTCATATGATTGACAAGTGGCAAAAAAACCTAAGTTGGTGGGGAAATTTCTAGCCCCACCCTTTTTGCACTTGCTTAAATTTTTTAACTAAAAAGTAGGGGCTGCTATTGTTGAGGAAAATATTCTAATTAATCCTGTAGCATTTTTTTCACTTCATGGGACCCCTACTCCTTCAAAATAGGTCCTGAAGCCCCCCATGAGACCCCAACCTTACCTATCTTTTTGGTAAAATACACATGTGAACCAAAGGTATTTATTATATTTTCCAAGTCCACATTTAACTCCCCCTTTTCATAATGTTTCTATTCTATAAACTCTTAGCAACCTTACAAGTTGTCATAGTTGTATTCAACAAATTTCATGACAACTAAGTGATAATTACAAGTGCCAAATTAAAACTACATGTGATATAAAAAATTTCAATAATTAAATATAAATATTAGAAAAAACAAGGTTGAGACATGAGTTTTTCAACATTATCCTAGCTTGTTGAACACCTTGCAAGAGCATAAGGAGAACCAACATTTAACTACTAAGGGCCATGAGGCCCATATATTCACTACAATACTTGAATTTCTCTATTCTCACAAGTTTTGTCATTGCAACTACAACATTCAACAAAACATAAAAATTTTCAATCATCATCCTTCCATCATCTACCATATCATAAATGAAACGATACCAAACATTTATGAGTTTTATTCATGCATTTAATTTTAGGTTCTTTACCAAGCTAATGCCACTTTGATTGTCATATTCATATGAACTACTCCTTGGCTTAGTCCAATATCCAAACACAATCTCTGATGTCAAATTGCCTCCTTATAGGGATGAGTAGTTGTCATGTCATTTGCTTCTGTAGAGGATAAAATGATCATAACCTCTCTTTTTTTCATCCAACTAATTTCATCATGATATATGTTTAAAACATAACCATTGGTAGATCATTTTCTATCTACATCTCCTACCTAATTTGAGTCTTGCAATCCCTTAGATCTTCAAATGTTATGAGTACTCTCCCTAGCAAAAAATATAATACTTTGTAGTGCCACACAAGTACTTTGAAACTCTTGATTGTTCTCCAATGCTCTTTTCCAAGATTAGCTAGATAACAACTCAAGGCTTTCATTGTTTGAGAAAAATCTGGTTTGGTGCAAAGCATAACATGCATTAGACTACCAACTATAGTAGCATAAGAAACATAAGGTTGAAAGTTAAAAGTTCTATCACACACCCCACTTAGTCTAAATTTTAGTATTTTATTAGAAGCTAAATTCTAGTGTCAATTTTACAAAAAAAAAACTTCCAAATATTTTTTATTTTTTCTTGAAAAATATAAACTTAAAATATACTAAATAATCTATATTTCATTAGTTTATATCATTTCAAAAATTTAAAATATATGTCACTTTCTAGTGATTCAAGTTAAAAAGTTAGATCATTGTTGGTCATTTCTTTTATAAAATTGTGATAGAAGTTTGAACTTTCACCTATGACACGTATGCTCCATCTTTACAAGTGAAGATGGTCATTGCTCAACTAATAACTTATTCCCCACTAAAATATGAACACTCATTGGTTTATAATTTTCCATGATAAGATGTTGTAACATAGATTCAACAAATTTGCTTTGATTGAATCAAAACTTTCTATTAGCTTTATTTATTCTCATATCCATGTTGAGATGAACTTAGTAACCCCTAACTTTTTCATGTCAACTTGTAATAAAATTATTCTTCTAATAATCAACCATTAATTATCATTTATTATAACATTAATTATTATCACATTTATTATTATATTATCTATTATTGATCAATTAATTAAACAAAATTTTATTTTTTAATTAATGTGAGTTAATTATCCATTTTTAATAAATCAATAAGAATAATAATAATTTATTGGTTGTTGGTGTAGGTTTTTTATTTTCCTTATGTTAGAGGATATTTAATTTTCCCACACATGTTATTAATATTTCTTAAGTTAATTAGAGGGTATGTGCATCAAGATGGGGGACCAAAAAGTGGCCACTCCACTTTTTGGTCCCAAAAAAGAGCAAATGTGAGCACGTTATAATGAAACACACTCACGTTATAATATATTGATATTTACAAGTTCTTATACTTTAAGTTATATTTCATGTATATAGTTTCAAGATGTTTGAGAATGGTTTTATATTTCTAGGAGTTATAATGCAAATTCTAAATTTTGGAAGATCTTATCATTTTTTAGACTTAGTCAAAATTCAATAATCAACATGTCAAGTTTCAATAATTAGAAGGATAAATTTTAGTAATCAACAAGTTGCATCATCTCTCTCTCTCTATCTCATTCATTGTTTATCCCTTATACTCTGACCTCTCTCTCTCTCTCTTACTCTCTATATCTGTCTCTGTCTCTATCTATGTCTCTCCCTCTCTACTTCTCTCTATCTCACATCTCTCTCTCTCCCTCCCTACCCCTCTCTCCCTCCCTACCTCTCCATCCCTCCCTACCTCTCCATCCCTCCTTCCCTCTATACTTAGATCTCTCTCTCTATCTGTCTCTTTGTCTTTATCTTTGTCTCTCCCTCTCTACTTCTCTCTCCCTCCCTACCTCTCTCTCTCTCTTTCTCCTCCCTCCCTACTCACTCACCCTCCTCCTCTCTCCCTCCCTCCTCCTCCCATATCTCTCTCTCTCTCTCTCTCCTCATCCTCTCTCTCCTTGAGCTTCCCTATCTTACTTCTCTCTGCTCCATTATATCCCCATCTCTACCTCTCTCTCTCCTCCCTCTTCCCCTCTAAATCTCTATGTCACCTCTACCTACTTTTTCTCCCTCTCTCCCTCTCCCTCCCTCTCTCTCACTCTCTTTATGGCTCTCTCCTTCCTTCTCTACTTCTCTCTATCTCACCTCTCTCTCTCCCTACATACCTCTATCTCACATATCCTTGTCTCCCTTCATCTCTCTTGCTCTCTCCTTCCCTCTCTACTTCTTTTTATCTCTCTCTTCCTTCCTCCTTCCCCCTCTCTCTCTCAATCTCTCTCCCTTCTTGCTTCCCTCTCTACTTATCTCTCTCTCATTTCCTCTCTACTTTTTGCTATCCCACCTCTCTCTCTCTCACTCTCTCTCACTCTCTCCTTCCCTCTCTATTTTTGTCTATCTCACCTCTCTCCCTCCCTCTTCCCCCCTCTCTATCTATTTCTCCGTCCCTCTCTATTTCTCTCAATCTATTTATTTCTCTCTCTATTTTCCTCTCTACTCTCTATCTCACCTCTCTCTCTCTACTTCACTATATCACTCCTCTCACGCTCCCTCTCTACCTACCTATTCCTCCTTCCATACCTCTCACTGTGTCTCTCACTCACTACCTCTCTCTCTACTTGCATCTTCCTACCTAAAGAGAGAGAGAGAGACATGGATGGAGGGATGAAGAGTGGAGAAAGAGAGAAGTAGAGATGGAGAGATAAAGAGAGGGAGAGGATAGATACAAAGAAGTGGAGAGATAAAAAGAGAGGGAGGGAGATGTAAGGAAGGAGAGAGAAGTGGAGAGAGGGGGGATATGTGAGATGGAGAGAAGTAGAGAGGGAAGGAGGGAGATGGGGAGGGAGGGAGAGAGATGGAGAGAGAGAGCTTGAGGTTAGATAGAGAGAAGTAGAGAGGGCAGTAAAGAATGGGAGAGAGTGATAGAGAGGTAGAGAGGAATAGGTGAGATAGAGTGAGGCGAGATCAAGAGGGAAGGGAGGTGGGAGAAGGAGAGGAGGTGAGGAGGAGGGAGGAGGCAGAGGGATAGGTGGGATGAAATGAGGGAGGGGGAGAGAAGGTGAAGAGAGGGGAGAGATGAGGAGGGAGGAGTAGGGAGGATGGGGGCAGAGATAGAGAGGATTAGAGAAGAGTGGTGAGGATGATAGAGGGAAGGTAGATAGAGAGGGAGGGGTGAGGTGATGAGAGGAAGGAGATGGGAGGAAGGTAGGGAGGGAGGAAGAAGATGTGGATGGAGAAACAAATAAAGAGAGAGAGGTAGAGAGGTGGTGGGGTGATGGAGGAAGGTGGGGGAGAGGGATAGAGGAAATGAGGAGGGGAAAGAGAGAGAGGGAGGGGAGGGAGAGAGGGTGAGGATAAGAGAAACAAGAGAAGGGAGGCGAGGTGGGAGGAGGAGACTGAGATGTCAGAGGCGGGGTAGAGGACAGGAGGTAGATGTTGAGCTTCGAGGAGGTAGAGATAGGGAGAGAGATAGAGAGAAGATTGTAGAGACCTGATTTTTAAAGTTTTAGTTGATTGCATGAAATTTGACTAAGTCCTAAAAATTACAAGATCTTCCACAATTAGAATCTACGTGTTTAACTCCTGAGAGATGCAAATCCTTCTCAAACATCTTTGAAACCTATACCCATAAATATAACCTTAAAAGTATAAGAGAAAAGTAAATATCCTTATAAGGTCCAACTATTTCAGAGGTATATAGTTTCACAGAAAGAGAAGGAGAAAGAGAAATTTTCAAAGAATAACATAACACGAGCACGTTATAACACCCTTGCATTATGTTTTTCTTTGGAAATTCCCAAGCCTTTGGCTTGGATTTTCCTTGGGCTTCCAAGCCAAAGGTTTGGAGTGACTTTTCAACATCCAAAGACATGATTTTTCAAATAGTAAGAAAAATGATATAAATCTTGAGTGTGCTCCCCATTAGGTTTGCACATGTTTCAATGTCAATTCAAAAAATACCATGATAATGTTAAGCTCTCTCTTAGCTATCTAGCCATGTATTTTTTTTCATGTTTTGATTATGTTAATGTTTTCATTTTAAATTTATTTTGTTAGTATATCCATTTTTTTTTGAAAAAACAATGTGGTATTTTTTACTTCATTTTTAATCCGTTTATCAAAATTTCAAATAGATTACATTTTTAGAAACTAGAATTCATTCTACACATTCAAAGAAAATGATTTTTGATCAATTTTCAAAAAAAAAGGGGGGAGCATGCTCAATTTTTTATTTTTTAGGATGTGTCCACTTTGAAAATTAGTAAAAAAACTTATATATTCATTAAAAAATAGTTGAAAAATTGAGCATAAACTACATGGTGTTAGCTAATTTCTCACTAAAACAATTTTTAAAATACAAAAATAAGTTAACACTTTAGGGGGACCACACTAGACACTATGTTGTATTTTTTTGAAAAAAATAGGACCAATTTGTGTGTCTCCCTTTTTAAACCCCTTAATCTCTACCATTTTTCACAAAATAATTGTTTAGGAAGTAGATTCAAAGAACTACGACGTTTTTTTGTTGCATGTTAAAATTTTGAGTGCAACTCTCTTCGATTTCTCATCCAAGGTCAGTATTTATTGATTTCAAAAACATGTTGCCACTTAAGACCCCTTTTTCGTCCCCCATATTTTTGCACTTACCCTAGACTTTGTTATTATGAGAACACATGACATAATCTATCAATTACGTGTGTCACTATTACTCATACATGGGTAGTTGAGTCTCACACCCTCTTTTAGACTAATTTTCCACCTCTCACAACCATTTTATTTTCTCTATTTGAGTAGGTGCAACCATGTAATTTGGTATTTAATAAGTAGGTAAAACTCCCACCTACTTTAGGTAGTTGGAGTTGCGAACATCAATGTTAGGCCTGCATAAACACAACAAACAATCGCACAATTAGATCCATATGCAATTTAAATCAACATTCCCCATAGAATTCATTTACAATGCACAAAATAGGAAATAAATGAAGAACACAACAAAGAGAGCTATTAAATCCTATTAAAGCAAGCAAACTCTTAATCCCATGGGGGAATTGGTGCCATTTTGATGTGGAAAATGGCCCTTTCCCAATCCCTTGTAAGTTTGATGAATATTTGTTGATGATTGAAGATCCTTGACAAAATTCTGTCATAACCTAGCTATGAAATCATGAAAACTATGAATACTTGATGAAATGGATGAAATTAGCTCTAAATATGAAGATAGTGATTTTGCATTGAAGTTTTGGATCCAAAATAAAAGTGAGGTCCTCTTATTTATAGATGATAGTGATGGAGAATGAGGAAAAATGGATGAATGTGGGATTAAAGACCAACCAATAGCATGAAGCCACTTGTCAACATGCGAGTGGACAAAGGTGGATCACATTTTGATGAATGTGACAATAAATGATATTAGGTGGAATTTCAAATTTATGAAATGACATGTTGGAGGGAGAAAGAAATGAATTAAATGCCACTTGGCTCAATGCACAAGACTGTCATAAGAAGACAGATACTGCCATTGGAAGGTGAAATCCCTTTGGAGGGATTTTCAAATTGTGATGTCTTCCCTTTTGTTTTATGTTGGAAATTAGAGATTATCGTCGAGAAATGATTTATTAAGCGAAGAGTTTAAAATCTAGAGGTTGGGATTTAGATTAAATTAATTATTTCTTTGATTCATTAAAAAATTGAATGATGTGACATTTTGATTTGTATTTTTAGTTTAGTTCACAATCAGCAGGAACCACTGATTCATACTAATTAAGCAGGGTATTTATTGTTAAAAGTGTTAGAATAAGATTAATTTATTTGTTTAGCGGATGACTTTAGAGATTAATTGATAAAATGAATATTTCAGTAAAAGGCTAGGGAGCCGATTAATTAAATAAAATAGTTTGTTTAGTGCTGAGATGATATTATTAGATAAATGTGATTTATTATTTATTAAGAGGAAAATGGGTAATTTAAAATAAACCAAGGATGTTAATTAAATGATTAACGGATAATTTAGGACAGGCGTTATTGGTAATTAGGATCAAGTGGTGAGTACATTTCCAGAATCATTTCCCTATTTTGGAAGCTGATAAACCTCATTTGATTCGAAGAATAAAATCTCGATCAAATTAAAAAATATATATGATTTTTTTTTCAGGCCTTTATACTTCTCGATGACAAAATTATAGCCTCTTTCACAGAGATGGTAGTTTTTGATTTTGGGTGATCTCACGAAAAGAGACAAGGTACGATGGGTTCAAAGGCTCGAGACTACTTTCGTCTTTAAAATACTGCAAAAGAGCATTTTAAAAAAAAACCATTGGCTGGGAAAAAATGGGATCGGGGGCCCAAAACCCTAGCTAGATGGATAAACAGGGTTAAAAAACCCCTAACTTTTAGGCTTAAATAGGCCTTAAGGGGCCACTTCCAATTCATTTGCACACCTAGCCCTTTGAAATTCTTGAAATTTGAGCTTCGAGCACTGATTGAGATGGCACAACACGTGCTTCCACAACATATTTTCAAGCACATGTGAGTGTTCTAGAGGCTTCCTGGCATCGGACCAACGGTAAGTCATCTTGTCCCGAATTTGTTTTTCAATTTTTGAGTTCATTTATTAGGGTCTAGGGGTCAACAAATTCAAGCGGTGCTATATAGCACCACTGAAAACCTCAAATCGACACCATGTGAGCCTAAAATGCGCTGCTGATGAGAGTTGCATCGTGGCCACAGAGTTTAGAATTTAGGGTTTAGGGGCTAAAGTGCACCACACTTGCAAATAGCACCGTGGCGGTCCTATTTGGACTTTAGGCTCAGGGGTCAAACTAGGTCACTTTCAAACTGTGTTGCGGCGGTGGAGTTTAAAACTTTTTGGCTTCCAACGACGCAATTTGGAGGTTTCAAACAATGACGTATATGTAGATAGTGACGCATATGTTGTTTTGGTTGCGCGAACTTCAAACATGATCTCAATTTTTTTATGAAACTCTACACGGTGACTTTCTTGATGCAGGAGGACATGGAGCCGGTCAATTCATGTGAACATAAGTCTTCCATTTTGAGTAGATTGACCCAAGATCCTCCTCTACACGAGGTACTCCAGGAGCACCTGGGGGTGATTGGCTTATGGTACGTCACTTATTCCCTAGTTATCAGGACACACCTAGGCATGATGACAACATTGGTAGAGCACTGGCACAATGAGACATCTTCATTCCACCTTCCCACAAGCGAGGCCACAGTGACCCTAGAGTATGTGTGGCGTATTTAGCATTTTCCTATCCACGAAGAGTGAGTTATCTATGATGTGGATGTCGAGAGAGATAGTTGCTTCAACATTATGGGTCTAGACAAGATCATTTTCTCAAAGGGATAGATTGAGCTAGAGCGGTACAGAGGCCAAGTACCATCTTTGAGACTAATCATTGCTGCCATCATTTCAGGACTCATAGCACCAAATTGGCGCAACCGATGCTTTAGGCTCAAATTCAAGTGTTGACCACGAAGAGAGACCATGAAAGACATGTCTTGACCTTGATAGCCGAGCAGGATTAGGCTATTTAGCAGCAACAGGCTACCAATCTATAGGCTACATAGGAGATGGGTCAGAGACAACAGCTAGAGAGTATGGCTGCATCCTCCTCCAGAAGCACCGTATCTATGCGAGCATATCGGGAGGCCATCTGAGATGCAGAGTACTATTGTGTCCACTATCACCAAGTCGTACCTCGGGCAACACGAGTCCGAAATTATTCACAGTAGACATGATATAGGCCTCCAAAGGAGCACAGGGAGAGGTTGAGTGGTGAGGGGAGCAGCCAGTAGGGCTAGCTCGTTCACTTTATCAGAGTCATTTATTTTTTTTGAGATCCACGGGCTCATTTTTGATAGCCCCGTGGGCAATTGTACTTGTATTGATTGCACTATACACTTGATCCTAACCTTGTACCATGAAAATGTCTTATTATTTTGATGATAAATGAGATGATATGAGATGATTTGATTTTAATATATGATGTGTCCTATCTTTATTTATGCATTATGATGGATGTTTCTACTTTCTATGTGTGATGATCTATATGTGATGCAATGTGATATATGATGCTATGATGTTATGATGTGATGGAGTGATTTATGGATGCATTTTATTTTCAGTATCTTTTATGCACTTTTATGATAATGTATGGATAATGCAAATGTTATGATATGCAAAATGCTTAGACTATTAGATCTATATTATGCACTTAATGGATGATGATGATAAAATGTACAAGATGCTATCTTTTATTTTTCATTATCTTTTTCATGTATGATATGGTGATGCATTTATGGATGACATGATAATGCACATGATATGATGTGATGATGCATTTTTGTAGTTATGTTGATGTATTTAATGATGATGCCTATGTATATGACATGATATGGTGAACTATTCGATATTGTGGTTGTGTTGCTGATATGTGGTTGTCATTGATGTCAACACTATTAGCATTGTTGCATTAGAGGATGTATATGTTGAGGATATTGAGAAAATTGTTAAAGAAAGAGTTGCAAGTTCCCAGTGGAATAGTGAAGGTCATGAAGGTGTCTTGCTTAGTACATTGATAATCAATCGTTGTGGACAAAAGGGTTTATTGTTGAGTGTATCTAGTTTATCCACCGAAAGTTTTAGAGGTCTGCATGAAGATTTAGTCGTGTTATGAACAGTTGTGTTCTAACATTTTTTCTGTGGCTTTAGTTAGTGTTCTTGATTGAAAATGATGTGATTCTAGTAAGTTCAGGTGTTGCAAATGCTTCTCTATTTATTCTTGATGCTTTTGGATGTTTCTAGATCATGCTCTATCTTTGTTGCATGTCCACATTGATCAATGTGCTCGTGGTCAGTGATTTTTCTCTTGTGTGTTCGAGTTTTTATGTTCTTGGCCGACATGGTGGTTGTAACATATTGTGGATCCTTGAAGATTAAATTTGAATGTTTGGCGTGCTCGAGGATGTTTTTTTAAGTCTTCATTATATTGTGGTTGACGGTGTTCGATTCGCATTGAAAATTTACTTGTAAAATTGGGCCGACATTGTGTGTATGTTTTATATTTTCATATTTCTTTTGGCCGATGAAGTTGTTGATGTAATTCCATGTTGCAGATTTATAAGAGTGATTATTTGAGCAAAGTGAAGTGTGAATAAGAGTGAATGTATGCCAGAGAAAGTGTAGATGTGTGAATAGTGTTCTAATCATTCTTTTGCAGAGCAGAGTGCAAATAAGTTTGAGCGAAATTTGAAGGAGTGTTTCTGTGCTTAATCGAAACTATAACCAGGCTTTTGTAGAAGCTATTTTCTCAATTCATACCTTGCAGATCTAATATGAATTTTTGTAAGACAGTGTGTTTTCTTTGGGTAGTGAGCCCTCTTGTATTTGAGCAGTGAGCTCTAGGTAGTTTTCCTGAATGCATGTGCATTCCTATTATTCTTCTTTATACTTTTAATAGGGTTTAATATTGTGGACTAACATCCACCATGGTTTTTCCCCTAATATGGTTTCCACGTAAAAAAACCTTGGTGTTTTTTGTGTCTCTGATGTGCTAATTGTCTGTGGTTTATTGTTAATTCATCAAATCTGAGATTAAGTAACTTAGTTAAGTTTGAAAAGTTTAAATATTTTGTGACAACTGATTCACCCCCCTCTCAATTGTTTGTCCTTGTTTTACCAATAATTGGTATCAGATAAGTTTCCTCTAAAGAATTTTAAAAGCTTGAGGTGATCTAAGATGGCATCATACAAGAAGGACAAACCTAGATTTGATGGAACAAACTACTCTTTGTGGAAAGCTAGAATAGTGTCATTTGAAGTGTATTGGTGAACCCTTCTAAAAGATTACAAGAAAAAAATGTGTTATTCCCCATAATGGTCCTTCCACTCCTTATGAGATTAAAGAGGCTGAGATTAACATCAGGGCTATGGAAGCTTTGTTGAGTGCTTTGACAGATTTGGAAATGACAAATGTGATGGATCTGAAGATAGCTCATGAGATCTGGAAGAAGCTAGAAACTTTGTATGAAGGAGATACACTTGTGAAGGTCGCTAAGCTACAAAGTTTGAAAGGCAAGTATAAAACTTTGAAAATGGGTGAATATGAAAATATTTCTTCTTTTATGCAAAGAGTAAATGAACTTGTGTTGGGTATTAGATGTGTCAGTGGTACCCTAGATGAACAAGAAATTGTAGCTAAAGTGCTCAGATCATTTCCTCCCTCTTAAAAATCTAAGGCTCATGCTATCAAAGAGCTCAGATTAGTAACAACTATGAAAAGAGATATGTTGATTGGTAAACTTGTTGCCTTTGAGTTGAGTGAATTTGGTGATTTTTCCCCCAAGACTGAATCTGCATTTAAGGCCTCTATATCCGAAAGAAACAAGCAAAGATATGATCCAAGAGAAAGTTCTAGAAATGCATTCAAGTATGAGGACGAGATGAAACAACTTGAAGATTAAGAAAGAGAGGTAGAAGAGCTGGAAGCATTGATTGTGAAGAAAGAAGGCAAAGGTCAAGGTAAGTATAAAGGAAAGTTTCCTATCAAATGTTTCTCTTGCAATAAAATAGGTCATTTTGCTTCAAGGTGTCCTGAAGGAGTTCCTAGGTCGAAGCCTAACAAACCTAGATTTAAAAAGAAATTCTATTATGCTGAAGGTGTGATTGATGAAGAATCTGATAAAGAAAATGGAAATGAAGATGAATGGGTTTTCATTGCTATTAAGGAAAATTGTCTAGTGGCTACTGAATTTGCTAAAGTTGAGAAAGCTCTTGCAGACCGAATTGAAGAAAAGGATGAGTGGTTTATTGACAGCGGATGCTCACATCATATGACTGGTGATAAAAGAAAATTTGTAAGTCTAGAGAAATATGACAGTGGGGTTGTAAGATCAGAGATAACAATGCTAGTGTGATTCGTGGCAAAGGATCTATTTGTCTTGGTGGTAAACATAACACTGATGATGTCCTTTATGTTGAAGGCTTGAAGCATAATTTTTTGAGTGTTGGATAGATGGTGGACAAGGGTTACGATCTTTAGTTCAAAGATGGAAGATGTAGGATACATGGAAGCTCTAGAAATATAATTGCTTCAGGTACAAAGACAAGAGGTAATATTTTTCACCTAAGCACTGCTTTAATGAAATTTGTTTAATTGCTCAAGGAGATGAAAGTTGGTTATGGCATAGGAGGCTGTGTCATGTGAATTTTGATAGCATTGTCAAGGTAAGCTCCACTCAAGTAGTAAGAGATCTACCTAAGCTAGTGATGCCTTCTAACACAATATGCAAGGAATGTTAGATGGGAAAATAGACTAGAGTTTCTTTTTGAAGCAAACAGCATCACTCTAATGGAATATTGGAACTGGTGCATACTAATCTATGCGGTTCCTTCAGAATTAGAAGTCTACAAGGAGAAAGGTACTATATGCTACTTATTGATGATTACTCTAGGATGATATGGGTTGCCTTCTTAAGAGAAAAATGTGAAGCATTAGAGAAATTAAAAAGTTTCAAAGCTATGGCAGAGAATGAGACAGGTCTGAAGATAAAATTCCTAAGGTCAAACAGAATGGTGAGTTCACTTCCCGGGAGTTCAATTCTTTCTATGAAGAGCATGGAATCAGAAGATAGTTATCCACTCCTCGAACCCCTCAACAAAATGGAGTTGTAGAAAGAAAGAACATAACAATTCTAGATGCTACTAGAACAATGATGTTGGAAGGAAATGTGCCTCACATATATTGGAGAGAAGCTGTAAACACTGTTGTGTACACTCTAAACTGTGTAAATGTCAATGGTAATTCCGGTAAGACTCCTTTTGAGTTGTGGCTTGGTTATAAGCCTATTGTTAAATATTTCAAGATCTTTGGAAGTAAGTGCTATATTAAGAGAGATGAAGGAATCTTTCTATGTTACTCTACTAAAAGCAAGGCCTACCAGTGCTATAATTTAGAAGATTGAGAAAAATGGTAGAAAGTGAAAATGTCAGAGTTGATGAGGACTCTACTAGATCATCCATATACTGTGCATATGATTCAAATGACCAACAAGATAGTATAGACAAAGGGAAGAATGCTCAGACACATAATCAAATTCAAATTGTTTTGGTAAATCAAGAAAGTCGGGAAGGAGAGACAAGTGGAAGTGCATAAGAAAGAATAGAAGAACCAGAAGTGTGAGAGAATCCTAAAATTTTGAGGTATGTTAGGCTAAATCATTTTGAAAATAAAATTATAAGAGATAAGAGAAAAGGTCTGCAAACTAGAAGAAAGATTGCAGAAGAGTATTGTCTAATTTCCAAGACTGAGCCTAGGCACAATTTCAATGAAGCTTGTAATGATGAACACTGGATGGAAGCTATGAAGGAAGAACTAATGCAGATTGAAAATAATGATACATGGATTCTTGTTCCCAAACCTAAAGATAAAAATGTGATTGGTACCAAATGGGTCTTTCCGAATAAGCTAAATGAACAAGGTGAAGTGGTTCGGAATAAAGCAAGACTGGTATGTAAAGGGTATTCACAAATGGAAGGTATTGATTTTGAAGAAACCTTTGCCCCTGTTGCTAGAATTGAAGCTGTAAGATTATTTATTTCTTATGCTACATATAAGAACTACAAGGTCTATCAAATGGATGTGAAGTCAACCTTTCTGAATGGTGAGTTAGAAGAAGAGGTATATGTTGAAAACCTAGATGGATTTTAACTGACTGATAAGGAAGACATGGTTTGTTGATTGAAGAAAGCTTAGTATGGACTCAAGCAAGCCCCCTAGAGCTCGGTATGGTAGACTGGATAAATACTTACTGAATCTTGGATTCAATAAAGGTACTACTGACAGTAGCTTGTATTTTAAGTTGGATGATCATAAAGAGTTGATTATTGAAGTCTTTGTTGATGACATTATTTTTGGAGGAGATGATGATCTATGTATGAAGTTTGTTGATGAAATGAAAAGTGAATTTGAAATGAGTATGATTGGAGAGATGAAGCTCTTTTTGGGATTGCAAGTCACCTAGTTAGATAATGGGTTTCATATCTCAGTCCAAATATGTGAGAGAATTGCTGAAAAAGTTTGGCATGGAAGACTCAAAACCTGTTGGTACACCCATGGTACAACCAAATGCAAGTTAACAAAAAATGATGATTCTCCTAAGGAAAATCAAACAAGATACAAGTCAATGATTGGTGGATTGCTCTTCTTAATTTAGACTAGACCAAACATCTTGAATGTTGTGTGCATGGTTGCTAGATATCAAGATGATCCGAAAGAATCTCATGTGACTGTTATAAAGAGAATTTTCAGATATCTAAAAGGAACAATTGATTTTGGGCTTTGGTATGCTAAAGATGATGATCTTAATTTGAGTTCCTATACTAATGTAGATTGGGTAGGAGATGTAGATGACAGGAAAAGCACAAGTGGTGGTGCCTTCTTCCTAGGGAAGAATTTGGTGTCATGGTTAAGTAAAAAGTAGAATTCCATTTCCCTCTCTACTGTTGAGGAAAATTATATTGCTGCTACAAATAATTGTACTCAAGTGTTGTGTATGAAACAGATGTTGAAAGATATCAAAGTAGTATATGATGAGCCTATTTCCATATGTTGTGACAACTCAAGTGCAATAAACATATCAAAGAATTTGGTGCTACACTCTAAGATCAAGCATATCTCAATCAAGTTTCACTTCTTAAGGGAGAAATTGAGTGAGAAACAAGTCAGGCTAGAGTATGTGCCCACCAAAGAATAGATTGTAGACATTTTCACCAATTTGTTGCCAAAGGATACTTTTGAGTATCTTAGCTCGGGATGCTAGGGGTGATTACTCCTCCTGATATGAACTAGATATGCATTGATTTGCATCAATCCGTGCATTTCATGATCATATTCTGATCCGAATTGATGTTTCCATGGTTGCTACTCAGAGGGAGTAGTCAGATGTGCAGATATGTGGTTCAGAGCTCGTATGAGGAAAGATAATTCTTATCTTTGCCATTGATGTTAAAGGGGGAGAAGAGTAATGTGAAAAACTATGAATTATCTTGAGAGAAGAGCTTTGTGGGAAAAAGATCTAAAGGAGTAAGCGTAGTTGTGTTGATGGTGTTTTTTTTCACATCATGTGTCGCCATCAATGCATAAGGGGGAGATTGTTGGATGTTGTGGTTGTGTTGTTGATATGTGGTTGTCATTGATGTCAACACAATTATCATTGTTACATTAGAGGTTGTATATGTAGAGGATATTGAGAAAATTGTTAAAGAAAAAGTTGTAGGTTTCTAGTGGAACAGTGAAGGTCATGAAGGTGTCTTGCTCAATATGTTGATGATCAGTCGTTGTGGACTAAAGGGTTTATTTCTGAGTGTATCTAGTTTATCCATTGAAAGTTTTAGAGGTTTGTGTGAAGATTTAGTCATGTTATGAACAATTGTGTTCTGACAGTTTTTTTGTGGCTTCAGTTAGTGTTCTTGATTGAAGTTGATGTGATTCTAGTAATTTCAGTTGTTGTAGATGCTTCTCTGTTGATTCTTGATTCTTTTGGATGTTTCTAGATCATGCTCTATCTTTTTTGCACATTTGCATTGATCGGTGTGCTTGTGGTCGGTGATTTTTCTCTTGTGTGTTCATTTTTTTATGTTCTTGGCCGACATGGTGGTTGTAACGTATTATGGATCCTTGGAGATTAAATTTGAATTTTTGGCACACTTGAGGATGTTGTTAAAAGTATTCATTATATTATGGCCGACGGTGTTCGATTTGCATTGAAAATTTACTTGTAAATTTGGGCCGACATTGTGTGTATGTTTTATATTTTCATATTTCTTTTTCCTGATGAAGTTGTTGATGTAATTCCATGTTGCAAATATATAAGAGAAATTGTTTGAGCAAAGTGAAGAGTGCATAAGAGTGAATGTATTCTAGAGAAAGTGTAGATGTGCGGATAGTGTTCTAATCATTTGATTTCAGAGCAGGGTGTGAAGAAGTTTGAGCGAAGTGTGAAGGAGTGTTTTTGTGCTTATCTGAAACTATAATCAGGATTTTGTAGAAGCTATTTTCTTAGTTCATACCCTATGGATCTAATCCAAATTTCTATAAGATAGTGTGTCTTCTTTGGATAGTGAGCCCTCTTGTATTTGACCAGTGAGCTCTAGAAAGTGTGCCTGAATACATGTGCATTCCCATTATTCTTCTTTATACTTTTAACAAGGTATAATATTGTGGACTAACATCCACCTTGGTTTTTCCCCTAACAAGGTTTCCACGTAAAAAAAATTTGGTGTTCTTTGTGTCTCTGATGTGTTGATTGTCTATGGTTTATTGTTAATTCATCAGATCTAAGATTAAGTAACTTGTTAACTTTGAAAAGTTTAAATATTCTGTGACAACTGACTCACCCCCCCCTTCTCAGTTGTTTGTCCTTGTTTTTCCAATATGAATATGGTATAATAATGTTCATATGATGATGCAAATGGATGATATGTATGTGATGTTATATGATTATGTAACGGATGCAAATGAATGATATTATGATGTATATGTGATGATGCAATGGATGCATTGATGATGTATATGATATGAGTTAATAATGCCTATGTGATGATTCTTTCATGCACATGTAATGAATGAAAATGTATGGTTTATGAGATGCTTAGAATAACCAATCTATATTATGCAATGCGGTGATCCCACAATAATGGTTTACAAATTTTGGCCAAACTGGACATTGAAATAAAATTTTTTAACTAAATATTCACTTTCGAACACCTATAGCAGCTAAACAGTGAGGAATTTGAAGATGATGCAAACTAGAGTTTCGTGAAATTTTGTCTATAGATTCTAAATATATTTTTTTCAAAAAATTTGGAATCAAATTGCACTTATTTTTCCATCTCCCTCGAAAACTAGTTTTTTTTAGAAAACAACATTTTTAAAAAGTGATGCTCACCATCTAATGCATAAATTTTTTTCCATGAAGGATAAAATTCTAATTATTTCAAATTTATATTTGTAACTTTGATATCTAGTACTTCCACTTGGTTAGATAGTTTTTTATTCAATTTTTTTTTTTTTTTAATCAAGTTTCAAGTCAAACCAATTACAATTCAGACATAGCACGATTATATACACGTAACTTTTTTGTATGTATCAAAATTCAATTTATTTATTTTTTGGATCAAGACTTCAATATCTGGTGCACTCATATTTTCAAAAAAAAAATTGACAATCTTCTATTTTTTCCACATGTGTAGAGCAAAGAGTTTGATTTTTGGTGAAAAACCTACATTCACAAGAAATAAAAAATAAATATAATAATAAAATTAAATTTATTTAAAAGTATAATTTTTGGGAAGCTTATAATAAGGACTACATAATTACAAAAAATAAATTTTAAATGAATTCATTTGATCCCCCAAAAGGTAAATCAAAAGTTGTTTTTTATCAACATTTTGATAGGTGTAAAGGAGACTCTGTTATAGGTATGGTTTAAAACTAGTTGGGTTCTATCCAAGGGGGTTTGATCTAAGGTAGTTTGATCAAACCCTCTTCAATTGGAATGCTTTAAATGAAACTTTGAAAGGCTTAAATCATTATATTTTCTCAAAATATGTGATTTTAGCAAAAATTAGAATCTCCCATAAATTGTAAACCAGCTTTGTGGGATCAACGATCAATGATGAAAAATGCAATGCATGTGATATGATCAATGTTTCCTATATGTCATGATATGATGTGCATTATGCTAATGGTATGTGGATGCAGGATGGGTGCAATAGCGATGATTTGGATTAACCTTCACGGTACCATGTTAGCGCAGAGAGAAGCAAGAAGAAAAAAAAAATCCAACAAAGAAAAAGATGATGACGACGATGATGATGATGATGATTTACTTACCAAGAATTGGGACTTAAAAAGGGCCATTTACCTTATGTTTTATAATACACATAGGCATGATGCATCAAGGTATAAAGAAGCAGGATGGCGTTGCACCTAGTGTGATGGACTTTGACTCGACAATCAGTAGAAGTACTCATGTTCACCCCTAGCATATGAAACCTTATTCAGAATACAGTTCAGATATTTCAAACATCATGGACCAAAACATAGAAAGGAAAGCCTTCCAATGTGGTCAAAAAGACACCCAAAACATCCTCCCTACACCCAAACAAAGCACACATGACCAAGGTTAATTATATTACAAGAATATTCAAGCATAGCAGATAAAAAGATAATGATAGTTGCCCCATTCCTTTCTCTCTAAATCCCTTCATTTAGGAAATCATCAAGAGGTCATCTAAATGAGCGCAATAAGATAATCCAAAAGATGAAGATAAAGTAAACAAATGTAAGCTAATGTTCTTCAATACCGCTAGCTAGGACTAAATTATGGTGATGCCTGATGTTGATGTCCATTGTAGGAAGGATGCATCCTAGGACATGATGTTATTAGATGATTGATTTGGGACTGATTGGATGATAGGCTATTAGACACAAAGAGTTCACTAACTTGTATACTTACTAACCTAGACTTGAGACTTCAACAATTAAGTTTTCACTTTTAACCTGCTAGACCTATTTCTAACTGTTTCACCAAAGGTTGGGGCTAATGATTGATTTATTATGAGTGATGCTTATTGCGGGTGAAAGCGATATGGGAATGGATGAATTTTTTCAAATATTCAGATTTTTTTGATGTTTTTGAAATGTTTTGAGGCTATTTTTAGTATTTTCAAGCTTTTGCAAATGTTTTGATTTTAAAATATTCAAATGTTTTTGGGTTTTCTTGAGATTTGGACCAAGAGACTAACCTAAAGACCTATAGTAGGAGCCTCAAGATTTGATCAACAAATTATCCTTGCCTACGTTATACACGCAGAGGCCACATAGTTCGACTGACACAAACTCAATTATTGATGAGATATGAACAAATGGATTTCTAGTTTATTATGACGGACTCCTAAAGGATTGACCTAAGTGTCTCTTGAGAAGATCAAAGATCAACCTTGCCTACATTTAGAGCTTAGAGACCCATAGTTTGACAAAATGATTTTGTTTTTTAATTTTTAACTTTTTGACCTGTTTTTGGATTTTCTGATTTTATGATTGTTTTTTGGATTTTTTCAATTTTCTGATGTTTTTGGCTTTTTTTATTTTATGGATGTTTTTGGATTTTTTAATTTAGGGAAGACTTCAAGAATATACATGAATCTGATCCAATGAGAACATGCCCATAGCGTGATGCAATAGACTACTATGATACAGGCAGGACAAACTAACCTTGAGAATGAGCCGAGTAGTACTAGGAGGGATCGTGATACAAACACAGGACCAAGCTATGGTGCAGATGCAGGTGGGTGATGGATGGAGATATGGAATGTGATAGATGATGGAAGCGTAATGGATGGATAATGCAAAACAAGTCGCGGAGATCCTGGTGGATGGAAAGTGCTTATTTACACGAGGTTCCTATTTTCTAGGTTTTCACCAAGGTACTTTCCCAAAGCACCACCGAAGTGGTTTTCATTAGAGGGAAATTTTTCTCTTTACTGTTTTCAATATTTTTTTTGGATTTTTTGGATTTTTTATGATTTTTTATGATTTTTTTATTTTTTTTGTTGTCACCAAGATGCTATTTGCCAGGTTTTCATCAGGGTGACCATTTTTTTAGGACATTTTTTGATTTTTTTGTATTTTTTGGTTTTGTACCCTGGAAGAATTAGGCATAAATTTTTTTGAGATGGGAGTTGGTCATGGGCTCCTGCAAGTTCCCCTTCTGGTGTTGACAACTGATATGCCCCTGGCTTGTAACTTGTTGTGATGACGAAAGGATCCAACCAATTAGGTTCAAATTTGTGCTTGTTTTCTGGATTTGGGACATTCTTCTGATTCTCCTTTAGCACAAGCTCTCTGACTTGGAAGGTCTAACTTCTGATCTTCTTGTTATAACTCTGCTTGAGTTGGTTCTAGTACACCTACAAATGGTTTAAGGCATCCATACGCTGCTCATCTAGTAGCTCAAGCTCATTTAGTCGTGATATTTGGTATTCTTCATCTGTGATGAGATTTTGTCTTAGTGAAGGGGAGCTTGATCTTGATGGGTAGTATTGCCTTTGATTTGTAGACCAGGGAGAATGGGGTGGCACTTGTTGGTGTGCAGATACTTGTTTGATAGGCCCATAGGGTGGGATTCAATTGGAGATGCCAATCATGACCAATTTCATTGACTATTTTCTTGAGGATTTTTAGGATGGTCTTATTTGTAGCCTTAGCTTGGCCATTTCCTTGGGGATAATACAGAGAGGAAAAGAAATGTTGGATTTTGAATTTCTAGCATAGGTCACGAGCATCCTATTTTTGAAAGGTTTCCCATTATCTGAGATAATGGCTTGAGGGACACCATTTAATAGAAAATTAAGTAGTTCAGGATGAACTTTGATATCTATTTTCTAGTGATGTAGGTCATGGGGATGGCTTCTACCCTGGTGAAGTACTCAGTGGCGGTGATGATAAACTTGTGTCCACAGGATTAGGTGGGGGTGATTTTTCCAATGAGATCGAGCCCCCACTATGAAAAGGGCCAAGGTGTGACTATCGGATGGAGCTCTTGAGAGGGTGCATGGAACATTGTATACACCTTTTGACATAGTCATGTGCTTCTCTTTCCATTGTAGGCCAATAGTACCCTGTCCTCAGCAATTTCTTGGCCAAGGTCATACCACTCGAGTGTGAACTAAAAATGTTGCTATGTACCTCGGTTAAGGTAGTCATTGCCTCCTCAACATTTAAGTAATGTAACAAGGTCCCTTCAATGCTTCTACAGTAAAGGATATCTCCTATGATGACAAAACGAGATGCTTTTTTGAGAAAGACTCTTTTGAGGTTTAGGGTTATGTTGGCTGGGAGGACTCCTATTCTTAGATAAGTGTATATATCATGGTACCATGGATCACCGAGACCAACTTCACACAAAAATTTGGACTCTGGTACCTCGAATGTAGTCACGAGAAGCTGTTCTATTAGGAATTCTTGCTTTGGGATGTCATGTGGGATTTCTATGAGTGCTCCGATTGTAGCCATTGCATCTACCACTCTATTGTTTTCTCTTGGTAGCTACTCAAATGTGATATCAATGAAGAAATCCTTAAGACTTTCCACCAATTTCTTGTAGGGAGTCAACTTGTCATCCTTGGTTTGATACTCATTTTTTACTTGATTTATTATGAGTTGTGAATCTCTATAGAATTTTAGTGCCATTATCTGACATTGCACCGCTATTCTTAGCCCTATGACAAGAGCTTCATATTACGCTATGTTATCTATGCAAGGGAATGACAACTTATATGATTTTGGAATACAATCCCCTTGTGGGGTGATGAAGAAGATCCCTACCCCCAATCCATGTTGTGTGTAGGATCCATCAAAGTACATTTTTCAATGATCTACTACACTTAGGTTGAAGATTGATTTGTCTGGGAATTCTGAGATAAGTGGATTCTCTGAGTAAATCAATGCCTCTACCATCTGATATGTAATTTCTTATCCTTTGATGGCCTTGCACTCCACATACTCAATGTCATCCTCTATGAGTATCATAACCCACTTGGCTATTCACCTTGTAAGCGATGCTTTGGAAAGCAGGTACCTAAGGGGGCCTATCTTCATAATGAGCTTTATTTGATGGGGTAGCACGTAATGTCTAAAATTTTGTCCTACAAATACAATTATTAGACAAGATTTCTCAATGGATGTATAGTTAATTTCATGGCCCATCATAGTTCTACTGATATAATAGATAGCTCTCTATTTTCCATTCTCATCATGTTGTGCTAAGAGGGCGCCGAGAGCTGCTACTATTGTTGATATGTATAAGATCAAAGGTTTGCTTGGAATTGGCGGCATGAGGACTGGCGGCATGAGTAAGTATTCCTTGATCTTGTTGAAGGCTTGATCACACTTTTCACCCCACTTGTATGTTACCCCTTTGTGGAGTAGATGAGAGTAGGGGACAACCTTGTCTGCTAGTTGTGTTATGAATCAGCGGATGGACTGGAGTCTTCCTTGTAAACCGCTTAGTTATTTCAGTGTTTTGGGTACCTCCATTTCGAGAATGGCTTTGACCTTAGCAGGATCTATCTCAATTCCTCTCATGGAAAAAATGCACCTGAGGATTTTCCCTGACAGTACTCTAAAAAAACACTTCTTTGGGTTGAGTTTGACTTTGTATTCCTGTAACCTATCAAATATGGAGCCCAAGGTAGCTATGTGATCTTGCTTTTCTTTGATTTGGCCAATATATCATCCACATAATCTTCCATAGTTTTGTGGATCATGTCATGAAAGATTAGTGTCATGGCCCTCTAATAAGTTTCTCCTGCATTCTTCAACCCAAACAACATCATATTCCAGCAATATGCCCCCCATGGGAAAGTGAAAGTCATTTTATGTTGGTATTGTTTAGCTATCATGATCTGGTTGTAGCCTGAGAACCTGTCCATCAATGATAACATCTCATGTCCTACTGTCATATCCACAATCATATCAATGTTTGGAAGTGGAAAGTCATTCTTGGGACATGGATTGTTGAGGTCTCTAAAATTTGTGTAGATGTGAATGCCCCTAGTGGGCTTTGAAATAGGTACAAGGTTGAGACCCATTCCGGATAATCTATCGACCATATGAACCCTACATCTAGGAGTTTTTACAATTCCATTTTGACCAATAATGCTATTTGGGGATTCATCTTCCTAAGCTTTTGTCTAACGAGCTTTGCTTCAAGATATGCAGCTAGGTGATGAACCACAAACTTTGGATCAAGCCCAGGCATGTTGGCATAGGTCCATGCAAAGTTTATCTTTCTTTCTTTCAGGAATGTAGCTAAAAGTTCTTGTTCTTCTATGAGAAGTGACTCTACATAGAATGTTATGTGTGGTAGTTCCTCTATCCCCAAGTTGACTGGATTGCACTTCTTGGCTAATACTGTTGACTTCTCTTGATGAATTGCACTGAGAGGAAGATTGAATCCTTCATCCTATGGCACCTTAGAAAGGTTTTCACCATTGGATACATCCTTTATTTTTACTATTTTTTATTCAAAGAGTGCCACAGTGTGGTTTTCACTCAAAGACCTAGAGACACTACAGGATTTGACACCATTTTCCGACGGTCGTTCGTCGGTCGTTCGACAAATCTCTGTCGGAAGAGCGACGCAATGGCCAAAAAATTTTCGTCGCTATTTTTTCGTCGCAAGGACGACGAAAAAGTAAACGTCGAAATAACGGCGAAGAATCGTCGGTCGGCAGGATCGCGACATACGTCGGGATTTTGTCGGAATATCGACGAAAACTTTGTTTATCCACCGACGAACTGCACCAGAAGTTCGTCGTCGGCTCGACGAAACGGGCAAATATTTAGCGTGGAAACATGGAAATTTCATCGAAATAGCGACGAAATACAAAATTAGTAGCGTCAAAAGAACACCAAAAGTTCGTTGAATATGCGACGAAATAGGCAAG
>VDFB02072274.1:4008236-4128528 GCA_007258455.2 Sequoia sempervirens | reverse complement strand
TTTTTTTAGCTCCATTCTTTTAAATCCTTTTTGCTTTGCTCAATATAAAAAAGTGGATTTTAAGACTGAAAAGACATTTATAATTTTTGTATGATGCATTTGTTTACTTCTTTGACATATATATTTAGTATTACTCTTATTTTTCAAGAAACTAGCATGTGAATAAAAATCGTAGTATACTCTACAAAGATATTATTATTTAATAAGTTAATATAACATTAATATACTAAGAAAATTAAAGTTAATGTACACAAATATTTCACCATTTGATGGATGAATTTTTAACATATTTATAAGTTTTGATCATAAGTGAGAAAAATATATTGTGACGTATTAGTGGATATTGATAATGATTAAGCTATAAGAAGCCATTTAATTCTCTATCTTTTCAATGCTTCAAAGTATTTTTCCTGAAGCCAAGCTGCCAAATGTCAATCCAAATTTTTTTTGCAATGACTCTTCCATGCGTTGACAAAGTGCAAATGCAAGAATTGGAAATTTGGCTCACCTTTACAATTAAATTTAATTATTCTTCTGACAACATTGATAACTTTAAGAAACCCCCCTAAAAAAAGATACAAAATCCTAGTGAATCTGTCATTTTTTTAGGAAAATTTATTAATTTCTATTGGTGAATCTTTCCTTTTTTTTTTTAAATATTAATTTTATTGGAGATTTTTTTACATCACTAATAGAAATTTTGGCGAATCTTGAAAAAAATAGGAAAATGCATTAATTATGTTGGAAAATTTGTCCAATATAAAAATAATTTGCATGGAAAAGTAGGGGCCTGGAGGTGAAAATTATTGATGGGTTGAAGGGGTAGCCTATAATATTTAATTTCCACCATTGTTTTAAAATATAATATAATGACCCTCATTGTATTCAACAAGGTAAAATATACCCATGATCTATAATTCTCACAAGGCACAAAATTGCTTTTAGATCATTGATCTAATGACCCTTGTACTCTATAAGGTAATATAATGCTCATGAGACCCAAAATTATGGGCCCCATAAGCATTACAAATCATGGGTACATTTTACCTCGTGGAATACAAAAAGGGCCATTAGATTATATTATAAATCAATGGTGGGAACTAAAGATTAGAAATATGGTCCTAAAGCAACTAATAATTATGGACCGAGGATCGTTAATGCGGGTCGAACATGCTTGATCCATGATGAATCAAAGCATAATTTAGCTACTAAACCTCAATCACAAAAAAAAATCATTCAAATTGAAAGTTAAACTAAGCATTTATTGAAACTGAAAATTATAAACTACGAAAACATTTAAATTTCTACTCTAACCCATTTGAAACTTATCATGTTTTCGAATTGGTGTCATGTTGATGTGGAACAATGACCCTTTCCCAATCCCGTTATTTGTGAGCCTATTTCAATCGATTCTATGGAAGAGAATCGATGAAACCATTATGATAAATGGATGAAAACCTGATTTATGCTACATTAATCATGATGCAAGCTAAATTAACTTGATTTTATGCTAAAAATGATCTAACTGTGCAATTGCTAAGCTAGTCTAAGCTAATTCTAATCTAAAATATGGAAACCCTAATTTATAAATAAGATTAGATGGATGCATGGAAGCCATTAATGGATGTCTTAAAGCTATTATGCAACTAAAAATGAACTAAAACAAGCTAAAAGTGAGTAAATTGAGAGTGTGAATGCAAGTGAATTCAATAACATGAGTTCTCTCTTGAAAAATGGATCCATTTGTCTCCAAATAGTGTCCTATTTATAAAAGAGAAAATGATAAATGAAGGGTTAAGATTTAAAAAGCTAATCAATGGTCTAGGATGGAGGAAATAGGAGGCATGGATCATGGATTATCATCAATGGGTGAGAATACGAGATGAGAGTTAATCAAGGGCTCACATTTGTTCCAAACAAGCTCATTTTTGACCTGCACACACAAGTCACCAGGTGAATTGTTCAAGAAGCCAAGTGAGATGATTGGAGGAGAGAGAATATTCTTTGGAATATTCCCATGGGTGAGGAAATAGATATTTTGTAAATTAAAATAAAATTTTAATTGTACAAAAAATGGTTAAGGAATATTCCATGGGAATATTCCCATTTTGGAGGAAGATTAGTTTAATTGCTAATTAAACAAGGTTTACTCGTGCAATTAGGGGATTTCAAGAATTAAAGTGATATTCATTAAATTAAATGATTTAATGAAAGGGGGAAAGGTGAAATGATATTTAATTAAATAACTTAGGGTTATTTAATTAAATAAGATGACTTATAGAATTAAATTAAATATCTTGATCTATTTAATTTAATGAGATGAAATGTTAGCATAAAAGGGGGTGAATTAACCCAATTTGATGAATTAGATTAATAGACAAAAATGATGCAATTAATTAATTAGCTAGGCTAATTCAATTAATTAAGCCAAAAGAGGATGGGCTTAAAGAGGAAATGATGTTAGTAAACTTGATTCGAGTGTATGATATCATCTAGGACATTTTTCAATGTCTACAATAATTATGATATACTATTGGCGTATTAATATAGATTTCTACTATAATTTATAAAATTTAGGGGAATAAGATCTAATCATGTATCGAATATTGTGGCAATTTTTTTAGTTAAATTTTTTAATAAAATAAATAATTTGGTGATTTAAATAAGACTCTAATAAATTTTTGTAAAAATGTGGTGATTCAAGTCACGTTGTAGCTCAAACTATTAGCCAATTTTGAATTCCCAAATTTCAACTATTAGCCAATTGGCGAATATTAGCCATAAAAAAATTATTGTCTGACAAAATTAAATTTAAAACATGTAAATTGAGGTAAGATAACAAGATGAAGATCCTTGATTAGATTGTGCAATATATTTTGTATTAAATGTTTTAACTATCAACTCATGCTTCAACATAGGGGGATGCAGAACCAAAGTCCAATTTTTTTTATAAATTCAGCTTATCATAATCTTGATTAAATCTCTGGTTCAAAATTTGTTATGGAATTTGATACACCAATTTGTCTAACAAGTCCTCGATGGAAATTAGCCTTCCTAGGAGCAATTACTAGCCAAAGATTTACAAAAAAATTTAGGATACACAATAGATGGACTGTAGTATTTATCAAGATGGTGTTGGGATTTAAATTTGTAGAAGATGCAAATAGATATCTGGTGAACATTGATATTTCTTCACAGTTTGTGGCTTCTTTACTAAACATTGGAGTTCCACAAGTTTATGTATTGCTCCTGGTGAGTTTGATGGTTCGACATGATTATCTAGGAGGCCTAGGGGATGTTTTGGATGTTGCACACATTGGAGTGGGAATCCCTACCCCAAGGGATATTCCACACTTCTTAAATGAAGGAGCCGCTATAACCTAGCATCCTTTTGTGTCAAGTTTTTGCAATGTCAATTTAGTGGGACATAATCAATTGGGCACCGTGGGATATGATTTTCTGAGGAATAAAGTTCTCATAATTTTGATAAATGTATGTGAATATTGTATTCTGCTACTAGCAAGAAGTTTTTACTTAATTAACTTTTTATGTATATTTTGCAAGCACCTTTATATGTGCTACATTATCAAATATATAAATGTCAGCATGTATATATTTATATTATTTAATGTAAAAATTCAATAATTATCTTGTCATTTTGTTTTTATTGAATTTTGCAATTCTGTGGGATTATTGTTCATTGAAGAAAATGTGGTTGTGGAACCACAGATTAATGTCATGTTCTTGGGAAATATTTAAGATATTCATAATTAAGTTCCTCTTCTAATATGTAGTGAGTGAAATGATTGATTTGGTAACATGATATTAAAAATGATGGAAAGTATGTCACATGTTTTCTTTATATTGATTTTTGCAATTTTGTAGGATTATTGTCCATTGAAGAAAATGTGGTTGTGGAACCATAGATTAATGCCATATGTACAACCAAAGTGAGTGATTGGATAACCCGATATTGAAAAATGCACAACATATTGTACACGATGATGTCATGAATCTAGTTATCAATCGAAATAAGATTTGTAATATATTTCATATCATTTGAGTGGTGTACTTGTTAGCTTGAGGTACGGTTTGCATGTAGCTAGATGTCAATCAAAATAAATATTGTAAGTGTAAGTGGTTCTCACATGATTAAAGTTGGTTACTTGGTTATCACAAAAAATTAATTATTCCTCACATGAATCACGAGTAAATAGGGATGGTGAGCTCATAAATGACCCATAAATAGGATGGTGAGCTCAACTAAAATCATTCTTAAAAGGATTTACTTTTGAGTGCAATGTTCTGAATTTTGGTAAGCTTTTTCATTTTGCAAGGTTAATAAGGAATAAGATGATGTTGTGGTATTATTAGGGATACTCTAAATTCTCCTACCTCCAGTTATGTAGTTATAGAGTAAAAGAGAGACCAATTTCATTCAAGTTTAGAATGGGAAGAATTGGAAAGAAGTTGATCTAGCTCACCTGGCCCTTGAGCCAAGTTTTGAACCAAGATGGGGAGCTCTGATGGAGATAAGTGCTTTCACAGAGAGTTCATCCACATAAGTATTTTAATTTTGTTTGTATTGAAATTCATCAACTTATCATGCTTCATTTTGATAGAGGCCCTCAAATAGGAACAATGGACTTTCAAAATCATTATGTGCTATCCTGGTGCCTTGGAGTTGCTTGAAGAGGGTAGGAGTAGATTTATTACCCCTTATCTTCTACATAATTCTAATTGGTAACCAGGATAGGTATATTTTCTATATTCACTGCTCCCTTTTTCCCAACATGGTAGGAAAGCCTTGTGAATTTTCAAAATCATTTTGGGTTGTTTTGGTGGCTTGGAGCTATCATGTGTAATCCCAAGATCCCAAGCATGATTGGCAAGCCTTGTGGTTTGAGAATATGATCTATATCCCATAACACCACTACTAGCTTTGAATCAATTGTGTCTAATGTAAAGTGACATGTGTCATCTTTACAAGAGCTTGCATGCTCAACTCATCTTCAAAAAGCTATGTAACATTGTAATTCAATTGTAATAAAATAAATGGTTTTGTTATTCTTCATTATTCATTTATATTAAATAATTATTTTGTTTTTTCAGTGTCTATTAAAATTATAAGTAATTAGAATTATATTTACTAGCACTTGCACCTAAAGGAGCTTCAAGGATTACATCGATAGAAGACTATTTGTGTTAGTATGTTAATATGTTATAGAATATGTGTTTGTGCATGGATAGGTTGCAAGTTGAAAGTTCTAGTTGCATGTGGCTAGATTAAACAATCAATAATAAGTGTTAAATAATGGAATGAACTAAACTTAGAAAAATCTAGATTTCTCCTTCAAGAAATTGAGTATTATCTATTTATGAAATATTTGCATCTAGATTTTAAAAATAAAGCAATACAAATGAAAAAAGAAAGTTGCCATTAAATTTAAAAAAAACATTAAAAATGGAAATAGAATATTGTCAAATAAATATTTATTTGGATTTTATGTGATAAGCAAGATTTTGGAGGATTTAGCCTTTTATTTGATATTTTAGAGGCGTTTACTATTAAATGGTAGTAGGTTTATCATTAAACAACAATATTTCTAGGGTTTGGTAAAATTTTGTCACTCTTGCTAGGGTTTGCACTTTTCTAAAATGTTATTTTAATTTTATATGTGAATTTAGGTTCAAAAGCCCTAAAAATCCTTACACTTTATTTTTAATTTTTCGTTGACCTACTCCCCCATTTTTTGATGTCATTAGTCATTTTATTAAGTTCTTTGCAATGTTAAGTTGCTAGCCCCTTGATCCTCTCCTAGCGCTCACTTAAGAAGAATATTTCACATGTTCTTAATTAAATGGCTTAAGTGAGCCCATAATTATTGTATGGTTCTCATTGCTTATTATGCATTTCCGCTAATCCACACAATGTATTTTATTAAGGAATGGAACACCCATAGAACTACCTATGGAAAGGTTGACACTTGACTCATTTTTAGTGGTTTCCTTTCGATATTATTTCATGAGTACGTGGATAGTTTTATAAAGGTTAAGTTAATTGTCATGGAATTGCGAAAACAAGATAGTTGTCAATATCATGCTTTTTAAAGGATTTCATAGGTTCACGGGATGATTCAATAAGATCTATATGTAACTCATGAAACCATGGAATAAGGACATGTGGACTCATCTCAATTCCTCCAATGGATTTTCTATCGAAGGCTAGTAATGTAAGGAAATGATGACACATGGCAGATTTGACAAGTTCACAGGATGATTCACCAAACTATAGAATAAGGAAATGTGGACTCATCTCAATGTCTAATGGGTTTACTATCGAAGGATAGGATCGTGAGTAACGTAATGATGACACGTGGCACAATCTCATGAGGATTTTGTATCCTAGTGCACTTAAATTTTAAAACAATTTTAAAACACATTTTTATATCATAAGTTAATCGATCGTTCGATGAACATTTGATGGATGGATGTAGTTGAATTTTGGAATGAAATGCACATAGCGCTAGGCTTGCAAACTCAAACCTCCAAAATCACCCTATAATCATTAGATTTACAAAGATAAATGATTGTAAATTTATTTGAAATGGATCATTTGAATGACATTGCCTCTTACTGAAAGTGATCAATTAATAGAAGGTGCAGAAATGCATGACAATTTTTTAATTTATTTCTAAGTGTCTATATAGAATTTTAGTGTAAGAATTGTGTAATTTGGAGGTAACACGTTTCATTCACTTTAATATTCGAGAAAAAGAAAAAAATAAGTAAAATTTCTACTACTAAGTGATTTTATTTTTAAGTGAGAGGGTCGACACACATGGAGATTGCTCATTGAAATGCACTAGGGAGATTTTGGGTTCCAACATGGCCAATCCATGTTTTTCAATGTCTTTGTATTAATATTTTCAAGAATCAAAATCTGGGTAAGTGAAAGACATAAATCCTACATTTCATTGTTTCTTAAATTCTTAATTTTTCAAACTTTCAATTTAGGGTTGGGAACTTGAGAGACTTAAGAAAAATTGAGGATTTAAGAGGGACTTCACACTATACAAGCATGTCTACCACCACTCCCAGACTAGTTGTTGGAAAAGAAAAAGAAAAATCAAATAGAAAAATAGATTATGTTGGAGTGCTTAAAACCCTAGGTTTCATAGATGAATACAATGATATTTATGATCCTAAAATCTATGGTGGGCTTACCTCGAAACTTATATTTTCATGTGAGAATAAGGTTGCAAATAAAATGCAAATTCAAAATAGTCAAACAATACCAATTAATAGTGCCATTCTACCATGGGTAATTGGATTAGGGCGCATGATGTTACATGAGGTTTTCCTTTGCCTAGAATTTACCATGGTCTACGCCCACAACTATAATAAAAAAAGAGTAATTGTTAATAAAGGTAGCAAAGAAGAAATGTTATTCGTTACTACAGAAGAATTTGGAAATGTGTTGGGGCTTACAACTGAAGAATTTGGAAATTTCCACATTGACCTAGAAAATCTTGCTAGTGATTATGAAGTAGTCAATGAAGGGGAGAAAAATAAATTTCTAATTAAAATAGTTTAGGGTAGTAATAGTAACATATTCAAAAATAATCATAAGTCTCCTTATGATTTGAGAATTTTTAAACCATGGGTTTAGGATACTATTTCCATGCTAGGATTTTGCCTCAGTTTGGATAGCAATCAAGAAGTGGGTGCAAGCCTCCTTGAAATGGTATATAATATCCACTATAATAAGCGAGTTGTCAAATATAAATTTCTTGAGCACATTATAGAATCAATGCATACAAAAAACTTAATGATTAAAGGAGGCTCCACTGAGATATTTAGGTTCACAACCTACTTGTGTTATTTTTTTCTATTCAAATTTAGTGGAATGTTTCTAAGTAACAAGCTTCAAATTTAGCCCTATACGAATGTTGAGATAAGGATGCATGATTCTCAAAGGAACCACAATCATTTTGTAGACTACTTTTAGCTCCATTGTGTCAAACAATTACAAATACTCCAATGCCTAGATTTCCTATGTCTTGTAGAAATTACATTCAACTAGGAAAAGAAATACAATTCGTTGATTGGTACTTAATGGAAGAATATATTGTGCTAAGATTTACAGATTGGGAATAGAGACATACAAACTTCCAATACATGTGACAAAAAAGGTTTTTGCATTGGGATACGTACAACAGATGGAGAGTATTGATCAAGTATACTTTATCAGATAGAAAAAGAAGAGCATATTTCCTTCTTTACCTTTTTCATGTGGAGAGTTCACATTTTCGAGAAAATAATTTAGTGTTGTACATGATATTTTGAAAAAATAAAATTTGATGTTGTCTCTCACTGGCAACATGATCCATGTGACACCATTATTAAGGATTGTGGCCAATAAGAATGTTGCAAGTAGAATTCAACATCAAAGTAAACCCTTGCTTGAAAACTTGAGAAACAAGGATTCTTGGGATGAGGTCAAAATAGCAATGGAGAAAATTTCTATTGAGAAAGGTATTTCTTTTGAACAATTGTCAACAAAAATTATGGTATTGCACCAATAGAGAGAAGTACAAAAGAAAATTAGTAGGTACAAGTTTTTTTATGAAAAAAGTGATCTACCATCTACTGAAGTAAAAATACCAGAATCTCTAAATATGGCTTGTAGAGATAAAAACTGGTCACAATCTAAAATTATTGTCTTTTGGTATATGAGGAAGGATCTAGGTGAACCAAAAACTAGTGCAAAGTTTAAAGAGATCGAAGAAGATTCTAATCTCAGCAATTTGTGGAATAAAGAGTATCCCTATGAATGTGAAGAAACTGATGATGAATTTGATGATGATAGGGAACGAAGTGTGCAATATGTAAGCAAAGTCAAATCTAGTTTAAGTGAAACCATAAAACAAACATATACTTTAGGAGCAACCATAGCCAAAAAATGGGGTTATGAACATGGTGGTTTGGGGTCCAAAGGACAAGGCATTTGGAATACAATAGATGTAGACCATAGAAAACCTAGTGATTTGCAAGGCCTTAGAGTTGATAAAATAGACCAAGGGCATAGAAGGACAACTAAAATAATTAATTTTGTTAAAACTTCAAGTGCAATTCCTAATCATCATGGTCAGATACAATCACAACTAAGACATGCCCATGGTGGAGAATCTAGTGCAATTGGCACTGCCACTAGTGGCGTGGTATGGATAATAGTACTAGTAGTGGTCAACATGTTATACAATAATAAATTACACACAAGAGGCCAATAATAAAAGATACTACAAAAGCACCTAGTGATCAAGGGATTCTAAAGAACTAAAGGATTATGATAGGTCCAAGTCCAAATACCATTACTATTACCACTACCTTAATTTCCACCCCAAAGGAGTTATTTCCAAGCACTCCTCTAGTTAGTGTGACTCCAACAACAATGGCTAATCCTTAGCCTTGGGCTCAATCTTAGATATTTGGAGATGTTCCCATTACTACAAGTACTCCATCGCCATTCAAGCATTCTATTATTTATGTGTTCCCAAGTTTTTATTACAATGATGAGTTTAAAAAGAAATTAGAGATGTATAAAAAATAAAGGAAGCAACTGATAGATAGTTCATCTACTATAACTTCAGAGCTTGCAACAACCAAGGTATTACCGACATTTGAACCAAATAAAGAAATCATGGAGTACATGTTTGTTTTTCCCATAGTTCAAAATAAACTAGAGAATTAGATGGATCACTTTGAATTTTAGGGGAGTAGTTTCCAATTGGATTTTTTTGGATACAATTTTTTTGACAAAATCAATGTAACAAAGAAGAATAATGAATTGTACACATCATTTCTAAAGCAAGAGAGAAAAGAAGGTTGCAAATTCAAATAGAAAAGTTACAAGAAAACCTAGCAAATGAGAAAACAAAGAGGAAAGCAACAAATAACAAGAGTAATGAATTAGAAAAAAGAATAAAAAATATATACCTCTACATCTACAAGCAAAGAGGATAAACAAACAAAGGTGGAATTGAATGAACTGAAGCAAAGGTTAGATGAGAGAAAAAAGAAATATGATGAGGAAAAATCCACTTTAGAAAAATAAAAAATAAAACTTGGCGAAAGAAAAATAGTGGGAACAAAAATTGAAGGAAGAGAGAAAAAATAGTGAAAAATTGGCGACAAAGCTAAGGGAAGCAAAAAATGAAATAAACTCTTGTCAAATTAAGTTAAGTTCATTTTGTAGAGAAACAATGAGGCATATAAAATAAAAGATTTGGGAGCAAATAATGTGAAGGATTGATCATTTGTGTGAATTGTTTTAATTGATTGATGATCTGATAGTACATAATAGGAAGCTCAAGAAATACGTAGGGGACAACAAAAATGTGATTTCAATAGAGAAAATTGCAAGTCAAATTTTGCAAATAGTCTACAAATCCAATGATAATGAATTGAAATCAAAAGGAATTAATGTTCGGATTGATGCCTCAATGAATTTTTCATTTATCATTCAAAAGTGTTTAAGAATACAATAAACAGAGGAATTTTTGGACCAAGCTGCAAGAAAGATGAAGCTAGATAAAAAGGTAAGGAACTTGAGAGATCTTGGTTTACCAAAGGCTTTTGACACAATTGAGCGATTCATTGGAAAGGATGATTTAAGAAAGAAGATGGAGGATACGAGGAAGATTGAATTTTGACCAGTTTCCTTAGAACCCAGATGAGGTGAACTATTTGGATTCCATCAAACCATTGATAACCTTGAATACAACTTTGATTGAAACATTCAAGTCAAGTTCCAATTTCAATCATAAATTGTTAGTAGATTTTCAATTCAGACACTATCAATTAGAACAAATGACACTTCCATTCAGTGAATAGTGGAGCATGCTACAAAAGCTGATAGAATGATTTGATAATAGGAGTTTCCAACTCAGCTTTGTGCAGAGTTGTCTTTGAGCAAGATTTTGCATTGCCTCTATGTATTCCTTCATTTTAAAATCAATAAAAAAACTCAAATTCAGTAATGTGTTCAATTATTTGTATTATTTATTTGCTCAATTGAAGAAAAACTTTGGAATTTACTACTAGATATACATTAAACAATTGCTAATGTTCATTTTTGTATATCCTACTATTGCTATTATGTTATTAAGCATTGATTTGAGTGATTTATCACCATCACCAAACCAAGAAGGAGAATCATGCCTAATTAAGGCTTCCAGATATTCACACGAGCCGATGGTCATTTCTAAGATAATTATGGTCGCGAAGCCATAATAAATCTTTCTTGAGTACATCAAGCTTAAGCTAAAAGCCATATGTAATAACTTTGATTAGGTAACTATTAGCCAAAATTTTGGAGATAACATTGGCCTTCTATACATGTCTAAAAATTATGACTGCAGGGCCATAATAAATCTTTATTAAGCACATCATACTTAAGCAAAAATCCATGATAACCTTGATCGGATAATTATTGGCCAAGTGTCTAAAGATAACTTTGGCCTTACACACATTCCTAAAAACATGATTTGAATTATTGTACTTTTGACAAGATTGCCCATAAATATTTTGAATAGCCCAACCATTCATTACCATCATTTCAAAACATCGCCCAATTTCCCACCTATTCCTCTCCATGTCATCTTGATTGTTTCACATCATCAAAGACCCAAAGGTATGGTGCCACATGTACCCTTCCAAATCCACAAGGTTAGTTTTCATCATAAACAGTAATATTTTTTTATTAATCTAGGATAAATCCTTGTATATTCGTAGGGAGGGCCCCTAGTATTTTCCAGCATTTCGATAGGATCCACAAAGAACCAAGGTTGGCCAGAGAATCCGCCACTTGGTTTCCCTCACAAAATATGTGAGTCATATTCTTCCTTTCCAGTTTAGAAATTAAATAATTTATGTCCAAAAGTATATCTATGATACTCCACCCATTACAAAGACTATGATTAATATAGTCAATCACCATCTTAGAGTCACCTTCAATATGCAATTTTTTTATACCAAGAGAGACAACAATCTCAATGTGCTTGAGAAGTGCTCTAGCCTCCTCTATCATAGAAGTTTGTATACCAATGCCACCATCATATCCTACCACTAAATTTCCCTTGGAGTCCCTGATAATGCATCTAATGCTAGCCACCCTCGAGTTCCTTTTTGTCACCCCATCAAAGTTCAGTTTATGCCAACTAGTATTCAAGGGTTTCCAAACTATGTTAAGTCTAGCCAAAGATTTAGAGTTATCAAAGGAGTTGATCTCCAACTTTTTGTTCCATGAGCTTGCCATGTTGATCTACCACACTGTAGGAAATTTTTCTAAGTTTTCCAATTGTATAAGGAGACATTATTATATATAAGTTTGAACCCAATTCTAAAGACCTCCTTAGGGATTTTTTCAACATCTCTGAAGATCCGATTATTTTCTTTCCTTAAACACCAGTAAAGGATGGGAGGAATTTGATGCTAGATTTCATTAGGGAGAGGATGGTGAAAAGGACCATTCCAGCTTTCTATAAAGCTCTTAATGTCACCATTCATGGTCCAATCAATCTGCAATTTACCAAAAGCCAAATCCCAAACTTCAGTAGTAAACAGGTAGTGGAGTAATAAGTGGCCAACTGACTCCTCATTATTCTTGCATAACATGCATCTATTCGGGATTTGAAATAAATTTTTCCTTAAATTATCCTAAGTTCGGGATTTGAAATCCCTTTTTCCTTAAATTATCCTAAGTTAGAATCCTATTATGATAGGCCATCCACTAGAAGAAGTTAATTTTTGGTGTTAAATGCCTGTTCCAAACCTGTTTCCATAATCTTCTCTAATTTCCATGTTATGACAACAAACCGTAAGTTGGGTTCATTACAAATAACCTTATCCAAGTGTCATAAGTTCTTAGATAATACATAACCATAATATCATATATTAATAGTATATAGTGAAATTTTAAGCTTAAAAAGCCAATATCAGTCTTAAATACAACATTAAGCCAATTAACTAACACAAACCCTAATGCAATGTTAATGCAAGCAAGATCTAGGATGATGCTGCACTCCAAATTAGAATTAAGGTGTTCTAAATATAGGTTCACCAAAATGAAATGATGGAAAAATGGTTGCTTTATGGCTTAGGACATAGAACAACACTTCACAATCATTCCATTGACGGGAAACCCTAGGGATCTCAATCTAAAGTATGCAAAGGAGAAATAGATTTTGCAATAGGGATTTCCTAGAGTTTGATTATAAACTAAAGAGGGGTTCACCACCAAGCTAGGGCTTGGAAAGACTAATGAAATGCAAGACCTAATGCACAAACCTAATGCAATGCAAGACTTCATTAAATGACCTAAAAATGCATGTAAATCAAAACATAAAGTTGAGAGATGAAAGGTGTACACCTGGAAACCTGTAGAGGACTGAATGAATACTTAAAATGCTATAAAAACTAAATTTAAAGTTGATTGGGACTCATACCCCAGTCTAGGAGATTTATTCCTAGATTAGGGTTTCTAGGCAGAAACTGAAATTTGGCAGAGATATGACTGAAACATCTAAAATCTACAAATATGACCAAACTGAGACTCATAAGCTAGAATTGGTGTATCAGTTCAGTTAGGGTTTATTAGTAATTCAAAGTTTGGTTCTGCTCTTCAATGTCTTCGTTATCCTTTCCACCTGATTTCTAGATCTTAATTTTTGATTTGTAACCTGTAGATGTCTTCCAATGATCTCCAATGCAAGCTGACAACTTTGACAACTTTGGAACACTTGACAACTTTCTACAAACTTACTCTTCAATGTGTCTTCAACCTAGATCAAACCCTAGCAATAAAGTGCTACAAACATGTATGAAATGGCTTCAATGGATGTAGATCTTGACTCTTGCTTGAATGTGATAGATCTTGAATTGAATACTAGCTTGAGTCATGAAACCCTGCATCACAAATGTTAGCTCAAAAACAAAAATGATGCATGATTACTTTGACATGATGCTTAATGCTTGAATAATGCTCCAAAATGCTTGATAAACAACTCTTGTAGGCTCTTGAATGCTCTTGTAAGAACTTGTATTTTTTTGTGAACTCAAATTTTCTAGGATATATGCTCTCACAAAAGTCTTAGGTGAAAATGAATGAAATAACCTTGTATTTATAATGTTTTATGCCAAATTTCTTGAAATTAAAACACTACAAGCTGACATCAGGTCTAGGAGAATAAAAAATTTCTAAGAACTTGAATTAATTTTGATTTTGGGCTACATGTGACTCATATGCCAAAAGTGGCGTATGAGTCCCATTAGGCATAACTATGGGACACATCTTCAAAAATGCTTAGAAAGGTGTAAAATCTAGATTGGGACCCAAAACCCTAGGTGGGACTCATATTTCCAAGGTGGCGTATGAGTCCCAAATCACTAAATTTAGGCCACACAACCTAGGAACACCTGAATTATGATTGGATGTTTATTTAAAGAATAAAGAATCCCAATTATTAAATAAAACCCTAGAAAAGTGTGAAGGTGTGTTAAAACACTTTATGACACTCTAAATAAGGTACCAATTAAGCTCATTTAGTTCACAAGGGCCCAAGACCTAATGTGAATATGTTAGACATATTACAACACTAAATCAAGGTCATGTTAGGGAGTAATTTTTTTGTTATTACATCTAGCCCCCACTTTAGTGAGAGGAGGAACTTGCTTCCAATTCACACTAAATTATACCAACACACATCAAGAGGGGTCCAAATGTACCAATGCTAGTAAGATAGGATGACCATGATCAAGAGGGTTGCACAAGCCCCAAGACCAAGGTCTTATGGCAAACCAACATAGGCACAAAAGAACACACATTAAAATGATATAAAGAGAAATAACAAGGCACAAGCATACATTTCCAAAGACAAAGAGAGAGGAAAATAAGACAAAAAGGGTGGATCAAGCTTCAATTGTTTGTCCAACACGATGTGGATAAGATCTAGGCTATTTTTAGAAAAAATGCATGCTCACTTTGAGGCAATAGAACTTCAGGCCATCCATTGGGTGAGTAATCCAAAGAGGTGAGACACATAAACACATGGATGGTATGTGCTCACAAAACACACTTGAGTGGCTAAGGGAAAGTCATCCCTCAAATCGGCTTCCTATCAAACCATACCAAAGTTATACCTCCTAATAACTTTGATAAGGTGCCACACAATAATGAACTTTGAGCTTCATGAGGCAAGAAAATCTTTGTATGCTTGGAACTCATGAAAAAACAAGATGGATCCACAAGCATGCAAAGTGTGTTATGCAAGGTGGCCATATAACTAAAAATGCAAATGTAACAATAGGGAACATTCAAAGGAGTCTTGCTTAATTCATGTGTGGTCTTAGCTTAGGGAACATTGTGCCTAATGTCTCCAAGAGACGACCAACCAAAGAATATAAGATTCACAACTTAGGGAATGAAGTGTGTCGCATCAAGCCACTAAGAGGAATATAATATGCTAAGAGAGATTACACTCTTGAGGGACATCACACCCAATGTCACCACAAAGCAAAAAACACATCGCATGAAGTGAGAAGACTGCACCATGAAACATGAAAAGGAAAAATGAAAAAGAATAATGCCAATGTATGCCCCCACTTTAAAGAAATTTCTAAACATCATGTTGTGAGCAATTACTTTAAAGTGGTTGGTGATCTCACAAAGCTAGTTTACAATTTTTGGGAGATTTTGATTTTTGCTGAAATCACATATTTTAGAAAATATAATGATTTAAACCTTAAAAAGTTCCATTTAAAGCATTCCAATTTAAGAGGGTTTGATCAAACTAACTTATATCAAACCCCCTTGGATAGAACCTCACTAGTTTTAAACCATACCTATAACGGAGTCTCCTTTACACCTATCAAAATGTTGATAAAAAACCACTTTTGATTTACCTTTTAGGAGATCAAATGAATTCATTTAAAATTTATTTTTGTAAGTATGTAGTCTTTACTATAAGATTCCCAAAAAGTATATAATTTTAAATAAATTTAATTTTATTATTATATTTATTTTTTATTTCTTGTGAATGTAGGTTTTTCACCAAAAATCAAGCTCTCTATTCTACACATGTGGAAAATAGAAGATTATAAAAAAAAAATTGAAAAATATGAGTGCACCAGATATTGAAGTCCTTGATCCAACAAAAAAAATGAATTTCGATACATACAAAAAAAATTACATGTTATACGGTCCGCCTATGTTTGAATTGTACTTGGTTTGACTTTGAAACTTGATTAAGGAAAAAATATTCAATAAAACACTATGAAACCAATTTTAAGCACTAGATATCATAGTTACAAATCTAAATTCAAAAAAAATAGAATTTTATCCTTCATGGAAAAAAGTTATGTGTTATACGGTGGGCGTCACTTCTTAAAAATGGTGTTTACTAAAAAAAACTAGTTTTTTAAGGAGATGGAAAAAGAAGTGCAATATAATTCCAATTTTTTTGAAAAAACTATATTTAGAATTTGCAAAAAAAAATGTCACAAATCACTAGTTTGCATCATCTTCAAATTCCTCATAGTTTAGCCGCTATAGCTGCCCGAAATTGAAGATTTAGTTAGAAAAAATCAGTTTAGTATCCAGTTTGGCAAAAAATTGTAAACAATATAGAAGATATGAGAGCTTATTTGGAAAGCCCTATGCCAAGTCATATGTTTCCAAATAAAGCTACATCATAAAAAGGAAGGGGTTGCCCCAAAAATAAAACTCCAAACACATGAGGGATCTATGGATTTGGGGTCAGTACATGTTTTTGCTACAATATTTTTAAGAGAGTGTGAAACAGTCATCATTCCCCAAATACTCATAGAACTAGAAGAATGACACAAAGAGAGCGAAAACAAAGAAAAACCTTTCAATTCAACATGGAAGAGACATGAATTTATCGACGCCTTGTGTCATTCCCAAAAGGAAAACACAAGACAAATGAAAAGATAAAGGGAAAATCTTTTGGGTCAACATGGAAGAGACATGGATGTCTCGATGCCTTGTGTCATCCCCAAAAGGAAAAAATAAGCAAAATAAAAGATAAAGGAAAAGCTTTTGGGTCAACATGGAAGAGACATGAATGTCTCAATGCCTTGCATCATCCCCAAAAGGAAAACACAAGGCAAAGAAAAGATAAAGGAAAAGCTTTTGGGTCAACATGGAAGAGACATGAATGTCTTGATGCCTTGCATCATCCCCAAAATGAAAACACAAGACAAATAAAAAAAAAAAAGTAAAATATTTACAACATAGAGCAAAATGAAGGTACAAATAGAGGAATTTCACAAAGAGAGAAACATATCAAACAGAACAGTATGGGGGATCACATTACACACATGCAATCACACAAAAATCATGAAAAAAGAAAATAGTGCAAAAGACTAATTAGGCACATGCGATTCAACTTAAAGCAGATCATCTACATCCCAATCATGTTCATTGTATGTCGAAGGTGGAAAATTAGCCAAAGGGACAATGATATGCACCAAACTATGACGAGGCTATCTAATTCTTGCCCCCACTACATGCAAGACAAGAATGAATCAAGATATGTGATGGGAAGGAGCTCCTTGCATCTTGAAATGATTTGAAATCAATGTATAATATGTAATAGTGAGAATGTTATTATTCTTCAACTATTACATGGCAAGGAGCAGAAGGGTCCCGCTTTAAGGGACTATTTCTATGATGTCAAATTGCTGAAGGATCCTTATTAAAGTATGGCATTCATCAGTAAGATGCCCAAGAGTTTGATGGTATGCACAATACTTCGTGTTATCTTTAGGAATTTTTCTTCTAGTAGAAGGTGGTAGTTTAATCCAACCCGTGTATATAAGGTGTTGCATCTATCGTTCAATTTATGTTTGAGTATGTAAGAATGGTAATGGTTTAAGCTTGTAAGGTCTTTTGTTTTTACTAGATTCACCTAATTATTAAGGAGGAGGACCTACGACAATCCTATCATCCTTATCATTGTTACAAATTATTGGTTGTTCTTTAGGAATGAGGATACTCATATTGGGAGGAGGATCTTGATATCTTATTCCTTTAGTAATTTCAATTGGTATTTCCTCTAAGAGTTGATAAATTTCATGTTCACTTGTTCTATCACATCCTTGTCTACTCAAGATCGTGAATCATTTTCTATATGTCTCTTCTAGGTTGATGGGAGTGTTTGTCACTTTGTTAACATAAAATGGTTGAATGTTTGCTTGCCTAGAGGAACTAGGTTCACCTATTATAAGAAACTTAGGTTCAAATGATGTTTTAGTTTTAGGATGTAACCAAACATGTCAGGTGGTGGTATTATAGGGGGTGTTGGTTGTTTCATTGATGGATAAAAGGGTGCATTGTTGTCAAGGTTGTTAAGGGAATCATTTAGGAACTTATTCATGTTGTCATCATCTTCTCCAATGATGTCAACATCATGAGGAGGACATGCATTAGGAGTTGAGTGAGCATGAGTAAGTTCAATTTCATTAGGGTCATTTCCAAAAGCACAACTTGACACATCCACTAAGGACTTCAAGGACATCCAAAGCTTACCAAAACACATATCCAAGATGAAATGTAATGCAAATTTTAAATCCTAAATAATGTTCACAATCTAAAATGAAATTTTCTAGATGTAATTTTTGAATTTAAGCAATGCACAAGATAAACCAATTTAAACTAGATGCAATGAATTGAATATAACATAAACTCTGCAAACTACAACATAAATTTATCAACAACAAATAGGAGCACAAAAAAAGTGTTTTAAATTCTGGAAAATGTAGAGTAAAATCTACACTGGGACTAAATCGCCTAGAGAGGCGTATGAGTCCTAGTGAAGGTTTTTTTTCACAAATTTAAAAAAAAAGTGTTTTTTATGCTTTTTACTTTGTGTGATCTATAAACTAAATGCAAATGTAGTTTTCAAATAATTTTCAATGATTTGAGATACAAAAATGCAACCTATATGCACTTTCACTAATGCAAGATTTAGAAACCCTAGAATGCCAATTAACTAATGCAAACCCTAATGCAATGTTAATGCAAGCAAGATCTAGGATGATGATGCACTCTAAATCAAAATTAAGGTGTTCTAAATATAGGTTCACCAAAATGAAATGATGGAAAAATGGTTGCTTTATGGTTTAGGACATAGAACAACACACTTCACAGTCATTCCATTGAAGGAAAACCCTAGGGATCTCAATCTAAAGTATGCAAAGGAGAAATAGATTTTGTAATAGTGCTTTCCTAGAGTTTGATTATAAACTAAAGAGGGGTTCACCACCAAGCTAGGGCTTGGAAAGACTAATGAAATGCAAGACCTAATGCTCAAACCTAATTCAATGCTAGACTTCACTAAATGACCTAAAACTGCATGTAAATCAAAACATAAAGTTGAGAGATGAAAGGTGTGCACCTAGAAATTTATAGAGGACTGAATGAAGACTTGAAATGCTAAAAAAATTGAATTTAAAGCTGACTAGGACTCATACGCCAGACTGGGTGATTTAGTCCTAGATTAGGGTTTTTGGGCAGAAACTAAAATCTGGCAGAGATATGACTGAAACTCCTAAAATCTACAAATTTGACCAAACTGGGACTCATACTCTAGAAGTGGTGTATCAGTCCAATTAAGGTTTTTTGGTAATTCAAATTCTAATTCTACTCTTCAATGTCTACTCTATCCTTTCCACCTAATTTTTGGATTTGAATTTCTGATTTGCAACCTGTAGATGTCTTCCAATGATCTCCAATGCAAGGTGACAACTTTGACAACTTTGGAACACTTGGCAACTTTCTACAAACTTTCTCTTCAATGTGTCTTCAACCTAGATCAAACCCTAGAAATAAAGTGATACAAACATGTATGAAATGACTTCAATAGATGTAGATCTTGACTCTTGCTTGAATGTGATAGATCTTGAATGCTATCTTGAATCATGAAACCCTACATCACAAATGTTAGCTCAAAATAAAACATGATGCATGATGACTTTGACATGATGATTGATACTTGGATAATGCTCCAAAATGCTTGATAAACAGCTCTTGAAGGATCTTGAATTCTCTTGTGAACTTAAATTTTCTAGGATATATGCTCTCACAAAAGTATTAGGTGAAAATGAATGAAATATCCTTGTATTTATACTTGTTTATGTCAAATTTCCCAAAATTACAACACTACAAGTCGACATCAAATCTAGGAGAATAAAATCCTGCCAAGAATTTGAATTAATTTTGATTTTGGGCCACATAGGACTCATACACTAGAAGTGGCGTATGAGTCCCATTAGGCATAATTATGGGACACATTTTAAAAAATGCTTAGAAAGGTGTAAAATCTAGATTGGGACCCAAAACCCTAGGTGGGATTCATACACCCAAGGTGGCATATGAGTCTGAGATCACTAAATCTAGGCCACACAACCTAGGAACACCTGAATTATGACTGGATGTTGATTTATGTTAGGATTATCCTTGAAAAGATGCATTAAATGAGGCTTGTGGATGCAAAATAAGGCCAATTAAAGAATAAAGATTCCCAATTATTAAATAAAACCATAGAAACGTGTGAAGGTGTGTTACAACACTTTACAACACTCTAAATAAGGTACCAAATAAGCTCATTTAGTTCACAAGGGCCCAAGACCTAATGTGAATATGTTAGACATATTACAACACTAAATCAAGGCCATGTTAGTGAGTACTTTTTTCGTTATTAAACAATTTTTATCTTTTCTATTTCAATCTCTTTCTCGTTTGGACTCTCAAAGTTAGGAGGGATGTTGGTAGTGATGTCAATGGCTTCCAAATCAATCAAACTATCATTTATGGTTTCCTTCTCTCTATTTTACCACGGTTTATCCCTTCGTCAACACCTTGCTCCTCATCCTGTTGATTATTATCTTATTCCACTTCATGGTTGTTGTCCTCTATCTCATCAAACTCTGAAGCATCCTCATCCTTAGAGGATTTTTTTTCCCAAGGCTATAGAGGGCATATTCCTCCTCGGAGGAGACTTCTTTCTCCTCCCCCACCACATTTTTCCCTTTTTTTTAATCTTGGATCCACGTTGTAGTCTTTTGGTCATGAGCTCCTCTTCTAGAGGAAAGAATCTAGGAGCTCTACTCTCTCAATTTATAAAGTAATCTTTTAAGATAATTAGTCTCTAAGATACACTTTCTTTGCAATTCCTTCATTCAACCTATGTTGAGGTGGTTAAGGGAAATTCGCTCCTTGGGATTCTCTTGGGAACGAAGAGACTCATTAGTAGGGAATCCCCCTTAGACCTCACAATAACATGTTATTGATCATAACTTTAAACCATTCTAAAATAATTATATATTCCATTTTGAAGTTTCAAAGTAGAAAGGCATGCACACGAGGAACAAATTAGATCGAATATCAATTCTTATATATCAAAATATAGAATAATTGTGTTTGTGCATATAGAAATTTGGCATATATGCCTACTCAATTTTTTTTACAAATTGTAGCTTATATGTCATCTCAAGATCTATCAAATCCTAATCCTATGTTAGATCATCAAAATTGAGGCTCCTCAAAGAAATTAGTGGCTCTGAAGTTTCCTGCACAATAACAATTCAAACTACAAATTAGATTAATTATGTGAATGGTTGACAAGATAGACTAGTAAATAGAAACTTATATACTATAATTTATAAATTATCAATTTAACATCAAAATCACTATATTGAACTATATTATATAAAAAATGCAATTCTTTTTTACCTCAAGTCTTGCTCTTTTTTCTGCAAGATGTTCTACATATGATTGTCCCTCAGGATGATAAGAAGTCCTCGTATAACAAAATGGTCCCACATTCATCACATTACTGAATCGGGCAAAGGACTATAGTAGGTAAAATAAAATTGATACAAATTAACATATAATTGTTGACAAATAATCATATTTATTAAACATATATCTACTCCTATCTAAATGTATATGTCTGCAATATAAAATAAACACATACTTGTTGTGATGCTTGTACACTAGACAAGCTCATGATGGATGAAGTGGCTAAGATAGTTTCCTATATAAAAAATGACAATAATGTAACACAATTTAAATGCGCATGCACATATAATCATAATGTTGAGAATATAAAAAAAACATATACTTGTTGTACAACTTCTTCCAATGTGTCAAGTTCAATCAACATGGTTGTAAAAGTACTAGGTTGTTGCATAAAAATACTGATGAGGTAAAAATAACCTCATCATAATAATACCACAAAGACCTGGTTCATATATGTAAATCTCTATCCTCTACCAATTAATTAAATTTTAGAAGAAAAAAATATTTAATTTTAGTAAGAACTTGTATAAACTTTATTTCTTTTGATTTCTTAAAGTAATTTGCCAATACAAATTTAATGGGTTGTTTTAAGTGTTTTGTAGATAATAATCTGTCAACCAAGTTACAAATTGAAGTATCCAGCTGGCACATGCTCCAGAATAGTTAGAGATATATGCTGGAAGTATGCTCCGGAACTTCAGGATGATGGACCGAAAATGTTGTTCTTAAAAGATGTTATTTCTATTATCTTTTGAATAAAATACTTTATGGCTCGACTTGAGCCTCTTAAATGTTGTGTAATAGGATATACGAGTTATATGTAGATCTATTTTAGATATTTTTTAGTGGTTATCTATACCAGCTGAAATATAGAAAGTAGTTATAGTTTCTCTATAAAAGATACAATCGCTGGAAGTAACATATACAGTGAAAAGTAATGTTATGTTGACAGAATGTTTTTCCAAAAGTTTATAAATAAAGAGATTGTTATCTGAAATTCTAAGTTATGAGTTATGGATGATAACTATGTTTAATAGAGATGTTTCTGAAATAGCTATGGATGTGAGCTGAGACTGAATGTGTTGTCCCACGAGCTTGCCACTTGACGGGAGTAGATAAGTGTTTTCTTTTGTTATATTGATGTTTTGTAGAGAGTTATTTAAATTCACTAATATGAAATCTTAGTTTTGAGGTATTTGTTATCCTTTCAACTTCCGTAGTTGCTGTTAGTTACTATTGGAGTTTTGACTGTTAAGAAAATATTTTATGGATTGTTATAAGCTTTTCTGTTCTTATAATCAGTTTCTTAGTTTAAATTGATTCTATGTTTGTTTAACTTAGTTATTATACTTTCTAAATTAGTATACTCATGTTTACAGTTCAAGTATTTTATGTTTTCTTAGGAATAGATTACTTTTCAGTTTGATTATTTTATTTTATGTTTACTCATGTTTACAACAATCTTGGGGTAAGGTACTGGAGTTGGGGAAGCAATAGGCAAAGCTAGAAGAAGTGGGGTGACTTGATGTGCTTTGGGTCTATCCTATGGCATCCCTCTACCCACACCCTAAAAATCCTGCATATCAAATTAATTGACTTGCCTCCCTAGGACAAAATCAACTTATAATTTTTTGTAGAAAATACTGTGGGATGTCAAGATTGTTGTTGGGTGGTTTATCAAAAACCATCCACCAATATTTCCATAAATTATCTAATATACTGGGCTATGTGTGGACCATTTAATTAAAAATTTAGGCTTTTGCACATCTATAGGTTGTCCTATTTTGGGATTGATGAATAGCTAGGCTAATTGTGTTTTGTCAATTTATAAAGTCCCCTCACTTCATCATACAATAAACCATTGCCATAATTTTTCCTTTGGGACTCTCGCCACTCTCCAAACCTATTATGTTGGTTTTTCAAAGTTTCTACATTCGAAATGATTGTTTCTAAACTGTTTTTCATATCAGAGAACTTAGGGAGTATCTCGTAAATTTGACATATGTTTCTCAATTGATTTACATTCCCATGGATAGATTCATGGATTGTGGGCACATTTTTTAATGGAGAAATCAGTGGTAGAGGAAGATTTGCAGGGTTTTCATCTTGACAAGGGTTGGGATCAACCATTCTTAAGCATGTTTGATGATGAAAATTTTAAAATTTAACAATCATTTTAATGAAAAAAAAACTATTCAAAAACCTATTTTTCACTAAAATTCTTTAAAAAAAATGCAAAACTAAAATAAAATTGAAAAAAAACATTAAAAATTATAACTACCTATGAATTTTGGGTGATTTGAGCAAAAAATCCAATGAAAAATGGATATCTGAGTCGCTTAGATGCTCCAATGTGTGGACAAGTGAAATGCATTGTGAAAAATGACTCTCAAGTTTTCATTTGTGATTTTAATACATAGGAAACAAATATCCATTTACAAAAAAATATCCATTCCTAAATGAATATCTGTTTAGTTTATGTTGTTTTTTTTTAATTTTATTTCGCTGGATGTATATGGTATGAGTGTAAATTTATATGATAATATATATTATATTACAACATATAATATATAACATATATATAACATGTATTATAAGTGAAAAAAATGGGTAGCTCTTCAGGTGGTGGTGATTTTTCAAATTATGAAAAAAGCGGGAGATCAAGATGTTGCTTCAAGCGATAATGGTGGATGGTGTGCTGATGCGAAGGTTATGTCAGGTGGGGCCCTTGCTGCAGGTAAGCTGAGTGGGTCCCCTTTTGTGACTAACATTTCTTCTAACGGTAAAGGGGCTTCGAAGAATGTGTGCCTGACACACTCCCTAGTGCATGGCTTTGAAAAAGTGGTACCCAGCTCTGAAAAGTTAGGGAATGGCCTATTTTCAGATGGGTGTGATGGGATTTCTAATGTGGAGGGTCTTGGACTTGACAAGCCTAAGACTCTTGAATGGAAAAATTTGTTTGGGTCTAAGCCTAAAGGAAAAATTACTTCTCCTCTGGTGCCTTTTGTTGCTAATAAAAAGACTTGTGAGTACTCTATTTTTGTTCCAGACTGTATTGTGGAAAAAAGAGTTTTAATATGGACATGGCTCTGTTGGGTAAATTTGTTGGTCCTCGGCCTCACATTGAGCTGGTGCGCAAGTTTACTTTAACTTGTTGGAAACCTAAAGGAAAAATTGATGTGGCTATTATGGCCAAAGGTTTCTTCTCCTTTTCCTTCAACTGTGAAGATGATATGGTGTTGGGATTTTGGGATGAGGAGGTGTTCAAGGGGATTGCCAACATGTTTGGTAGCTTGTTGTCGATAGACCAAATGATGGCTTCTAGAAAGCGGTTGGTTTATGCCAGATTTTGTGTGAACGTGGAGCAATCTATTGATCTCCCTTCAATGGTTAACATTAACTCCAAACTTGGGGTGTGGGAGTAGCTGGTTGAATTCAAGTTGAATCCCTTTTCCTGCTTCCACTGTAAGAAATTTGGTCATTGGGCCAAGAAATTTCCTCTCAAAGCTCCTAAGCAAATGACTAAACAATGGAGAGAGGCAGAGAAACCTCCAGCCCAGGAGGTGGATTTTTTCGATCCTCCTATTCAAGAGGTGGAACCTAAAGGTGTGCCTTCCTCGGAGGTTCGTGAGGACACATATATGGAGGAGTTTGATAAGGTGGTTGATTTTCAACTAGATCAGGGGAAAATGAATCAGGATTTGGAACAGGTTGAAAAGGATTGCTTGTCCCCTGTGTCTAATGAGGTAAGGTGTATAATGTTGGAGGAAAATCATTCTTCTGTGATCTTTGAATTTGGTTCTCCTCCTGGGGGGATTCCTCAAAGTTTTGTGTCAAAAATAGAGGGGTTGGAGTTGAAGCCTGATGTTAAGGAGTCTGAGGAATCAGAGGAAGTGGACAACCTTCCTTATATTTTGGTTCATGGGCGTAATAGGAAGAAACATTCTCCTTCACCAGGAGTTATGAAAAGGAATCAGAAGAGGTTAGACTGTGGGTCTGAGCCACATGGTAGAGGTCGGCCCCCAGCTAATGTTGCTAGGGAGAAAGAGAGTTGAATGGATATAGTTGATGGTACGTAGAGAACTTTGTTGGATATGTGCTCTAAGAGCACTTCCCATTAACTCCCATGAAGATTATTTCTTGGAATATGAGGGGTTTGAATCACCCTCATAAGCATGATCTCCTGGCTAATCTGGTAAGAGATCATTGCCCTGATATTGCTTTAATTCAAGAAACTAAAATGGGATTGGATAAGCTCTCTAGGTTGAAATTGAAGCTTTTTAAGGATTGTGGTATGCATTGTTTTGAGGCAGCGGGTGCTTCTGGTGGGATTGTGAATTTTTTAAATCTTTGGGTTATTAGAGGTGTGGAGGTGCTTAATGATAGTAATCATGTGGCTACTTCTTTTTTCTATCTTCATGATAAGTTCTCCTAGACTTTATCTAATATTTATGCTCCTAATTGCAAGAGTGCTAGAAAGAGGCTTTGGGAGAATCTTGATTCTTTTAAATCTTGTCATAATGTTGGTAATTGGTTGGTCATTAGAGATTTCAATACTCCTCTACATGATATTGATAAGATGGGTGGCTCACAAAATGTGGATGATAGTAGATATGACCTTATGAACTTCATTAATGATTTAGCTCTTCTTGATCTGTATTTGAAAGGGGCTTCCTTTACCTGGTCAAATAGGTGGGTGGGTGATGCCCTTATCCAGGTTAAGTTGGATTATGCGCTTTTAAATCCTGAGTGGTTAGTCCACTATTCTTTCTCTCTTTAGCTCTTACCAGACTAGGTTCGGATCACTTCCCCTTGGCTCTGTCTGTTGATTTGTTGGGTGGCAAGAAGAACTTTCCTTTCAGGTTTGAGAAAATGTGGACTTTTCATCCAGATTTGGGCAATTTGGTGAAGCACTAGTGGAATATTAATGTGGATGGGTTGGCTATGTATAGAGTTGTTAAAAATTTGGCTAATGTGAAGCTTAATGTTAGAAAATGGAACTGTACCTCTTTTGGCCATGTTTTTTTGGAGAAAGATGGGGTTTCTAAGGAGCTTCAATCTATTTAGCAAGTCATTCAATCATCCAGGTATGATCAGGACTTGATTTTAAAGGAAATTTTTTTGCTTTCCAAGTTGCATAATATAATTGCGAAGGAGGAAGAATTCTAGAAGTAGACTTTGAGGATCATGTGGTTGAAGAGTGGCAGAAAAAACACTAAGTTTTTTCATATTTCTATATTGAAACATAGGGCCTCAAATCAGATCAATCTGATTAACTATAACAACCAAGCTCTGGAGTAGGATGTTGACTTGCAAAATGTTGTTGCTTCCTATTTTTCTCAGTTGCTTTCAGTGGAGGGAGAGCTTGATTTGGCCTGTTAAGAGGATATTCTGAGGGATATTCCTCAGTTGTGGGTGATGAGATCAATAGGAAGTTAGTTTGTATTCCTTCGGTGGAGGAAATTCAATGTGTTGTGTTCTCCTTTGAAGGTAATAAGGTTTCGGGACTTTTTGGCTTTCCCATGTTCTTTTTTTAGTATTTTTGGGAAATTATTGCGAAAGGTGTTGTTGCGGCTACTAAGGATTTTTTCAGATCGAGTTCCCTTTTAAAGGAGTTGAAATCCTCCTTTATTGTTTTGATTCCCAAAAATCCTGGTGCTACTTCTTTTGAGGATTTTTGTCCTATTAGTCTGTGCAACTCAATATATAATATTTTCTCCAAGGTTTTGGCATTAGGATTGCAAAAAAAATTTCCTCTCATCATCTCTCCTCAACAGAATGGTTTTGTGGCTGGTAGGAAAATTTTGGACTCCATTCTCACTATTCATGAGAATATTCATTCTCTTTCTGTTAATAAACAGGTTGGTTTCATCCTCAAGCTTTATTTTCTCAAAGCTTATGATATAGTGGATTGGGGTTTTTTGTCTAAGATTTTTCTCTCATTTGGTTTTGGGGAGAAAATGGTGGCTCTGGTGCATCAACTTATTTCGACCCCTCGATTCTCTCTGCTCATCAATGGGTCTCCTTCTCCTATCTTTGACTGCTCTAAGGGACTACTACAAGGGGATCCTATCTCTCCCTTCCTATTTATCATTATGGTTGAGTCTTTGGGTCATCTTATCCAAAGATCTGTTAATTCTGGTCTTATGTCTGGGCTAGCCCCTTCTTCTGTTAACCTTGTTTTCTCTCATCAACAATTTGTGGATGATTCTCTTTCTCTTGGGTAGTTGTCTATTAAGGAAGCTAAGGCTATCAAGCAGATTTTACAAATGTATGAGGTTGGGTCTCGAAAGAAGGTTAGCTTACAGAAGAGTTTTATTTTCTTTTTCAACACTCTGATTCAAAGACATATTAGGATTGCTAGAATTTTGCAGTGTCAAATTGGTGAACTGCCTGCTTCTTACTTGGGGCTCCCCTTATGATTTAAGGCTTCTGATTCTTTATGGAGGGGACTGATTGAAAAATTTAATTCAAAGTTGGATGGGTGGAAGGGGGTTTTGTTAAGCCCAGTTGGTAAAGTTTAGTTGATTAAATCCACCTTTCAGAATATTCCGGTCTATGCTCTTAGTCTCTTTCACATGCCAAGGAAATTTGTGGATATCTTGGAAGGAATTCAGAAAAACTTCCTATGGATAGGTGTTGAAGATAAAAAAAATAACTCATTTGGTTGCTTGGGATGATGTTTGTCGGCCTAAGAAGGCAGGTGGGTTAGGAATTCAAAAAATCAGAACTTTTAACATTTCCCTTTTGGGTAAACAGTACTTACATGGCATTGTTGGGGTTAGAGATGTTTTATCTCATTAGTTTAACCCTCTGCATGGTTTTGTGCTGTGGAATTGTATGTTGAAGGCCCGAAGGCTTGTTGCTAAGGGTCTCTTCTGGTAGATGGGTAATGGGAGGAGTATTTTTTTTTGGGATGATAATTGGTTTGGTAATGGGTCTCTCAAGGATGAGCCATAGGCTTAACCCTTTATGGACATTTTTCTGTGATAGTTTGGCAGATTTGTTGTTGACTATATTGAAGGAGGTTGTTGGAGGAAGTTGCATGAGGTGGACCCTGCTCTGGAAATTATTTATAAGGATATTTCGTTGGTTCATATTCCTTTTCTCCCCTCTCTTGATAGGTTTTTTTGGAATCCTTCCTCTGCGGGTAACTTTTCTGTTGCTTCAGATTTTAATCTCTCTGATTCATTTATTGGTATGCCCCCCTTTTGGGCTTCTGTTTGGTCCTCAAGATTGACTCCTAATATCAATATTTTCTTTTGGATCTTTTTTGAGAACAAAATTCTTTCTACTGATAATCTGATTAAAAGAGGCTTTGTTATGCCAAATAGATGTTTTCTCTATGAAGAGGAAGTGAAGAATACTTGTCATTTGCTGATTGGATGTAGATATGTTGGTGTGATCTAGAATCATGTGCTCTCACTTTGGAATCTTAACTAGGTGTTTCCTGGCTCTGTCAAATATTTATGGTTCTAATGGGTTGGCCCCTCTTCTAATCCAGCTCTGCGGATTTTGTGGTCTCTCACTCAGCCTCATTTGATTTGGGGGGTGTGGTTGGAACACAACAACAGAATTTTCAAAAATTCTGCTCTTCTAGCTTTAGTTATTTCCTATAAGATTTGTGCGGGGAATTAAGGAAAAATTTCTATCTGGGATCTCCTCTTATGTTGATCGAATGGTTAATCTCAGTCCCTATGATATATCTATTGCTCAAAAGTGGAAGTATCCCTATGATATATCTCTCCCAGTCTCTAAAGGGAAATCCTCAAGAGATGATGTTGCTTGGAAGGCGCCTCTAGATGGTTGGGTTAAGATCAATTTTGATGGTGCAGATAAAGGAAATTTGGGACCTACTGGATGTGGGGGAGTGATTAGAAATTCTAATAGTAGGATTGTATTTTTTGTGGCGCTCCCTTTGGGAACCCAGAAAAACCACTACGCAGAGGCATCTACAGCCTATCATGGTCTCAAATTGGCTCAAAGCAGAGGGTTTAGGAAGGTCTAGTTGGAGGGTGACTCCCTGAACATTATTAACAATTTGAAGAATATCTAACCTCCATCTTGGACTATTGAGGCCTTGGTCAGGGACTCTATTGATATTATCAATTCCTTTGATAATGTTTATATCTCCCATATTTTGAGAGAGGGAAATATGTTAGTTGATTTCTTCGCTAACTTTGGTGTTAGAGATAGCAATGAGTAGGATTTGAATGATCCTATTCCTTTTGAGGCAATGACTATAATTAATAATGAATGCTAATCTAATATCGTTCTTATTGTACATTGAGGGGTGCTTGTCCTTACTCACGTGGTTGAATATCATGAATGAGGATGTTAAAATTATGATTTTGAGGGACAGCTTTCACAAGGTGCGTAGTTCTAATTCATTATTGCATTTGTGTTCGGTGGCTAGATTTGCACAGACTGTGGGTGTTAATTGTCTTGGTTTCTAGAGGCTTATGTTGGGTATTCCTATTTTGGGTAGTGTTTGCCTCCAAAGCTTTCTCCTGTGTGCTTGGTTGTTGTTTGTTACGTCTTCTGCGATGGGTGGGGACAAAAACCACACCGAGCCTAAGTCTTGTGTTATTGCTAAGTAGAGGAAGGAGGTGTGGGAGATTTTAGAGAAGGTTGGTTTAACTCCGTATATGGAAAAACTGCATAGTAATAGCCCCTAGGTCACTGTTTTGGTTGTTGAAGGGTGGAATGAGAGAACCCTAAACTTGGGTGGTAGGGAAATTATGGTTGATGAAGAATTTATAGCCTAAATTGTAGGCTTGGATATTAAGGGTATGAAGGTGTTCAGAGACAAAAAATAATCACAAGCTACTATGTTGATTTTCTTTAAAGGGAATGAGGTTGTTGATTTAAATTCGGCGAAGAGCAGTGGCTATCAGAGGAGCTCTTTGAAATCGCTTTGGCATGATGTTGTCAAAGAAATTATGAGGTATGTAACCTTGGAAGGAAATTATACAACGATTAACACTTACCATTTTCTTTTGCTTAACCATTTTTGGAATAAGAAATGGGTGTCCTTTCCCTACTATTTGTTGATGTCACTTGACTCGAGGATTAAAGATCATAGGAAAAACCCCAAAAATACTTTCTTGCATGCAGGGTTAATTCTCCTGATTTATGAACATGTCAAAGCTCATGAGGTGTAAAAAAATATGGTGTCTCTGAAGGAAAATATTGCTAAACCCAGGGAGGGTTATGAGATGGACTCGGGAGAGGAAAGGGTTAGTTAGAAGCCTAAGAAGAGGAGGCTTATTTTGAACGAAGAATCTAAGTTTGATAGGGATGATGATGTTGATTATGTCTTGGATTCATATGCCACTTTTGATGAGGGCCCCAATTCCCCTGTTTTGGGTAAGACTGGAAAAAGGAAGTCGGATGATAAGGCGGGCTATATGGCATGTAGTGATGAGGTGGTGGTGAATATTCTTTCTAAGAGGGGTAAGGACAAAAATGAACTTTATGGGGAAGCTTCCTCTCCTCCTCCAGTGACTAGATATGTGTAGGAGCCTGCAGAGGGGAGCCAAAAAGGAAAGGTGTTGTCTGCTGGCTTACTTCGGGAGAAGGGTCTCCCTCTCTCCCTAGTTGGTGGTATTTATGGTGAGGCTTTGTCGGGTGCTAACATGGGGTTATAGAAGTAGGATAAGGAAAGAGTTGTGGGTGGAGGTCATGTTGTGGGATCTAGTAAAGTGGATGTGGATACGATATTGAAAAGGAAGGTTGTTGTGGAGGAAATTTCCTGCTCCATTCGAAAGATGAAGACTCTTGTCTCCACTGGTAAAGGTAAGGCAATTTCTACTGAAAAGGTTCATGCTAGCTCTTCTGATGAGGGCGTTGTTGTGGGGAAACGTATTGAGAACTTTTGCAGGCAGGAATTATCTGATGTGTTGGGCTCGGCCTGTGATAGTACCAATGTGTTGTTTAAACTTTTTAAGTGGTTAGATTCCATAAAATTAATAGGACCAATGTTAGAATTAGAGGTGTTTCTAGTAGGGTTGAGGACCCTTTTGTCCAAATCAAAATTGATAATATTATGGATTATCTTAATACTGTGGCCAATATTGTGGCGGAGGAAACTATTAATCTGAAACAAAATTTGGAAGGTAGAATGGCATCTCTTGAGGATAAATTTGATAAGTTGTGGAATGTTGTGATGAAGGGTGGAGATGCCTCTAAGGTCTTGGTTCTCTCAGAATCTGCCAAGGTGACCTCCCCTATGACTGTTGCGAAAAAGAAAAAGGAGAATGTGTCTGCTAATGATACTGCTATTGGGGGTGAGCTAATGGGAAAGGTGTTGTGAAAGCTAGTGTTTTGAGTGGTGAGGTAAAAACTGGTGGGTCGAGAGCCATAACTAGAAACATAGTGAAAGCTCAGGTTAGGGCCTCGAGTATTGAGGTATCTAATACTGTGGATAATGTGCAAAAGTTGGTTGCTAGTGAAATGGAAGCTGTGGAGACCCTGAACAATTTGTAGTGCTGCTGGTTGGGTTCCTTCTTTTTGGTTGTTTTTTGGCTATTGTTTGGTTGTTGTCGGGCTGATTGTTGCTTTATGTTATCTTCTTTTATCAACTTTTTTTTATGTAAAGGGTTCTAGGCCCCTTCAAAACCCATTTTTTACCTCGAATCAAAACATATAACATATATATTATTATATTACAATATAATATAATATATTGTATTATAATACAATAATAATTTATTATATTATAATTCAATATATTATATTATAATATGATATTATATAATATAATATTTATATTATATAATAATATATTTAATATTATATAATAATATATTTAATATTATATTATAATATATTTAATATTATATTATAATATATTATTATATATAATATTATATTATAATGAAGCGAGGAAAATGTGTGAGGCTAAGGACGAAGAAGGCTAGGTTTGTGGTAGTGGGTGTTTCTTTTTTCTTTCGTTTTTGCATAGTAAAAAAAACTATATAGTTTTGTTTCCTATGAGGGACATTTTGGTTTCATAACAGTATAAGGGGCCCTTTGTTTTGAAGTGTTTGCAATGGGTTGGTAGGGAATACAATCGGAATGTGCCATTGTGCATAGTTTCCATAGGTGTATGCAAAGGATAGGTGACGTTGTATTGGAACATCAAGCATGTCTCTGTAACAACCGATGCATACACTTTTTTGAAATTAATATAATGGGTGTTGCTCCTAGCAGCTATTTATCAATAAAAAAAAAGTTATTATATAATAATATAATACTTATGTAATATTATATTATTATATAATATTGTATTATAATATAATACTTATATAATACTATATATATTATATAATATTATATTATGATGTATTATATTATATATATTATATTATATTATATTATATTATAAATGATTTTTGTTATAATATAAAAAATTTCATGTCGGACCCGACCAAATAAAAAACAACTTAAACTAAACGGATATCCATTTTAGAACGGATATCTGTTTAGCTTTTGTGTTTGTTATGGCACCATGTACTTTCTACTTGAGCCAAGAAAAAGTCAAAATAGATTTTCACATTTTTGGGCAAGTTAAAAATGTCTTTCTCACATCGCCACTTTTTGGACCCCCATGATCTTGCACAAACCCTTAATGAATTAGCTTGAGGAGGGATTTGTGTGATGTCCCATACATTTATTTAATAAATTTGAATTAGGATGATTACAAATTAATGTGAGGTCATTGAACCTAATAAAGTCATTTTTAATATGGTAAAATGTGTATTCCATGTCACCAATAATTGAGCTAAGAATAATGATCTCTTGGTTTTTTTATTAATTCTCTATATGTTTCTATGATGCTTTGTTCACATATGATACATTTGCTATTGAGCTATAACATACTTTTTTATTACCAAGGGAAGATACATTAAATCCTTAATAATATATTTAAATTTCTATACTAAGTTTTAGATGAGTAATATCTATGGTTGATGAGAATCAATGAGTAATATATTTTTACTAGATTGCCTTGTAATTTGATATTTTTAATTTAGTAAGGGCATTGGTAATTTAGTAGGGAAATTTGTTGGGAAATTTGCAAGTATGGGTGTGTTAGAAAAATGAGAAATATCCAATTTGAATAAAATAAATTACCTAAGAATGTTGTGTAACATAGACAAGACCCTCAATTATTTCCCTCAAGGAAGACTAAAGCAAGATGCAACCCCCTTGGAACTTGGAAGAAAGGCTTGATACCTATCCCTAATGAAGTATTTTGAATCTTGAGTTTGAATACATCCTAACAATGATGATTATGCCTATTAGATATTCTACCTCACCCTTGGGTGAAATAATCAAGGATATCTAGGTGGTGAATGTCAAGACCTAAGTATATAACTACATAAGAAAATATAATGGCACCTAATCCTTATTTGATTATCAAAAATGAATAAATACAAATCTAGATTCCATAAGGGGAAAAGTGTGCTTAGTAATAAAATATCCACATATCTTATATTTTTCAATAGAAAAAGGAAAAATATTTTGCTTTATTTTCTATTTAAATAATAACTTCATTTATATTTTTGAAGTTAATTGTCCTAATCACAATTGATTTTAATTTCTTTATAGATGCATTAGAGGTATTTTATCAAAAGTATTATGAGCTTTAAGGAATTTTAATTTTTTTAAGGCCAGCTAAGATGTTTGCACTATTAGGATGAGGTGTCTCAACCTTGCAATCCTAGTGCTCATGTCTAATACTTTGTATTTATTACTATTGTTTCTTAAGTTCCTTTTGTCTCTACTTATTAAAGTTCGCACCCTATTTATAACTAAGATTTATTTCATATTTTAATGGATATTTTTCTCATTTGAGGATGTAGGTGTTTGACTTTTGTCTTGACTTATTTGGTCATGTGTTAGTATATTGAAAGGTGTGTAAGAGAATCTTGACTAGGTTTCATAGGGATTACATATGAATAATCCTTATGATGTGTAAGGACCTATAAAAGGGAGGTTGCATTAGAATATTGAACAACCTTATAACAAAGTTGGATGTTTGTCATGAAATATCTAATGCATATGAGAATGAAGATAAATTGGATGCCCAAGTTTGGGTAGTCAAATATTCTTGGTTATGACATTGTGAATATATGTAAATGTTATGGTAATAATAGTTAAGGGCATCTTCGAAGGAGGAAATTGGGATTTGAGTTCAACCAATTTGGGTGCCATAACTTCTTTAGGCTTGTAAGTGGTTTCCAAAACCATCTTGTGGTTTCCAAAACCATCTTATGGTTTCCAAAACCATCCCGTGGTTTCCAAAACCATCCCGTGGTTTCCAAAACCATCACATGGTTTCCTTGTGCAATTCTTCTATAAATTGGAGTTTGGAGTAGGAGGTTAGCATAGGTTTTTTTACAAGTTGTAGTAGTAATGTAATTCTCCCATAACTTAGAGGGATAAGTTGTATTGGTGTAACTCTCTATTGAAGGATTAATATAAGCTTGGGCCTCTTTGGGTGTTGAGTTTTTTTGTAAAGGTTTCTCTACATAAATTATTGTGCTATAGTTTATATTTTCTTTATAGCTAATTTCCATTTTTGCTTATTGCATATCATTGTTATTGAATTTGAATGCATAAATTTTCAAACACATCTCATTATTTAGTTATATCCCATTTTCTGCATTCATAATGTCTTTTGTAGCAACCTATAGTTTGAGGGTTTTATAAAATCTATTTAAGATTTCTAATTTTAGTTAGCTCTAGAATGTTATAGAATTTTGTTGTCAATTTTGATGAATAGATAAATGCCACCACAAATAACACTAAAATTAGAAATCTTAGAAAAATTTGGAGTTAATCCCACTTAAATTATAAAACTAGTAGGTAAGTTCGATCGAAACCCCTTTGATTAAAAATAGTTCATTTGGGTTGCTTATGTGGCACCCTCACAACTACATTTCTCCTCCTACCCACACATGACAATTTTATTTGTCAAAACAACTTCAAAGACAGTTCATGTGCATGGTGGTCAAATGGAATCACCTAACGAAAAGATTTTATGTGTACATAACAACCCTAATTAAATTTCCAAGAAAGTAAAATTATGATATATATATATATTTTTTCAATATTCCTTTTAATACATTTTATAAGTAAGATATATCCGTTACAAAAAGAAAAAGACCTAAATATTCAACAAAAAATAATAATAAAATATCTATGCGATATATATTGGAGTTGACAATCTAATTTAAAAAATCTTAAGAAAAAAATATTTGTAAAAATGCATTAAGTGTCACTTTAACCATTTTTTTTTAAAGAAAACTAGCAAAAATATATATTTTTGAAAACTACAAATTTTATAAAGAAAACAAAAATCACTAATTTACATTTTTGATAATTTATTCAATATATTAAGTGCTAAAAAAATATTAATGTTAATGATCTAGTAAACACATTATTATACTTTTACCTACACTTAATATATACAGAATAACATTTTCATTAAATTTGAAATTTAAAAATTTATTTTATTTCTACATTTATCATCATTAATAAATTATTAAGTATAAAATGTCAACTCAATTATCTAAATTATTTATTTATTTATCCCTAAATATTTTTTATGTAAGTTGTTTATTTGTGTATATCAATTTGGAAGTTAATTGTCCTAATAATCACACTTATTCCAATTTCTTTATAGATGCATTAGAGGTATTTTATCAAAAGTATTATGAGTTCAAGGTGTTTTATTTTTTAAGGTTAGTTAAGATGTTTGCACTTTTGGGATAAGGTGTCTCAACCCTGCAATCCTAGTGCTCATGTTTGATATTTTGTATTTATTGCTATTGTGTCTTAAGTTCCTTTTGTCTCTACTTAGGAAGGTTCACATCACATTTAGAACTGAGATTTATTTCATCTTGTAATGGATGTTTTTATCATATGAGGATGTATGTTTTTGACTTTTGTCTTGAATTATTTGGCCATGTGTGTGTCGTTTTCGATATCAGATGCGGTCCAGTATTTCAGTTGTGTTGTTTCGTCAAAGAGTTGCATCTCTGAATTTCAATTGCTTCGTTTCATCAAATAGATGCATCATTCCATACAAAAACCTACAAAAATTGAATAAAAGTCTACGGATACATGAAGATGGTGTCTTCACGTCAAGTTCACCAAATGTAACATCTAGAAAATGCAATGAAAGGTTAAAAGCACACAACAATGCAATCAAAGCTCTAATGCAATCTAAGCTAAACAACAGAGAACAAAGGAAAGCCAAAACATAAATAAACTGAACAATCTCACCCAATATCTACGTAATTCCATGTATAACCTCGAATTGCCCTTCTCCATTTTGCCATTGTAGTATAATTGCCTTTAGATTTCTCTTGTGCAAGTATAACCTATGATAGTGATTTATCAAAACATTGAAGATTCAAATAATAAATATGCTCCAAAAGTCATAAGATTTCGGGAGAGGCTGAAATGATGAAAGACAGATCAATTTATAGAAAATTGATCATTTAAACGATAGGTCAGGATCGAAAGATCGACAAATGGTTGAGATCAAAAGATTAGACATGCATTATGATAATTGTTAGTAGTGACATGAGTGATATAATCTAGAAATAGAAATAAAGATTAAATAAATGTTTTAATCTTCGAGTTTGGTATTCAAAAACAAAAGAATAGTCTTTGCATGACAAAGATAAAGATGGGATTAAAGCAACGCTCTGTTCGAACGCACACACAAGATTTAATTAATTAAATAAAGACATTTAATTAATACACATGTACACGCAAACAAGTTAGAACTAGATGACTGAATGATATGAAAAATAGATTACTCACGAAAGTAACTCAGACATTAAATCAAGAGTTAACTGACCGATTTAAATAAATCTCGAGTTGAGTCAAAGTGAATACTTAGATAACTTACACAATTATCTAAATATAGAGGAATGTGTTAAAGTAGATTTTTATGAATTAAATGATTTATTCAATTAAGTGATGAAGAGGTTGAACGAATAATTAAATAATTAAAGTATTTATTTAATTATAGTCGAAAGTATGATAAAGGTGAATTAAATAAGAATTTATTTAATTTAAGAAGGATAAAGTTAATTAATGACATAATTAAATAAAGAATGTTTATTTAATTAATCAGGATAGAATAAAGATAAAGTGAATTAATTAAATAATTAAGATTATTTAATTAATAGTTGAATAAATGTTAAAGTGAATTAACTAAATAATTAAGTTTATTTAATTAATAGAAGAATTAAGGACTTTCTAAGAGAATAATTAAATAATTAACATTATTTAATCATGACCATGAATATATGAATTATGAAGAAATTGAAGTCATAGGCTTAGACCAAATTTCAGTGTCTACATTTTAAAAGGAATATTGCAAAAATATATATTATAATTTTATTTTCTTGAAAAGTTTGTTAGGGTTGTTATGTACACATAAAATCTTGTGTTTAGGTGATTCCATTGACTGCCATGCACATGAAAAGAAATATTATCTTTTGTATTTCAAGGTAAGTGATGGCAATTGTGACTCAGACTGTATCTTGCTTATAAAATGTATTAAAAGGAATATTGAAAAAATATATATTATAATTTTATTTTCTTGAAAAGTTTGTTAGGGTTGTTATGTACACATAAAATCTCGTCTTTAGGTGATTCCATTGACCGCCGTGCACATGAACAACCATTTAAGTTGTTTTGACAAATAAAATTGCCATGTGTGGGTAGGAGGAGAAATATAGTTGTGAGAGTGCCACATAAGCAACCCAAATGGAGTATTTTTTAATCAAAGGGGTTTTGATCATACCTACCTACTAATTTTATAATTTAAGTGGGGTTAACTTCAAAATTTTCCAAGATTTCTAATTTTCGTGTTAGAATTATGGTGGAAAATATATTCATCAAAATTAACAAAAAGGTTCTAGAACATTCTAGAACTTACTAAAATTAGAAATCAAATGGGTTTTATAAAATCCTCAAACTATAGGTTGCTACAAAAGACATTATGAATGTAGAAAATGGGGTATAACTAAATAATAAGATGTGTTTTTAGAAACTTTATTCATTCAAATTCCATAACAATGATAGGTAGTAAATGAAAATAGAAATTAACTATAAAAATGTAAACTATAACACAATAATTTAAGTTGAGAAATATTTATAGAAAAACTCAACAACCAAAGAGGCCCAAGCTTATATTAATCCTTCAATAGAGAGTTACATCAATACAAATTATTCTTCTAAATTCTGGGAGAATTACATTACTACTACAACTTGCAAAACAATCTATGCAACCTCCTACTCCAAACTCCAATTTATAGAAGAATTACACAAGGAAATCATGGAATGGTTTTGGAAACCACTTAGAAGCCAAAAGAAGGTATGGAACCCAAATTTGTTGGACTCAAATCCCAATTTTCTCCTAAGATTCTCTCAACTATTATTAGCATATCATTTACATGTATTCACAATGTCATAACCAAGAATATTTGACTACCCCAATTGGGGCGTCCAATTTATCCTAATTCTCATATGCATTAAATGTTTCATGACAAGCTTGCATCCAAATTTATTTTAAGGTTGTTCAAGATTCTAATACAACCTCCCTTCTATAGGTTCTTACACATCATAAAGGTTATTCATATGTAACCCCTGTGAAGCCTAGTTAAGATTATCTTATACACCTTTCAATATGCTGCAATTGACTTACTTTACCGCATCTGATATCGAAAATGATGCATCTGAAAAATACCTATGCAGATCTGTTATTTTCGGAGTCGCAACTGATTGGTAAAATCCCACGACACATCTGAAAGAGAAAATGATGCATTCAACTGGTAAATGTTTAGGTTTAGATTTTCAATTTATAGCTTCCTTTTGTGTTTTTATTTTCGCTAATATTATGTTTTTAGCGTGTGTCTTGAGGAGTTAACGATGTTTTTGCAGATCGATATAGGCGAAGACCAATATCAAAACTACTAATGAATCTTTCTACAGAACGCATGTTGAAGACCATAGTTAAATTTTTGAAACAAATTGTTTGGTAGTATAGCAAATCTTTCATTTGGATTAAAATTAACAAGTGTCTACTGTGTTTGGTGCGAAAGCACAAAATTTTTATTACCCTCACAATTTGGTATATCAAAGTATCCTCTCCCCTTGCGCATTCGTGTGATCCTGGTTGTAAGAGAAATGGTTACTGACTCTAGAAATTGGGCCTGTCCTAGTGGGAAAAAGTACTCACCTCATGATGACTCAGACCGGTAGCACCCTGAACCTAAGGGACTTCCAATCGGTATATAAAAGTGGATTCTTGGGGAAATCCCAACGAATCATGCGTATGGTTCCAACGAGATGGATTTGAAAGGGGACTCTTGCCACATGGATCATTCCCTACAAACGGAATGTCTGAATTAAACAACTTTGTTTGTAGTGTCCAAAATCCTTCTATTTACTGGTGTAGTAGGTCAGACCTGTGAAGCCATCTCATATTCTTATAGTTCATGTGTAGAGATGAAAGTATGCCATGGGATGTTCATGGGTACTGTAGCTTGGCTGCCCCGAATGATGTTAATGAGTCGTGGAGGGGAGCCAAAGGGGTCAAGCTATTAATCATCCACCTTGAATAAGCGTAGTTGGGAAACCAAGTGAGAACTCAATAAATACTATCCTACACAACCTAGGATGTGCTTGTATGTTGTCAAATTAAACATTCTTTGAGTCCAAAATCAAACTAAAAACACTTTGTCTTATGATTGTCTTTGTTTGCCGAAACTTGATCACAAAAAATGTCAATTTTATATCTACATTCACTGAAAACATGCAACTATCAACAAAGTCGCAACTGTTCACCAAAGAGTCACAATTGTTCTGTCGAGTTGCATCTATTTAGCCTAGAGTCACATCTACTAGATTAGCTCACATTTTCTCTATCGAAAACCGCATCTAATTTAAAAGACTTCACTTGTGACATTCGACGACGCATTTGAAAAGGTGAGTTGCAACTGCAATCTGAAACAACACATTTTCCATTGTCGTAGAACTTTTACTGGTGCACAGATTTTAGAAAACTGCATCTGATATAGTCTGAGTTGCAATTTCCATCACGAGTCACATCTGTTAGAAACTACACTACAATTTTTTGATACCGGATATTGAATTTTACCAAAAACACACAATTGATCACCAAAAAACCGCAACTATGAAACATAACTGCATCTATTAAATTTTGCAATGCATCTGTCTAAGTATTAGAAAACCAATATTTATAGTGACAGTCCAGTCGACATAGTCATACTAGTCTTTGATCTGTCTTTTCACAGCATTCCTTGGATAGAAACCTAAAATGATTTGCTCAATTTTGCATCCTTTAGGTATCATTTAGTCATAACTATAGTCATCCTAATTCTGAGTTTTAGTTTCATCTTAGATTACATATTATCTTTAGATCAAACTTTTAGGAAGGTCACTTTTACAAACTTTAGAATAGGTCCACTTTCCACACTCTAGAAAAATCATAGCGTCAACAAAATATGTCATTGAACCTAGTCCTGTCACCATATCCTTTTTCCTACAGAGAGTCCTCCTAGCTCATCAGTTTAGTTAGGAAACTCACCTTGTCTTTGATCTTAGTCCTACATTGGTTCTTTGACATAACTAAATTGACACCTTGGTTAGACTTTAGGTAGTTGGTACCCTCGTCTCAAGTTACCTTAGAAGCTTGCTTAGACTTTGCATCTTTACATATTGTCATTCTAGATTAGCGTCATCTTAGACATTTCTTATTTTGCATTCAAAAAATCCCAAAAACATAGACTAGATTCATATTATCCATAGACGTAATTTTGCATTCCTTGCATATTGAGCTTATCTTACATGGTTGAAACTAGGTCTAACAGAAAAGAGAGAGAAAAGATGTCAAACCCAAATGAATTCATCAATCCATTCTCGTCGAGACCTCATAGGAATTTGTTGGACAAATTCACCACTAGAGACCCTCAAGGACACATTAGATTGGAAGACATAGAGGCTGTTGCACAAGACCTTAAGTTTGCCTCTTTTGTAGATGAGTATCTAGCAAATGATCGCCAATGCTACTTAGCTAAATTGTTAGCTGAAGATGCTACCTTACCTAGAGGATTTGACATTAGCACCTTACAAACTCAACCTACACAAGGGACAAACGCAACGACTGCTAGTACCTCTCTACCTCAAGTTAATACAGCCATACCATCTGGCATACCTACACAAAGTACGACGGTCCATACGAATCCATTTGGTACATGTGGCATGACATTAGGATTTAATTTCACTATAGGGGAATTATCGTCCACTCCCTTCGGTCCTCTTGTTGGGAACAAAAGATCTAAAACATCAGCTTCTACACCAAATGTCAGTGTCACCGGTAACATACCATAGTCAACAGCCATACCTAGTGTTCATGTCACTAGTACTATACCGCAGAATACATAGATAGGAGGAATTCCCTCTTTCCAATATGAAATTAGAATCCATTCTCCCAGATTGGCAGTCATAATCCATTCACACATATTTTGAATCAGAATCCATTCTCACATATTCCAAGTCAAAACCTATTCATAGAGATTCTGAATTAGAACACGTTCACCAACATTTTGAATCCAAATCCATATCAAATACCAACATTCAATCAAAACCTATCACAAGACCTTGGATTTTAGAATACATGCATTGATCCGCATAATCGGCCCAACACATCATTAACCCACGTTGATGTCTTACAAACAAAAATGCATGCACTACAAACACAAATGGATAACATGGTGGTGTCATCTAAGAAAACCTTTTCAACAAAGCATATATGCCCATTTCCCTTTGATAAATCATTGTACATGACACCTTTCCCTCACGGGTATGTCATACCGAATCTTCCTAAGTACAATGGCAAACGAAATTCGATAGAACATATAAGGGAATTTTCTACCATGTGCATAGATGTCGCTTATGACCCCACATATCTTATGAGACTATTTCCAAGAAGTCCTGTAGGAATTGCACTTGAGTGGCTTTCAAGTCTAGACTATGGCATCAAATCATGGGGTGAACTAGCTGAGAAATTTGTTGAGCAATTTTCCTTCAACATAGACCATGAGATAAATATAGCAACCTTGTGTCACACAACACAAGACGAAGGAGAAAATTTCACCACTTTCTTCTAGAGATGAAGGACTATAGCCAGTTGGTGTCCTATCAAGATACCTGAAAAACAAAAAAGTCACTATGTTCTAGGAAAACCTTAATGAAAAACTAAGGAGTAACTTAAGGGTACATTGTTGCACATCCTTTTCAGAACTAGTGGGAAAAGGGGTTATAATAGAAAAAGGGTCTCATTGAAAAAGGAGAACTTAAGACACCGACATCCAACAGAAATCCAATAGTGAAAAACACCCCCAATGACATAAACAGATTTTGGTCTCAGAACAAAAATGTTACCAATGATGGGGTAGTTGATGCTAAAATTGTACAAGCAGGACCAATCATCACATTACAAGGACTTAACCCTTCTTCCAACATGCTTAACACTATCAATCAACCTCCCAACATGGTCCAAAATACTCAACGTCCACAACAATAGAGGAGGTTTCAAAAACATGAGTTCACTCCCTTAGGGGAACCCATCGAGTCCGTATTCAAACAGTTGTTGCTACACAATCTTATACAGCTTCAAGAACCAAGAAAATATGATCTAGGACAATTTAAACCAGTTTAGTGGGATGACAATGCCTTCTATGATTATCATAGAACTAAAGGACAACCTACAAAATTGTCAACAACTAAAAAATATCATACAGGATCTTGTCAAAAAGAGAATTATTGAAGTTAGCAGACATAAACAAAAGTCATCAAACACTAATCACCAAGTATTTTTTGATCCACTACATGACCATGGGAAAGGAAATGTCCTTAGTTCGAGTAACAAAACCAATATGTCAGCCAACTACGCTAATATAAAGTATGATTATAATAGTGGCAAGATCATAAATCACCTTCGCGTCACCGATGAGAATATCAATACCATTATCATCAATACAAATCCTGAGTGTGTTGTCAACACTCGTCATACTAAATCACTATCCAAGGTCCTCCATTGCAACAAACACCGCAAACTTCTAAGTTGCACTATAACTTACTTGATCAACTGGGGAAGACCCCAGCCCAAATCTCCATCTGAAACTGTTACGTATCTCCCCTAAGCATCGATCCATTTAGACAAAGCTTTACAAAGCACCACTGCCCTAATGATCTTGATGTCAATTGTTTCCAGGAAATGGTAGGCTACTTGACCAATAACCATCATGCCACATTCTCCGAACAAGACTACGCAACTAAAAATACAAATCATAATGACCCTTTACATCTTGAAGTCCTTGTTGACGACACCAAAGTTAGACAAGTTTTGGTAGACGGAGGAGCAGGGTTAAATTTGTGCACTTTAAAACTGATTAAGGCATTAGGTTTCTCGGAGGCATGCATAGACACAACCAAATGTATTGTCATTAAGGCTTATGACGATGAGGAACAAAAATCAAAGGGGTTGGTAACACTTCCTATCAGAATTGGTCCTGCAGTAATGGAGACAAAATTCTAGGTCTTGGATCTCACCCTTCCATACAACCTTTTGCTAGGAAGACTGTGGATTCATGTCATCAAGGCAATCCCTTCCACGTATCATCAATGTCTCAAATTCCCTTACAATGGCACTTAAATAACAATAGATGGTGACCCTGATCCATTCCAATATTGCACCAATCTAAACGAGATACCCCAATTCCAAGTGCTAGAAAACCAAGAGGCTTCATCGTCCAATTCATCTCACTATGTTGATCCATCCACTCTCACTAGAACATCCACTTAACCTTCATTTCTTGCCACTCCTGGGGTCGAGATCCAAGACAAGGGTTGTGGAGAATATTACATGAAGACATCTTATTGTGTTAGCCATTTGATTCCTCCTAAGTCATACGGTTTACCTACACCAAATAGGAGACAATCTATGGTCACTATACACATTCCTCCCACAACAAATTTCACTAAATGGGGAGAATTAAGCAAAGAAGTCATAAATACAGAAGATGTCACCTCCTGGTTATATAGGGAAGATAATGAAGAACCTCTCTCACTTGCTCACATTCCTACAGATATATATAGAAAAGGTTTCATGATCATGCAGAGTAGGGGATATAATGGACATAGTGGCTTAGGCTTACATCAAGATGGAAGAACTGAACCAATCTTTGTTTCTCAGTGGCCGAAAGGCTTAGGGCTTGGGTTCCAACCGATTCAAATTGGTGTTCCTCATACCACATCACCCTTAATCAAGGAAGTAAGTGCATCAAACAATATTGAGACATCTCACGAGCCATCTGACCAATACTACTGTGATTCCCCAGACTCAAACGAATATGAGTGGGATTCCCTATCCTCCACCTCTTCCATGAACCTTGACAAGCTATTTGGAGAACTTGACTTAATGTTGAAATCCTCACCAAATCCATTAAATTCCTGTCCACCAAAGAATATGAAAAAGGAGGAATGGTTTAAACATTACTATTGGGAATGTCTTGGCAACCTGATACATATGTTTTAGATAACCAAACCTTGGCATTAGGCCCACCTCTCAATCCACCGAGATCTAAACCAAAGAGAAAAAAGGACTTAGTACAAAAATTTTGTGACCATATGAACAATTCAATCCTTACCTTGAATCATTTGAACTTTGACAACTCCGACAATGGAATGCCCCTAGTTTACCCCCAACTCATTGATTGGGACCAACAAGACACACCCATCATAGACATTTTTTAGAACAACGAAGCAATTGTTGAGTTCCTGGGATTATGAGAAGGAATGCCTAGTGGTGATCACAAGGCTGGTTTTACCATTGACTTGGACAACAAAGTATATTTTGGGGAATCTGTTCAACCCTCCAATCGCAAAAATGAGAAAAAGAATAAAAAAGATAAAAAAGATGAGTCTTTAGGTGAAAACCGAAAGGTGCCTCTAGGCAATGAAAAAGCAAAAATAAAGGATGCATATGAAGGTGAAAACCTCTCTGAGGCACCTAAGGATGGAGGTTTGAACATTCTCCCCTTTGCATAGGAAAAGTCACCCATACTCGTTGAAGAATCAGTAGAAGTCAACATAGGCACAAAAGAGAATCCTCAACTGGTCTATTTTGTAGCATCATTGACAAAGGAAGAGCAACCAGAATTCCACAACTTCTTCACACAGAGATAGATAAACTTTCCTTGGTCATATGTAGACATGCCTGGGCTGGATCCTAAACTTGTTCTACATCACTTTCCCTTACAATCAGGTGTAAAACTAGTGAAATAGAAATTGAGGAAAATGCACCCACAGATTGCTTTACTAGTCAAGGCAGAACTCAAGAAACTATTAGACGTTGGTTTCATTAGATCAATCAACTATGCAGATTGGATTTCCAATCTTGTACTAGTCACTAAACCAATAGGGGCATCCGCATCTACACAGATTTCAGAGATATCAACAAGGCTTTCCCTAAGAATGACTTCCCTTTGCCTAACATAGACATGATAGTGGACATGACAACAGGGTATGAGATGTTGTCCCTTATGGATGGATTTTCAGGGTATAATCAGATCAGAATTGCAACTGAAAACCAACCTAAAACAACTTTCACATGTCCTTGGGGAACGTATTGTTGGAATGTTATGCCCTTCATACTCAAGAACGCTAGAGCAACCTATCAGCGGGCCATGACCACTATTTTTCACGATCTTGTACACACTCTTATGGAGGATTATGTCGATGACCTTATAGTTAAATCCAAGACAAGGGAAGAACATTTATAGGTTTTAGACAAGATATTTCAAAGGCTAGAGAAGTATAAAGTGAGACTCAATCCCAAGAAATGTGTGTTTGGAGTAAAATCAGGAAAGCTTTTATGGTATATCATTTCCAGACGAGGCATTGCCAGCCAAGGTAAAAGCAATCATAGACATGCCTCCACAACCTAATCTCAATCAGCTAAGGACATTACAAAGGAGAATGCAATCCATCAGAAGATTTATAGTGCAATTAGCAGATAAGACACATCCTTTTCAACATTTACTTAAGAAAGGAGTACCCTTTGCATGGATAGTTAGGTGTGAAGAGGCTTTTCAACTGATCAAAGAATATCTACTCACACCACTAGTCTTAATGCCACCTATTGAAGGATGACCACTGATTCTTTATATTTTAGCAACCCATTCATCACTCAGAGCATTGCTTACACAGAATGACGATGAAGGTCATGAAAGGGTAGTATACTATATTAGTCAAACTTTGGTAGGTTATGAGCTCAACTATAATACCATTGAACATTCTTGTCTTGTAGTAGTATTTGCTACTCAAAAACTAAGGCACTATATGCTAAACCATCAAACAATGTTGATTGCCAAAATAGATCCTCTAAAATATCTTCTAAGCAAAGTAGCATTAACAGGGTGACTAGCCAAATGGGTTATAATACTTAGTGAGTATGATATCTAGTATGTAGAGAGAAAGGCTATTAAGGACAAGTCATTGTTGATCAGTTAGCCGACGCACCAATACAAGTAGATCACCATTAGTTGCAAAATTTCCTGATGAGTTTATATTCACAATTGACACAAACACATGGAAACTATACTTTGATGACTCACATACAAACCATGGCTCAAGGGCCGGTATACTGTTTATCACACCACAAGGTGATTCCATCCCTAAGTCATTTAGGATTGCATTCCCATGTACTAACAACATAGTAGAGTATGAGGCTCTAGTGACAGGGTTATGCATGGCAGTAAAGTGGAAAATTAAGAACCTACAGGTATATAGTGACTCTCAATTGGTAATCAAACATGTTAATTACAATTATGAGACTAAGGATGAGAAGCTTGCTCTATACAAATGCATGGAAAATAGTTTTAAGGAGTACTTTGACAAGGTAAATTTCATCAAATACCTCATGTTCTCAATAGGGCAGCAGACGCTATGGAAACTATTGCATCACTTCTAGACATTCCTAGCAATGTGCCTAAGTTCGAGTTCTTGGTAGAACAACTTTTGGTCCCGGCCTACAATATCCCAGATTCTGAGATGGTATGTGACATTGTTGGTCCTGTTTCCCCATGGTACAAAGAAATCTATGACTACCTCCATGTTGAAATCATACTCCCTGGCCTTTCAAATAACCAATGCAGGGATTTCCTCCGCAAGTCAGCCAAATACACCATTGTCGGAGACACCCTATATAGACGTGCCTTAGATAATACCCTATTGAGATGTCTCGATTCTGATGAATCACAAGCGACCTTGCCTGGGGTGCATGAGGGTATATGTGGTTCCCATTCTAGTGGTCCTACCTTAGCTAAAAATATTATGAGACTAGGTTACTATTAGACTACTATGGAAAATGACTCATATGTCTTTGTAAAGAAATGTCGCCAATGTTAGGTTCATGGAGACTTGATACATGCACCAGCATAGGAGCTCCATCCCATAATGTCACCATGGCCCTTCGCCTAATGGGGACTCGACCTCATAGGTAAGATCCATCCCACATCATCTAATGGCCACAAGTTCATCATCACTGCCACCGAGTATTTTATGAAGTGGATTGAGGCTATTCCCATGACATACATTACCAACACACAGATCTCTAAGTTTATCCTGAACTATATCATTTGTCGGTATGGTGTCCCTTAGTCCATAATCACAGATAATGGCCACCCATTCAAGAACCAAGAAGTCTTCCATCTTTGTGACGAATTTCATATTCAACATCACTTTTCTACTCCATACTACCAACAAGGTAATGACCAAGTAGAGGCATCTAACAAAACTATCATTAGAATCCTCAAAAAGACTGTCAATGATGTTGGTCGCGATTGGCATTTACAGCTTAATCCCACCTTATGGGCCTATGACACAAATATCCGTACTCTGATTGGCACCACTCCATATTCACTAGTATTTGGTTCCAAAGCCATTCTTCCTATTGAGGTTGAGATTCCTTCCCTACGAGTATCCTTGAAAGGGAAAATTGATGATGAAGAGTACCAAATATCAAGACTACATGAGCTAGAATTCCTAGATGAGCGAAGACATAAGGGACTAGACCATCTCCAAGCATATCATAATCGCCTTCATCGTAGCTATAACAGGAAGGTCTTGAACATAAACTTTGACATTGGTGACTTGGTCTTAATGGAGAACCCAAAGAATCAAACAGATAGAGAGAAACTAGGAAAGTTTGATCCTAACTGGTTAGGACCTTATATTATTATAGAAGCCTTTGGATCAGGAGCGTATCAACTCTCTACTCCTGAAGGGGAACCATTGTCCTTGCCAATCAATAGTCTTCATCTGAAGAAGTTCTACGCATAGCTTATGAGGGCCTTGTCTTAATTAGCAAAAATACAAAAAAAAAAATCATTACCTAGGTGAAAACCTGGCAAACAGACATCTTGGTAACATCAAAAAAATTAGAAAATCCAGAAAATAGTAAAGAGAAATAATTTGTCCAATAGTGAAAACCACTTTTGTGGCGCTTTGGATAAGTACCATGGTGAAAACCTGGCAAACAAGCACCATGTACATAGTCCTTATCCCTATACATAGTCCACTACCCTGTATAAACTACTAAGATTCCCTATACATATCACTTATCTTTCCCATCCATTGCTTGTACATACCATTCATAATAAGTGGCAATCTTTCTCATAACCTAGAACGATTGACATCGAGTGCATTTCATATCCCTAATTTTATCCTATTCATAATCAATTGGTCTTATACTTGACTAGGGGAAAAAATTTGATGTGAGTCATATTGGTTCTTACATTGGTTTGTTGAAGCCATAAAACCATAGAAAAATCCAAAAACATCACAAAATGACCTAAGAAAACAAAAAAAATCAGAAAACTTCAAAAAGACAAAAAAATCAAAACATGTCAAAAATCCAAAACATAGAGTCAGAGTCAATCACACTTATTCCAGTCTTTGTCATTTGTTGAACTACGTTACCTCTATGACTAGACGTAGGCAAGGTCATCTGGCGATGTGCCCCCGAGGCATTAGGTCAGTCCATTTAGGTTTGTCTATATAAAATCATGACTCAATCCATATGACTATATGACATGGTCATAAGTCAAGTCGAACTACAAGGTCTTTGCATGTATAACATAGGCAAGGCCATCAAGCGATAAGCCCCCAAGGCCGCACTAGGTCAGTCCTTTAGGGTTCGTTGTCACACACAGTCAATTGTCCACGCATCATATCAAGTCATGTTTCAATCTAGTGAACAAGTCAACAATGTCTCTAAGTCAAATCAAACAAATTTCCAAAGCAACAATCAAAACAAATTGACTTTAATCTGTTATAGGATGTGTCCTTCCTAAAAACAGATAGTATCAAAACAATCAACTTATGTCTTATACAAGATGAGTCCTTCCTTCATCTTGACATTGTCAAACAATCAATATAGCCTTACACAGGTTATCACATCAATGGCATCAGACTCAACGTCTTATATAATACATGTCTTTTTGACACCAGGCTTTGTCATGCCTTATACAAATAGTCATAACATTGAAACCAGACTCAAAGTCTTATCTGATATGTGTATCTCCTGAAATTAGGCTCTATCAATCAATCCTTTTATCAATCAAAACAAATCAAACAAATAGATCAAGTTTTGGAAAATATATTACTGGCTTTTGACTTTATGGCTTATTTATCTTATCATTTCATTTGACTTTATGATGGGAATTATGTTATTAGCTTTCTCAAGGATGTACCATGAAGGATTTAGAGAAGCAACGATGTATCAAAATTCTATTTTCTTTGACTGTTGTCTATTGACTATCTTTTATTTTATGATTGGAATTATGTTACTAGCTTTCTCAAAGATGTCCCATGAAAGATTTAGAGAAGCAACGATGTATCAAAATTATGTTTTATTTGATTGTTGTCTGTCAACTGTCTTTTAAAATTGATTTTGAGTCATGTTACTAGTTTCCTCAAGGATGTCCCATGAAGAGTTTAGAGGAGCGATGACGTCTCATGACCCGCATTTTATTTTGTTTGTTGTCTATGGTTTGTCCTGACAAAAAGATTGGGGCAACTATGCCCTTAGTATGAGTTACAACAATCCTTGTCTGCGACTATCTATTGTGAGCAAATGGATGACCTTGTACACCTTGATCTATGTCATATCATGGTTTTTTTCTCCATTTGTATTAGTTACCGCCCAATGATGATAAAGTTCAAAGCCTTTTGTGATACCAAAAAATATCAAAGATTGCTAATCTTGACATCAATCTCTTTTATTATTCATCTTCCTTTCACACTAACATTTCTTCTTTTCTGCATCTTCACCACCCTTATCTATTTTCCTCTATCCTTTTGTCCATCATCTTCTAGTTCTCTCATCAGTTTCGAGAGCACACTCTTGTTCTTTGAACCTACCTGTCCTCTTGAGGGGGCATACCACTACCTCCTCATCATCTTTCCTCATTCTACTTTTATTGGGGCATATCTTTTTCTTTGACACAATGCAATAAACTGCATTGTATCAAAGAAGGGCAAAATGTAGACATTGAAATTTGGTCTAAGCCTACGACTTCAATTTCTTCATGATTCGTATATTCATGGTCATGATTAAATAATGTTAATTATTTAATTATTCTCTAAAGTCCTTAATTCTTCTATTAATTAAATAAACTTAATTATTTAGTTAATTCACTTTAACATTTATTCAACTATTAATTAAATAATCTTAATTATTTAATTAATTCACTTTATCTTTATTCTATCCTGATTAATTAAATAAACGTTCTTTATTTAATTATGTCATTAATTAACTTTATCCTTCTTAAATTAAATAAATTCTTATTTAATTCACCTTATCATACTTTTGACTATAATTAAATAAATACTTTAATTATTTAATTATTCATTCAACCTCTTCATCACTTAATTAAATAAATCTTATTTATTTAATTTAATTTCTAAATATCGAATCTTGAATTAAATAAATCATTTAATTCATAAAAATCTACTTTAACACATTCCTCTATATTTAGATAATTGTGTAAGTTATCTAAGTATTCACTTTGACTCGACTTGAGATTTATTTAAATTGGTCAGTTAACTCTTGATTTAATGTCTGAGTTACTTTTGCGAGTAATCTATTTTTCATATCATTCAGTCATCTAGTTCTAACTTGTTTGCGTGTACATGCGTATTAATTAAATATCTTTATTTAATTAATTAAATCTTGTGTGTGCGTTCGAATAGAGCATTGCTTTAATCATATCTTTATCTTTGTCATGCAAAACTATTCTTCTGTTTTTGATTACCAAACTCGAAGATTAAATCATTTATTTAATCTTTATTTCTATTTCTAGTTTTTATCACTCATGTCACTACTAACAATTATCATAATGCATGTCTAATAGTTTGATCTCAATCGTTTGTTAATCTTTCGATGCTGACCTATCGTTCGAATGATCAATTTTCTATAAATTGATCTTTCAGCCTCTCCCGAAATCTTATGACTTTTGGAAGCATATCTATTATTTGAATCTTCGATGTTTTGCTAAATCACTAGCACAGGCTATACTTGCACAAGAGAAATATGAGAAATCTTAGGGCAATTATACTACAACGGCAAAATGGAGAAGGGCAATCGAGGTTATACATGAAATTACATAGATATTGGGTGAGATTGTTCAATTTATTTATGTTTTGGCTTTCCTTTGTTCTCTATTGTTTAGCTTAGATTGCATTAGAGCTTTGATTGCATTGTTGTGTGCTTTTAACCTTTCATTGCATCTTCTAGATGTTACACATAACAACCCTAACAAACTTTTCAAGAAAATAAAATTATAATATATATATTTTCAATATTCCTTTTAATACATTTTATAAGCAAGATATATCCATTACAAAAAGAAAAAAACAAAGAGAAAAAAATCCAAAGATTCAACAAATAATAATAATAAAATATCTATACATTGAAGTTGACAATCTAATTTAAAAAATCAGAAGAAAAAACTATCTATAAAAATATGTTAAATAAACTGTCACTTTAATCATAGAAAAATAATATTTTAGAAAATAAAAATAAAAATTTAAAACTACAAATTCTATAAAGAAAACACAAACCACCAATATACATTTTTGACAATTTATTCAATATATTAAATGTTGAAAAAATATTAATTTTGGTGATTTAGTAAACACATTATTATACTTTACCGACACTTAATATATAAGAATAACATTTTCATTAAATTTGAAATTAATAATTTATTTTATTTCTACATTTATAATCATTAATATAATTAAATATAAACTGTCGCCTCGATTATTTAAATTATGTATTTATTTATTTATTTTGCCTAGATATTTTTATGTAAAGTGTTTATTTGTTCTTCAACTAGTCAACCGATTGAACCTTTACCAAACTCCCGATATATGCACCGTCTTTGACGTACAATTCCGCGTATATGCTGTACAGTTTACCGTAGCAACGAAGAAAACAAATTGGTGCAATTGGAACAATCTCTGCCTTTGCCTATGCCCAATAAAGGAGAGCACTGAAGAGTCCGGATTCTAGACGGCATAACTGTCCCGAATACCAAGTTAATTTGTTTTAATGGTCCTGAAAGCCCTACGCAATGTCCCTGTCAGTCTGGCCCTACACAAATTGCACCATGTCTGTCGGTTTCTCTTTTAACACGGCATTTACCTATCCTTCTGGTAGGAGACAACTGCCATTCAGAGCCTCATTTTAAAGCTGTCAGTCTGCGACTCGGAAATAATTTGTGGAGAAAAAATGGGCGTAACATTGACATCCAGTGTGGCACAGAGGCCTGGAGGCGCGATAACGAAGAAGTGGTTAGGGTTTGTGACGGCCATCTGGGTGCAGGCCATCGCTGGAAACAATTATACCTTTGCTAACTACTCTGTGGCTCTCAAGGCCATTTTGGGGTTAAACCAGGTGCAACTTAATAACCTTAGCGTCGCCAAAGATGTGGGGAAAGCTTTCGGTTTGGTTGCAGGTTTTGCTTCGGATTATTTGCCGGCCTGGGTGATTTTGCTTATTGGCTCTGTTGAAGGACTTGTGGGTTACGGCGCACAATGGCTGGTTGTCAGCCAGAGGATTCGACCTCTGCCCTATTGGCAGGTAAAATTTATATGGTTTTTATAGTTTAGGGTTTTGTATTTGTTTTTGTTTTGGTCGCTGCTAATGGGAGGAAATGTTGGGACAGATGTGTGTGTTTATGTGCATGGGAGGGAACAGCACGACGTGGATGAATACGGCGGTGCTGGTGACGTGCATGCGCAACTTCTCGAAGAACAGAGGCCCCGTGGTGGGAATTCTGAAAGGCTACATTGGCCTCAGCACTGCCATTTTCACCGACATTTGCAGCGCCCTCTTTGCCAGCAACCCTTCTTCGTTTTTATTGATGCTTACTCTCGTCCCTGGCCTCGTCTGCGTCACGGCCATGGTGTGTATGCAGCCTGTGCCTGCTGCAGGTGACGAAAGGGAAGAGAAAGAGGAAGTCAACAGTTTTTCTGTGTTGAATATCTTGGCGGTTGTTTCGGCCGTTTATTTGCTTGCCTTCGATATGACTGGCGAGCACGGAATTGTGCTTTCGCGTACTTTTGTGGGTTTCTTGTTGCTTCTTCTCGCCGCGCCTTTGATCGTCCCAGCCAAGCTTTTGATGCAGCGACGAGTTTCTGCCCACGCGGGATCGAGTCCCGGGATTTCATTGGGGAAATCGAGCGACAAACAAATTACAGAGCCCTTGTTAAACAAGGTTGAGGAAGGCGCTGCTGGGGTTGGCGATTCTGTATCTGTTGTTAGTGTATCTCCGCCACCGCCAACACTCGAGCAGATTGTGCGCAAGCCAGTTATTGGTGAAGACCATACTTTATTTGAGGCGATGCAGAAATTTGACTTCTGGTTACTGTTCTTGGCGTTTCTTTGCGGCGTTGGGACGGGTATGGCTGTGATTAACAACATGGGGCAGATTGGGCTGGCCATGGGCTACGTTGACGTTTCTGTGTTTGTGTCTCTCATCAGCATTTGGGGATTCTTTGGGAGGATTGGAGCGGGCTCCATTTCTGAGCATTTTCTAAGGTATCTTCTGTTTTGTAGAAACATAATATCCAAGTTCAAGCTTAGAATAAACCCACATAAAAATTCAACTGAAAGTGGAGCCCTACCAACAGAAAATCCAGTTAACCATAAAAGAATCATTTTGAACATATGGACATATGGGTTAGTTTATTTAGTTAGGAAATAGTAAACACTAATATATTTGTGAATCAGTAAACTTCTAATAGATTTTTTGTCACTGTTTGGGATCTCCAAAATATTGATAGAAAATTACATTTAAAGTTTCATTGAAAATTTTATGATTTCTTTTCTCAAACTTAATTTTAATTATCTTTTAACTAAATTTTTTATTTCTTTTTCCAAACTTAATTCTAATTATCTTTTAATTAAATTTTTGATTTCTTTTCTCAAACTTAATTCTAATTATCTTTTAATTAAATTTTTGTTTGATTATATTTCTTGTTGTGTGATACACTTCGATAATTAACTAAATTTTTGTTTGATTATATTTCTTGTTGTGTGATACACTTCTTCCTGTCACTTGGTCAAGAAACCGCAGTTCTATTAAAATGTTTTTATGATACATTTCTTCTTGTAACTTAGTCAAGAAGTTATAGCTCTATTAAAATACTTTTACATTAAAGTGATTTTAATAATTTAATGATTTCAAAAGATATTTTCTAAAATCAATTGTACACTTTTTTATTTTATTTTAAATTTTTGTATCAAAGTGTCAATTTTATGATACATTTATTCTTGTAACTTAGATCGTTTTAAAATCAATTATGATTTTTTTAAATATTTTTAATATCAACTTTTCAGATTTTCTCTTCCTAATAATAGATTGTTGAATATAATTAGAAATGATCATACAAATAACGTACACAATTTATTCAAGAAGCAATCTTTCTTTCCAATACAAGATGAAACAGAAAAACTTATGCCAAACTAATGACTTGTATACGAATATTATGATTTTTTTTAACATGACGTGGTCGAAGCCTTAAATATGCCTAAACGGTTCTCTTCCGAATATTATCTTACCCCACCTTATCCATTTTACTTTCATTCAATCTTTTAGTCAAGATTAATGATTCTATTATGCCTTTTTCTCGGTAATGTGGTTCGTCCTTTTAAAGAAATCTGATTTCCTCATGATCAAAATAAGACAAAATCCTCCACCTTTAAGAAAAATGAATTGACAAAAAGAAAGATTAATAACAAAGATTAGACGCAGACATTGGCTTGTCCTTTCATGATACTGTGTACCACCCAGGTCAATTCTTTCGTAAATTTGAAGAAATAAATCTTATTGCCCTACCAATTGATATTGATATTTAAACTAAGTGGGCCATTACTATATATAGTTGTTAGCAGAACTTTTTAACCACACTTTATAAAAAGTTAAAATAATCTTACTTTATGAATGAGATCTGGAACAGTTACATTTAGATTTGAGGCACGATCACATGTGCTATTTATTTATTAATTTTTTGTATTGAATTATTTGTTAAAAAAAGTTATATAAGGCCGTTGCATTTCGTTATAAAATGTAAAAATTTCGATTTATCTAAAGTCAAAGCTTTGGATTTCAGGAAGGCGGGCGTACCGAGACCGGTGTGGATGGCTATATCGCAGGTGGTGATGATATTGGGGTATATAATAATGGCGATCGGCATGCAGGGGTCTCTGTACATTGGCTCTATGGTTGTCGGTATCTGCTACGGCGTCCGTCTCTCCATTTCCGTTCCAACGGCATCTGAGCTTTTTGGATTGAAATACTACGGCTTGATTTACAACTTCCTTATCCTCAACTTGCCCTTGGGCTCTTTCCTCTTCTCTGGTCTTTTGGCTGGAATTTTATACGACATTGAGGCTGCCAAAGACCGGGCAGGAAATGTAGTTCCACCAACTTTAACCAGAGGATGGTCATATGTAAACTTCAACGGCCTCTTAAGCGGGCGAGAGGACCTAAATGTGGAAAATGGGCAGACATGCGTGGGGGCACACTGTTACAGATTGGTGTTCGTGGTTATGGGTGGAGTTTGCCTGTTGGGATTAGGCCTCGACTTGCTTCTCACTTTTAGGATGAAGAAATTGTATTCCAATTTATACAAGTCTAGGAAGGCCAGAGTCTCACAATCCCTCGGACAAAAGCTCTGAGATTCTATGTATTATCTGTTTAACTGTATTGATTTATTGATCGATTACAGTAATGGGGAGGCACAAGCAATTCATACGTGTGTGTTTGTAACCCTTGGTCTGCTGGCTAAGAACTTAATTGGAAATTGTTCTTAATATGTTTTTTTGTTTGGTTGGCTGTTGTATTTTTAAATTGTATTGAATTTGGCGATTTTGTTGAAATTTAACTGTATGATTTTGAAATAATTTTTATAATCTATATTTTATTAGTAATAATACTATAAGATTTTTTTTTGGATCATGAATAGTTTGTTTTGTTTTTTAATATTTAGTTGATGTTGAGGATTAAAAAGTGAACCATTTTATGATATTTTTATCGAATAGTTTATTGAGATTTTTAATATTTAGATGATATTGGAGATTGAAGCATTAAAAGGGTGTAAGTGGATTATTTCAATTTTTTGATAAATGCTTTTTAAGACATTCGAACTAGTCACAAGCAAGGGACCTCATCCCTAATATAAACACTCATCAATAATATTCATGTGAGATTAGTATCTTGAAGGAAGAACAACAACATCACACTTTAACCATCACACTTTGTCATTATTGATAATGCATATTATTTTGTAATAAAAGAAGTATATAGTTAATTTATATTAAATAATTGAAATTTAGTATATAAATTAAAAGTATATGGTGAAGAGGCGGGGGTCCTCATTCGATTGACTAAAACATCATGTCGCAAGCAAGAGGTCATGAGGCACTGCACTTTATAAGGGGGCTACTACTTGATTCTTGTAGTTTTAAAAAAACTATTTGTAAAAAAATATTTTTCATTGGACAATATATTATTTCTATTTGATACATGTCTTAAAATATGAAAAAACCCAAAAAATGATGAAATATTATTTTTAAATGTTGTGGGTTTGATCTTGATTACCTTTGTTATCTTTGTTAGAGAACATGTTGACCTTATTTGATAAGTGCCTCAAAATATTAAAAAAACCAAAAAATAATGAAGGTTTATTTCAAATGTTCTGGGTTTGATCTCAATTGTTATAGATTTGATTTTCCATGCAAACCTAATCTATCTATGGGAATAATTTCTCAAAATATGTGATCAAAAACTTATTTTCTTTTGCTTTTCCAATATCTAAGTTTGTCAAGATTGATGTCAAGGGAAATTGTTTAAGAGTGTCATTTGACAAATAAATGATTTCTCTTAGATTAAATCCCTTTGGTGAGATGGGTTAACAAGGATTGGATATTAAAAAAAAACATTTAGCAACATGTAAGTGGCTTATATGCAGATGTAGTTCTTTGTCCATTTAAATTGAAATGCATTTTAAATGTTCAATTTATTCTCTAAATCCAACATATTTCACATATGAGCTCTTTATAAAATTAAATGAGTGAAGTATGTCTTCAAATACCATTGTATAACATTATGTAAAAAAATAAAATATATATGAATAGGAAACAAATTGCATATCAAATTATTAAAAAATATGCTACTTGTCAATAAATTATTACATATTATTAGATAAAAACAATTCCATCAAAATAAACAATAATTAAATATAAAATGACAAAAATATATCAATTTTACAAATATATACTTACATTTAATAAATAATATATAATCATAACAATAAATTCTTATAATATCTTAATAGATAAAATTAATTCTAAACTAAAAATTACTTTAAAAAAATTATTACATTGTTATTGGAAACTTTCAACGGCCATTACCACCATGTCACTTCACACTAATAAAAAATAAATAAAAATTATATGGACAGAAAACTAAACAAAAAATTATTCTGTCACGAAAAAAGATCCTACGCGTGCTTTGAACGCGTTAGCTTTTTCCAAGGTAGTCTCTCTCTTTCAAAGATGTAACGTTTTCTTTTTCCAAATTTTATAAGCAATGATGTCAGACAATACAAAGTTCGGTTAACGAGGTCGATATTTTCAAAGCACAGATTGATAACCGACACTCTCGTGAGCGACACTCAAATTTGACAGCCGTTTGCACTTTATCATATTTTGATTGCAATTATTTTATTGTAACGCTGAAATTAACATATTTTCATTTAATTTTATGTTTGTTTTAATGTGAGGATTTTAAAGTAGTAATATATTGATAAGCAATATAGTTTTTATTAGAATTGGTTCATAATTTTATAATTATCTATTTTTATGTTATTTATATTTTATTAAGTTTTAGATATTTATTTTACATTTTAAAATTAATATTTTATTTATTACAAAACATTCTTAATAAATGTATGGTTGATTCAAATTAAATTTGGAAAACATGGAAAGGATTTTTGAAATTCAAGTTATTCAATTTAGATTTAAAATTTCCTACTTCCTTTCAATATTTTTTATAAGTCAGTTTAACATAAATTTTATGTGATATGGTGTCATGTCATGGTATTCAAAGATATTCATTGCACACTTAAACACATATTGGAATATAAGAAGAATTGATAAGAAAAAAACTTTAGAGCACACTTAAATTCTTAAGGGAAATAAAGAAATTAAATTTGAACATCATCTTTATATAAGCCATTTACTTGTCTAAGATTGTCATCTTTAATATTTTTCATCACTTTTATTTTTTGATATGTAAGGTAAAGATTTTATTAATAAAGTCAAAATTACATCAGTGGCCTCTTGGACATCAAACTTTCATTACAAAGCAACCATTGTATGGAGTCATGATTTCCTGCTATTGACTTCCTCGCCCTATAACACCTAAAACTATGCTATTCCAAAATGACCACGTAGGGTCTAGCTTCCGAGTGTTACCAACAATAGATTTGCAACATATATCAAGAGCCAAAAACATACATAGATTATACAAAATTTACCCTCATGAAACCCTTACATTTCAGTTGAAGCCATTGTCCTCTGCAAAGGATTCAAAATTTGGAATCCATTCAAAGTTCTGCACTAGAATGATGTGCAACATCTTCTTTTGAAAGTTCACTCCAACGACAATCAAATTAATTATATATATTTTTGTTTGGTACATTTCTTTTTGATAACTTAATAAAAAACTGCAACTTTATTAAAACATTTTTACTTCAAAATAATTTTAATAATTTAATGATTTCAAAAAATTGTTTCTACAACTTTATTAAAACACTTTTACTTTAAAATGATTTTAATAATTTAATGATTTCAAAAAATTGTTTCTAAAATTAATTATATATACTTTTTAAAAAATTCAATTAATTGTAAAAAAAAGTTTGTACAAATAACATGCACAAGCAATCTTTCTTTCCAAGAAAAACTTATACCAACCTCATAACTTCTTTATGAATATTATGAAATTTTTTTAACATGACGTGGTCAAAGCCTTAAATATGTGTACCCACCCAGGTCAATTCCTTCTTAAGAAAGAAATCTCATTGGCCTACAAATTTTTATTGCACGCGTCTGGCATTTGGTATTTTAAGTAAGAATAAATAGGGAGAGGGCCCAATAGTCGAAGGGGTCCAATAGTCGGCACCCAATCGCATATATAATACCCAATAGTCGTTTATATAATGTCTAATAGTTGTGAATTGACTACCCATAATTAAACAAAATGTATGCTTTTGATCTAAAAAACAACCAATCATGTGATACCACATCAGCGCTCAACTACTCATGATGTAATGCACAAGAATTGGTCTCACTATTTTTTGGGGCCTTTTGGACACCTTGACAAAAACGCATGCTGATGTGGCATCATATTTGATGATGTGGCCCTGAAACCTTTTAAAAGGCAGAGAACTTGCGTAAGCCTGAAATTGGGAGTGATTTGAAATTTCAGCAGTAGGATCCGCCAACCTGTTCGTTAGAACTTTTACGACACTTAATAAAAAGTTAAAATAATCTTAATTTATGAATGAGATCCGTAACAGTTATATTTAGATTTGAGGCTCGATCACATATGCTATTTATTTATTTTTTATTTTTTGATTAGTGACGACATATGCTATTTATTTATTATTATTATTTTTATGTGTTTTGTTTTTGGTTGGCTGCTGTATTTTTTAATTGTACCTATTGAATTATGCGATTTTAACTGTATAGTTTTGAAATAATTTTTATTTTCTATATTATATTAGTAATAGTATTATAAGAATTGATTTTCTTATGATTAGGAATAGTTTGTTTAGTTTTGTAATATTTAGTTGGAGGATTAAAGCATTAAAAAGTTGACATTTTAGTGATATAGTAATAGTATTGTAAGAAATGATTTTCTTATGATTAGAAATAATTTTTTTAGTTTTTTAATATTTAGTTGATGTTGAGGATTAAAGCATTAAAAAGTTGATCATTTTGTGTTATTTTGATCAATATTTTATTAAGTTTTTTAATATTTAGACGATGTTGAGGATTGAAGTATTAAAAGAGTGTAAGTGGATTATTTATTTTTACTTAACATTTTTTATTTGGAATTATGAACTTGAGATCTCACAAATAGAGACCTCCAATATACACACAACAATAACATCTTAGTGGAATTTGAATCTTGATGGCAAGAATAACACCACAACTTAACCATCACACTATGCCACTATTGACTATGTGTATTATTTTGTAATAAAAGAAATATATAATGACTTTAGATTAAATTTATAATATAAATTAAAAATAAATGGTAAAACTAGAATTTATTTGTAAAAAAATGTTTTTCATTAGAAAATATATTATCTCTATTACTTGTCTTAAAATATGAACAAAATAAAAAAATGATGAATACTACTTTTAAATGTTGTGGGTTTGGTCTTGATTACTTTTGTTATCTTTGTTAGAGAACATGTTGCTTCTATTTGATAAGTGTCAAAATATGAACAAAACCAAAAGAAGTTTTATTTCAAATGTTTTGGATTTGATCTCAATTGTTGTAGATTTGATTTTCCATGCAAACGTAATCTATCTATGGGAATAATTTGTTAAAATATGTGATTGAAAATTTGTTTTCCTTTTCTTTTCCAATATCCAAGTTTGTTAATATGGGTGTCTAGGGAAATTGTTTAAGAGTTTGTCAATTTGAGAAATAAATAATTTCTCTTAGATTAAATCCTTTTGGTGAGATGGATTAACATGGATGAGATATTGAAAACAACATTTAACAATATGTAAGTGATCTATATGCAAATGTAGTTCTTTATCCCTTTAAATTGAAATGTGCTCTAAATGTTCTTTTTATTCTCTAAATCCAACATATTTAGAGATGAGCTTCTTATAAAATTAAATAGGCAAAATATGTCTTTAAATATTATTATATAACAATATAACAATATGTAGAAAAATAAAATATATATGAATAGAAATCACATTATATGTCAAATTATTATATAAAAATATGCTACTTGTCAATAAATTATTACATGTTATCACATTGAAGACAACCCCTCAAACTAAACATAAGCTAGCTATTACACTTTAGGTGTGCAATGGTGTACGTGAATAATTGTATGGATTTATTGAATTTGTGTAGATATATTGGTTCAAATAGAACAATTTCTATATAATTTATAAAAGCAAGACATGGAAAAACTTAAATGGAAAAAGTATACAAATCAAGGGAAACTCGAACTAATGGAATGGTTAATTGCAATTATAAAAATCTATGCAATTGAATACTAGTTCAAGTAGTAAACAATAGATCTATTTAGTATTTGGAAAACAACTAATATAAATTGTTTATTTAACCTATTAAAACAACTCATGCAATAAATAACATGCAAACGAATGTTTTCCTTATAAGAATATGTGTTTTAATATTGTTTGAAATTGAACAATGTGTATATAACTTATAACAAGAGCACATGGATAAACTAAAATAGAAATAGTGTGCATACCAAAAAGAACTTCACTTAATTTGATATAAAAATGTAAAAATATATATATATACACAATTTTGAAAGTCCATTGTTTTCAAGGAATGTTTAATTCTAATTATAAGAATGTATGCAATTGATTAGAATGATATAGATACATTTTTTGTTGCATTTTATTACATGGTTAGATGAACTCCAAATGTATTTGTAATAAAGAAGAGATCTCTTTAATATTTGAGTATAAGATTAACCTTTTCCAGCCTCCTCTTTATTGCTCCAAAGTGGGAGCTTGGGAACAGGGGCTCCCATCAAAGCATAAAGGACAGGGAGATTTTGTCAGGTTAAAGCTACAGCTACCCTGGTAGATGATATGCAAAATGTAGAAGCATAGACAGGGTACGCGAATTGTTTGACAAAATTCCTCAAAGAAATGTTATCTCCTGGAATGTTACGGTTGTAGGGTATGCACAAAATAGATATATTAAAATGTCTTTAGAGATTTTCAAACAAAGGCAATTTGCAACTGTCAAGTCGTGCCAATCTCCATCCACAATTCATGGCATTCACAAAGTCAATTTGGTTTTCACTCTTGCTAGATTGTTATTGACCTGCGTAGAAGGATATTTGTGTATAAGTATTCCTATAGTTGCAACATCCTTGGCATACTTGTATGCAACATGTGGAAGCTTACATGAAGGATAAGAAATGTTTGACCGAAAGCCTCAAGGAAATTTGGTTTCATGGCCTGCTATGATTGTAGAATCTACATATTGTGGATTTGTTGAAAAGGTCTTAGAAGCATTCAGGCAAATGCAATTGACAAGTTATAGCAAACCTAGTATTGCAGTGATTGCAGGAAATGTTGAAAATGGAATTTTTGGGAAGGCTTTAGAAACTTGTAAGTATATGAAATTGGTAGGCATAAATCCAACTTCCATTGCTATTGCCAGCATCACCCTGCTTGCACCAAAAATGGGAAATTTGAAACAACATTTAACTACCGTGGTAGACATGTATGCAAAATGCTGAAGCGCAGACAGGGCATGAGAATTGTTGCAAATCAAGCGGTCAAAGGCAACAAAATTATCAAGAACATGCATAGTGAAGAATTACTATCAAATTAAGTTCGAGATCATATGAAAAGTTCAAAATTAAGTTGCGACAAGACCACAAGTGCATATGGCTACACAAAAAATTTCTCATCATGGCTCCATACAATGAGTCTACAACTCTAGAGAACCATTCTCCCACTTGTGTTTAAGGATGGGAACTCAAGGGATTAACTAGTGAAGTTGAGAGATAGTGCAAACCAGTTACTTTGAAGTCATAGCAAAGCCCTAATCCATCAACATTCTTTGTCTTGCTCGCATACCCACAATCTTCACCGCTGCTTCTACTCAAAACCCTAGTGATGAGGATGGAGAATGGCTTCTTAAACTCTATACTCCTCCCCTTCACCTCTCTCCACCAATGCTATCCACCTCCCCTTTTTTTTCCAACATGATTATAAACTAAATATATTGAAAAACTGTTGTTTTTAGAGTTTTAAATTTAAAATAATTCAGTTTTGTGATGTTGAATATACATAGTTGGTAAGAGTGGACAGGTTTACAAACACATTCTTCAGTGTTTCTTTAACAATAGAAATATGAACATAAAAATATCAGTGCACAATCAATATAAAGCGAATAGGCTTTGATGGTATGCCCAGTTGCAATTGGTATGAAATAAGCAAATTGTTATGAGTGGCGGCTCGCAAAGAGTCTATCTAATAACTGTACAACAGAGATTAAATGCATGAAGGTGATAGATTCAATAGATTAGACATTAATGTTTTTTTATAGTCCATCTTGAGCTGTTGTCAATGTTTTTTTAGTTGCCTCTTCTCCATGTTGCATGAGTTGATGTCTAGTGGATATTCATAATGATGAGCACATATTATCAAACCATTCATACTGTGCAGTTGGTAAAACTGATCCGTCGGCTATGTATCCACTCATCGGTGAGATTTGTAACATCAACATATGTTATTAATGCCATAGTCACCGTCAGAGCCCAGGCAGAATGCAGAATGCAGAATGCAAGTTGTGTACATACAACAAAAATAAAAGAGGATGTAAAAAATTAATGGCCACGATCACTTTGATTGTATCCAGAAAGCAATGAACCGTTGATTGAATATTCTAGGTTGGACATGTTCATAGTGGATATGCTCTTACAAATTAAATAAAAATGACAAAAATATATAATATTATGAATATACACTTACATTTAATAATTAATAAATAATCATAACAAATAATTTTTTTATAATATCTAAATACCTAGATAAAATTTTATTACATTGTTATTGGAAACTTTTAAATAACCATTACCACCATGTCACTTCACAATAATAAAAAATAAATTAATTAATATATGGGCAGAAAACTAGACAAAGATCCAAGGCGTGCTTTCAACGCGTTAGTCTACCTCTTTCAAATAAGATACGAAAGATGGAACGTTCGTTTACTTTTTCCAAAGGTTGGAATGAATGATGTCAGACAATACAGTGCTCGGTTAACGAAGTTGATATTTTCAAAGCACAGGTTGCTTCAAATTCATCACACTAACCGACACGAGGCAGTGACTATCCAGTCCTAGAAATGTACTTACATGGAGCAAAAATGGTCTATTCCGCTCTGTAACACTCATTTGACAATATTTATTAATTAATTAAAAATAAAGAATGTATTGTATCTTTATTTTTAATTAATTAATAAATACAGTCAAATGGTCGTTTTGAAGGCTGCATAGACAATTCTCTCACATGGATGTCTCCCACAATTTTTTGATTTTCTCGCTGTCAAACTCCCATGCAAACTCTGTCATTTTATGTTGTAGGTTATCATACAATGTGTACAAAAATTGAGAAGAGTAAAAATAAAGAAATTTAAAAATATAAAATTATATTTTAATGTTGTTTTATATTATATATATATTATATTTAATTTATTTTTTCATGTAGAACTTTCAATATTATTTTATAATTTTATAATTATAAAAATCTTAAAATATTAATAAAATTTTATTTTAATGTAAAATATATAAAAATATTCAAATTTTCAAAACAATTGTTTCTATTACATTAATTTAAATATTAAAATTTTGATATCTTTAGTATAAATTAATATTATAAATTTTGATAAAAATAGGTTTTAAATTTTCTTAATATAAATTCTTTGAATAAAATATTAGTTATTTTTTCAATAAAATGTTAATTATTATTATTTTTTAATTTCATATTTTAATAGTTGAATACATTCAAAATATTTCAAATATATTTCTAATTTTAAAAATATATTTTTTATTATATATATATATATATATTCATGTTCTTCAAATTTTATTCATGGTATTTTGGATAGTATATTTTAGTCAATATAATTAATTATGTTAATATTCTTGAGAAACTAATATTTAGTTTTAATTAAAAAACTTACTCTTTAATGATGTTAGTAAGAAACTTTTCTTTATGCTATTTACTGTTTTCTTTTTCTTTTCTTTTTTGGTGAAGGTGGCTAAGCCACAAATTATATTAGAATAAAGAGTTTTACATATCGAAGAGGAGTTGCTTGAAAAAGAAAAATTGCAACTCTGGAGAGTACAAAAACGAGCCTCAAAGGCCAAAGTAATAAGAACCAAGAGACATAAAACCAGGAGACAAATACAAAAACCTGGTGAAAGACAAGAAATTACAATGAAGTAAGCAATCGAGGTAGAAGAAGCGAGATAGAAAATAAAATAAGATAGAAAATAAAAATATTTAAATTTAATATAAAATAAAATATTAGAATCTTCTAAAAACTGTTTCTATTAATTTAATTTAAATATTGAGATGTTGATGTATTTAATATAATTTGATATTATAAGTTTTGATGTAAAAAAGTTAATTTCTAAATTTTTAATTTGAAATATAATAAATCAAGAAAGAATGTATTTAAATTCATGGAATAACTAATTAACTCATTGCAATAGTACTAATAATGTAAACACTTGAATAATTATAATAATTTAATATTAATTTCTCTTTAGATGGATGTATTTAAGATAACTGTATTATGTTCCTTTTGATATTTTAAATATTTTAATTTTGATATCTTTAGATGGTTTTTATTTGAAATATTTTCAATGTATTCAACTATCAAAATATGAAATTAAAAGAAAAAAACTAACATTTTATTCCAAGAATTTATATTAAGAAAAGTTAAAAATTAAAAAATTAATTTAAAATCTTATACATTAAAGATTTAAAATTTTATTCTAAAAAAATTAAACATTATATTCAAATAATTTATATTAAATTTAAAGATTTCTAAAATCTTATACATTAAATATTTAAAATTTTGTTCTAAAAATTTGAACATCATAGTTGTCTTCAATAATCAAATTTAAAAATTATAAATAAAAACTTATTTTATCAAGAATTTTAATATTAATTTATATTAAAGATATCAAAATTTTAATATCTAAATTAATTTAATAGAAACAATTGTTTTGAAAATTTAAATATTTTTTATACTAAATATTTTTATGTATTTTACATTAAAATTGTTGTCACGAGGATTTGCATTTGATGTCAAGCTGAAAACTTAACAATCTCATGCAACATGGGGAACAATCTCGTGCAACATGGGGATACTTTCAGGCTGTGGGTATTCTATTGTGAAAGTAGACCTTCAGATTATGGGTTGGCTCCCCTTAAGATAACTTGAAAATATTTTAAAATGATAGGGAAAAGAGTAGGAAGGATATGCTTATAATTTTAAAACCTATCTCTAACAGGTGACACACCAAAGATGAAACTTAACAATGTAGATAAAACTCTCAAATTGAATCAACTAATGAAAACTATACCATCTCACAACTTAGTTACACATGCTTGCAAAAATGATTCTAATGAAAGGTTTTGGCTTTTTCTGATGTTCTTAAAAGGAAAACAATAATGTTTACACAAATTTGATACAACAAAATGGTAAACACATTCACATACCTACACTATAACATGCCACTCTTTGCATTCAATATTGAAGGAATTTGATAAAAATAAAGGAAAACACAATATTTTATCATGAAATTCACAAACAATACAAGAACCAAAGAAAAATTGAGGAGGAAACAAGCTTCTTTTATTGAATAGCAGAGGCTTTCTGCATCTCAAGACAAAATACTTAATAAAATAACTCTAAGTTTCATAACAAATGAGTTACAAAGTGTGAATATATACTACTCCAGTAGTCACCTGGAACTCCGAACTAGTGAAAGAATGAGAGATGAAGACTTATATAAAAGGCTCCAAGAATTTGAATTTTGAATTTTGGCTCCAATTGTTTGATGTGCTGTCAAAATCCAATCTCTCCCTCAAATTAGGCATCTGAATGAAAGAAACTCCTCAAAATATGCATTTAAGGAGTTATGAATTTGAAAACAACCCAAAGGGTTGTGCATAACTGAAAGAAACAAGGTTTCAAATGCCTCAAATCCTCCTTGACTGATACTCCACCCATTTGGAATCTTAACTGAAACTGAACTCTCAATTAAGTGATCAAAACTCTATTTTTGCTCCACATGTTTGAAAATAGCTCCAACAATCTCCTGTATTCATGGCATATGCTTGCAAACCTCTCCTAACTCCTTCCTAGATGCTTGCAAAACATAAATTTGAGCATATCTCTCATCTTCCCTCATCATGCGTTGAAATCTCAAGCATTTTGTTTTGCATTAAGGTAACATTTAAGCTTAAGTGATTTATAAAATATCACTAAGGTAAATGCTTTACATTTCAAAAAGAATGCAAAATTTAAAAGGGGCTAAGACTCGACCATATGAGATTCAATGTTACATGAAGCATAAGTCAAAAGACTTAGCATTTACAAAGCATGAGTTTATAAAAACTTCTAAAGCAAAAGAACACCACGAGTTTTATTAGTTTGCATTGTATTTTTTTTTAAAACAAAACATGTCAAAAATGCCAAGTTTTTTCATTGACCACCTTAGGGTTATAACCCTAACACAAAAGAAGGAAAAAATGAAACTTCCATTTCATTTTCATGAAGCTTATGGAGGAAGCTTGGCTGTTGACGAGGGTTTGTGGAGCTTCGTTACAGGTTTCATGGTAGACTTTGCAAGCAAAAAAGACCCTTTTCAATGCATTTCTCTTCCTCAATACAATGTTGGTAAACCATTTTTTCAAACAAAAAATGAAGATTTTCATTTTTTAAATGACTTCAGGCTTCTCAGGCTGCAGCTCTTGTAGTTCTTCTAATGTGTTTTTTGTCATTTGCTTTAATTTCTATTGCTTTCTCCTTTGTCTGGCCGCTATGGAAAACACTTTTCAAGCCTTAAGAGAGCATCTTTAAACAGATATTTTGGAGAACAAAAGAAAAATGCCAGTTGAGTAAGCAGATTTAAAACACTGTCTTTTGAATTTCATTTTCAGAAGAAATAAAAACCCAAAATCGAACCATCTTGGAATAAAATGTATATTTTCTATTGTTTCCATGCTTTCCTTGTTGTTTCCATGCTTCTATTTTGAAGAAGATATAATATTTTCTGTATAAAAATGAAGTATTTGCATTATCCAATTCGTGGCCATATTCCTCATTGTAGGCACAAAAGATACCATTTTCATTAATGGCTGACCCCTAGCTTTAAATCTCAAAAAAAACTCAAGTGGGTCCATAAGTATTGTGGAAAAAATGCGCACCTCCTGTATATTTTCAGTTTTCATAGTGACCTAGCTTTCATGAAAAACTTGAACCATTCTTCTACCTCTATGTGGATTGTCATATTCCTCATCAACAAAACAAAAAAACTTCCATAAACCACAATAAACAGTGAAACCCTACATGCCTATTAGTCAATGAAAGACAAGAATGGGTTCCTCTTTGTATTCAACAACATTTTTGACTTCTGAGCAATGTCAAAAAATTTCCCAATATTTGTTAGACCACCCTCTTGATTGCTAAATTGTCACTTGCAAGAGATTGTCCTTTTGAAGCTTGAAAACACTTTTATTTCCCATATATTGCAATCAGTACCCTCTGCCATTGATGATTCTTTCAACACAAGAACTTTATAATGCTACCATTGTCATCTTGAAACACTTGTTTTCCCTTGATCATTCTCATGTCACAGGATGCTTTTATTGTTATCTAGTACATTGCCTTTTACATAGGCACTCCTTCATAACTATGATGTCATGCTACTCCTTCACTATACTCTGTATATGATCAACTTGATTGTTGCCTTCAAGATATATAGGACTGTTATATAATATTTTGACTATTTTGTCAAAGCAAGCTATCTTCATTGACTGCCGAAAACTCTATTTTTCATAAACTTGTACATTGTATTCATAGGTTGACAATGATTTTCATATGATGGCATAACTTTTCCCATTTTGAATTTCATCTTACTTTTCTTGTTGATTGTATGAAGGCCACCTTCATCCATGTATGGATTGGAACAACCATTTTGTGCATACCCTTTGATAGTTGCTTTTCATTACTTGATGCTTGTAGATACTGTCATAATTTCATTTAAGCATTTTGTCATTGAATGCCACTATTCCATTTAGCTTTTGTAGCTGCTCCTTGAAGAAATACTTTGTGAACTTAATATGTATGCATGTTCACTATCATTTCATGATCATGTTGATATGGTGACTTTTAACATTGCACTTCCCTCTTAAATAAGCTTGAATGAGCTCATTATTTGATAAACTCAGCATGTTGGGCTCAACCCTTGTGGGAGCCACATTTTAACCCACATGCTATAATTTGATGAAACAAAACAACATTACTTTTCCTATACCTGTATGTGAAGCAAACAAGTTAGATAAAAACTGTGAATTTGATGATTCTCTGATGATTTGATATGGCACTTTTGCATTTATATCTCTGACAATGACTGAGTTGATTTAATCTAATAATGGTTGCAAATTATATATGTCCATTGATGAAACATGTAATTGGATTTCATGCCCTAAGCTCTAACAAAATATCTCAATCATTTGCAGGTGCATCTAGAAATCAGGAACAAGAGGAGTTGAAGATATAGAAGATCAAGCTGAAGATTGAAGGATTAACCCTACATCAGCCCTTCAGACAATGAGGAAAATGACCTCTTATGTTTTTTTTCCTTTAATTGATCTTTCGATGTATGGTTTACATTCATTGTTGAATTAAATCAACCTAGTCATTCCCATGGTTTGTGTGGGATTATAGAAACATTTCTTTTAATAAATTGGCTACTCATATCATGTAATGACTTGATTTCTTCATTTGAACTTGTTTCAATTACACAATATGAAATAACTAAACAAAACTATTTTAAGCATATGTTTTTTTTGTAATCAAGATGAATGACAATTTTCACATACCTTGTTCCAGAACTATAATTCTTTTCTGATAAACAGTAATAACATACATTGCAAAAAATAGTTTAGTTTCACAAAAAACATCCTTTGAATGTATGTTTTCTTAATGTAGTCCATTTTTTTTATTTGTCTGGATTGTTCAACAGTTTGACACAAACTATTACATAATTCTGATAAGTCAATTCTTTAAAACCCTTCATTCAGAAAGTAGATGTTCATTAGATGGTCTATGCATCAAAATTTTATACCCCACCAAATAATTACCCATTAAAACTTCACTAATTTAAGTGGGAAGCAAAAAATTAGTAACAAAAGTAAAATTTTAAATTTTCATTAAATTTTATTAATATTTTAAATATTATTATAATTTTAAAATTATAATTAAATATTGAAATTCCTAAATGAAAAAATAAAATAAATGTAATATATATTTAATAAAAAGCAAAATTAAAATATAAAAGTCTCATGCTTGTTTGCTTTTACATAAAAGTACTGACGTGGGGAAAGTTTGTGCTTCGTTTCATGGTACTGCTGCTGAGTGATTCGGGCTTATTTCTCAAGGTAATTCAAAAAGAGATGCGCCAGTGAATATTTATTCAAGCAAAAAGAGAGCTAGGATGATTCAAGTTTCTGATTCAGAGGAAAGCCAAGGCGAAAATGATCCGGTAGACATGGAAGAATGACTATTTCAAATGGGGTTTTTTGTTCCAGTTCTGATAGTTTTAATTTTTAGTGTGGTTTTTTGTACTGATCTAGGGTTTTCATAAACGATTACTTTGCTAATTTAGGGATTTTGGGGTTTCATATATGGTCTTATGTTGCATGTCTAGGGTTTAGTTAGTTGATCAGTATATGATCAGAGGATGGATGTTTTGTAAAGCTTTTATATGTTGTTGTTAGGAAGGGTTCAGTATAATCAATCTACAGAAGATTGTATAATCAGTCTATAGACAGTGTATTGCCAAATATCATATTGCAATCAAACTCTTTTTGTTATCTTATTTCATACATATTAATATGTATCGCTATATGCCTCTCATTTATAAAAAATATATATATATAATCTTATCTTTTTAAATTTCTTTATTTTTTACTCTTCTCATTTTTCGTATACATTGTACTGATATACTAAAACCCCATGACGACCTGCAACACAGAAAATGATAGAGTTTGCATGTGAGTTTGATGGTGAGAAAATCAAGGAATTGTTCCATGACATGCATTCATGTGGGTGCATTTATGGGGCTAGATAGCTGCTTCCCAAACTTGACAGCCATTCGCACTTTATCATGTTTTGATTGCAATTATTTTCTTGTAATGTTGAAATTAATATATTTAATTTTATGTTTTTTTAATGTGAGAATTTTAATGTAGTAATCTATTGATATTATATTTTTTATTAGAATTGGTTCATAATTTTATATTTATTTATCTTTATGTTATTTATATTTTGTTAAGTTTTAGATACTTATTTTGCATTTTAAAATTAACATTTCATTTATTAAATCATTCCTGGTTGATCTAAATTAACTTGGAAAACATGAAAATGACTTTCAAATTTAAGTTATTAAATTTAGATATAAACTTTCCTACCACCTTTCAATGTTTTTTTATAAGTCAACTTAACACAAATTTCATGTGACATGTTGTCATGTCATGGTATTCAAAGATATTCATTGTGCACTGAAACACATATTGGAATATAAGAGGAATTGATAAGAAAAGATATTTAGAGCCCACTTAAATTCTAAAGGGAAATAAAGAAATTAAATTTTCATCATCTTCATATAGGCCATTTACTTGTCTAAGAATTTTGTCTATGATATTTTTCATCACTATTATTTTACTTGTCTAAGATCATCAATTTAATTTAGCATGCTTATAAATATGTACAAAAATTAATAAATATGACAAATATATTTAGCTCTGGGTTTGATGTCAAATATGGTATGGCAAATGGATCTTAGGAATTTATTAATGTTCTTCAAACTCTAAACTTTATTAGACAACTACTATCAAAGTATTAAAAATATTATCCCTAATTTTGGTCATTGATGCACATGCACATTCAAACTTGATCAAAGATGCAATTCGTTATAATATAGGTTCAATACTAATGATTATAAACCCTTTGGATGTACAACATAGAATTTCTTGATGTTTGCACCATAATGGAGAAACTAGGTAATGCTAATGAACACATTTGGAATTTTTCTTAGTGAGAATCTTCTCCTTAGTCAATCCCATAAATTTGATTTAACGATTTTGGAAGAATGATAAAAGACATGCCAAACAATCATGTGATATGTCTATGTTGATTTCATGCTAATGCTATGATGACAATGATGTTATAAGAAGATTATTTAATGCTTATGAGTTGTTTGCTTGCTAATTCCTATAAAACATTATAGATTCTAGATGATCCAAATGAATTAGTTTTTTTCATTTAATACAACACCCTAGTATGTAATTTAAATTTATTTGCATAAAATTCAACGAATAAAAACTATTGGAAAAGGGTTAGCATGACCTCATAATTAAATTTGAATTTAAAAGTTCGAGAATTGAATCCATGGAACAAATATAAACCAATTTGATTTGCAACATACTCACAAAAATAACCCTAGGTAATGAACAAGTAAATTTTAGATTGAGTATGAACCCTTGGTATGTGTAAGGGTTTAATCAATTAAGACTCATGCCATTTAGGTCAAATGTCACACAAAATATGTGACTTGTGCACTAGTCATTACACTTGAGACAAAGGGGTGAAAGTGTATCCAAAATAGAAGGAAATTTTATCACATGTGCACCTTTTCACCCTTATTTTTTTCTCCCATTTTAAGTTCTTGCATGTGAACTACTATTAAGATGCATGTCAAAATAAATAAGTAAACAACATGAAAGTAAATAACAAGCACTCATATATATATATATATATATATATATATATATATATATATATGATTTTATGCATGGTATATAGAATCAATACACCAACATAAAAAATTTCAACGAATAACACTTGAAATTGATTTGAAATAGGCACAAACTAAAACTACTTGGAAATGCCAACAAAAATAAAGTAAATACATAAAAGAGAACAAGGGTTATGAAGATTAGAACATTGGACATAATGATATAATATGGTCTATAATAAGTAAATAATATTTGTTGGCACAATAGGAGCCATAAAAAATGAATTAATATGTTGAGCATAGTGGGAGACATTAAAATAAACTAAAATTCTTTGGAAATGGTCAAAGAAATTAAAAATAAACTAATATTCATTGGACAGTGTGAAATCCATAAACAATAATCTTATGTCCATTAGACATGGTGGGCTCCATAAAAAAGAAATTAATGTCCATTGGGAATGATGGGAGTCATACAAAGGAACTAATATATGTAGAGCACAATTTTGGGACAATCACAGAGATGATCTAATAACTAGAATAATAGTAATCAAATAATACTAGTGATATTATATGCCACCTCCAATTAGTTGCATACACAAGATGTAACTAATTGGAGGAGAGGAGAAAAATAAATGTGCACAGTATGATCAATTAAATCTTAATAATCATGAAACAAGTGTCTTTGGTAGCATCATCTAATAATTAGTCAATAATATATCAATATTTAATTATGTAATCACATGTATCAAAGGATGATAGTATGTTTCTTGTGGTGGGGATACAAAAGCAATGGTAATATAGACGGTTATGTATACATAACTAGAATGCCATATAAGGTGTAATCATCAAATAAAAAACATAATGGCATATCATGTGGGATGTGATCATGAAGGACATAAAGCATGAATAGATAAAATCATCTGAGGGACCACGTATATAGCAACATGATATGCAAGTGAGAAATGAAGTAGGATAAGGATCATGGGACATAAAATCAGTAAACTAGCTAAAATTTCCCTTATAACTAAATATTTGTAAATTATTGTTCTTAACCCACTATCACTAAAATTAAATATCATATCAATATGTACCTTGTATTAGTTGAATTAAAAATCTAGAATTTGAGGCTCTATAAAATTAAAATCTGCCAAATTTTACAAAGTATTATAACTATATGCCATTTCAAAATGTAAAACTTGATATCACTATAAACTAAATGAGTTGTATGGGTAAATGTAGAAATATGGGGGGCCCAAAATCAGCCACACTACTTATGGTCCCATACAAGACCTAACACAAGTGCATTACAACACACTCATGTGTTATGGCTTGGTAGTAATCGATCCATAATATGTTTGTGTTATGTAAAACATAAAAATAAAATAAAAACGAGGTTGATCTCATTTGAACTTTACCTTTCACCTAAAAAAAATAAACATTGACCATGCAAGAGCATGCTCACATTGTGGATTTATCAAATTGTCACCAAATCATTGCAAATTTAGCACCAAAAATGCTGCTAGGACGTCCTTAAGGTCAAGTTTAGTTATTTTTAGTGTAATTTTTTTTTATTAAATATCAAGATAGAAATGATTTTGAGTGAATTTTTTTTAATTTCCAATAATTGAAAATCCCTCAACAAATCATGAAACCATAATTCACCAATTCATGAAAACCTTGGTGAAGAGCAACCACAAAAAATCCCTATGACAATGCCTTGACATCTTTTCAAGACATAAGAAAACATCCTATGGAAAATAGAAAGAAACAAGAAATAAATTGAAATAATAATTGAAAGTTGAGAGATAGATGAGTGGAATAAGCTCCCGTCAATATACCCTCACAACTTCACTAGAATCTATCATCTCTCACGTAGATTTCATGAGTAGTCAAATTAACACTTATTCAAAAAATAGGGAAGAAAAATAGTTTATGCAAAAAATTATTTTATGAAAAATAAAATAAAAATATATTGAAATTTGACTTGTGTGCATTTTTCATTCACCCACAAACTAATGTACCCCTACACAACACTTGCATGAGGTTTTGTATCCATTGGTTCCAACACCAAGGGATAAAGAATAATTTTTGAGATAGGTGGTGGATGGATTTTTACCATCCTCCATGCAACAACAATGAGGTCCTACAATAATTTTCAAGGAAACTCTATTAAAAATTTTTCCTCAATGAGATCCCAAACTAATTCAACATGCGAGAGTTCCAAGGTAGAGGTGGGGGCTGTGCACATGACAGAGTGGGAACACAATGTGCCTAAAACTAGACACGAAGATCCCTTGCTTGGCTAGAAATTGAGAATTTCATAATCTCTTCCATTATGAAGGAGAGTGTTGAGATCAAGACCCTACAATCCTTTAACTCACTTAGTTAGACCCTTTTACAACATAGTTGGAATCTAGCATAGGGTGATGATGGCGAGTCTTCTAAGTCTTGAAATTCACCTCACATATGTCAAAATTATGGCTCTTTATGATTATGGGTTTGAGGACGATCGAGGTTCTGTAATGTCCCCATTTTAGCCATACGTTATCCATGGCCATATTTCTCTCTATTTCCACCATGGCGTAAAAGTAGGGTTTTCCCTCGCTTTTTCGAGGGTTTCTTTTAGATACTGGTTATGCTCAGAGATGTGCAAACTTACTATTTATATAGTTCGCTATTTTAGCAAGTCTATCTTTAGCAGTATCTGTTTAGCAGTAGTTCAATCCCTTGCAGTTCGGTTGTTAGTTTGGCTTTCTGATGGTTTTGAAGCGAACTTACTATTTTTGGCATTGGCTATTTATAGTAAGTCTAAATTTGGCAGTAGCATCATCAACAATTTAGCTCAAGTCATCTTGCTATCCTTCAGTTTCAGTTTGGCTTTGGTTATCTCAATGGACTAAGTTTATACTTAGTCAATTTTATGTTACTCAGTTGTACCCCACGCCTAGGAGTGATAACTTCAAGTTGTTTTTAAAAAGGGGTCATAAGGGGTTGAGCATTTAATATTTATATTAAATGTTTTATTGTGCAAATTGTAAATGGACGCCTAAAGGGAGATAATTAATGTTTTATTAATTCAAATAAAGTGCAACATGAGAGGTGGCGTCCCTTGGAGAAGCTGAAGAGTTTCTTGTGGGAGTTTCAAGTTGATTCAATTTCCAGCTGAAGAGCCTATTTATTGAGGCATTGCTCATTCATTTCTTATCTTTGGAAATATTGTAAAGTTATGCTGCTGGTTTGAAATCCAGAATCCGGCTAAGGGAAAGCTTAGCAATTTGTCTCCATTCTTCGGGCCTGAAACTATGGTTCCCTAGATGGTGGATTGAGAGTGTGCTTCATTCAGAAGTGCACATTGAGCTTCATTGTTGGAGAATTTGAAGTATTTTTCAGTTTTTGAGCTTGCTGGTTCATTCATGGCTGAAGGTGATTTTCATTAACAGCTCTTTGTACGATTTTAATATGCTTCTGGGTATTGAAGATATGGATTCCTAGCACATGGGCGCCCCTTCCCATAGAAGATCAGAATTTATTTCAAAGTATTTATTTTTATCTTGCCAAAATCGCACCAGCAAGGAGGCCGTACCATTTCAGGAGGTATTGGACTTCGTGCAAAAATAAATGGCTGAGTTTTGATGCAATTTCAATGTAGCAATTTGGGCGCCAACCTTCACAGGAGCTTCAACAATTTATTTCATTCAATTTGGAGGTATATTGAAGAAGTTATAAGCATTTTATTAGTTTACAGTTGCTGGTTGAACAATTTCAGTTTGCTGGTTTTTAAAATCAGATTGCTATAAGTTCAGTTTTTGGCTTCAATTTCAGTCTTCAAGAGGTTTAGAACTTGAAAGAATCATCCTTTATATATTTGCAATCATTCTATCATTGTAACACTCGTAATTTGCAGTTTTTTTTAATTTAAGGTTGTGAATTAGTAGTATTGGGTATGCGTGGATCATCATGGAAAAACAGCCCCAAAAATTCAAAAAATAGAGTTAGGCAATTTGACGAAAAATTTGAATAAGTTATCTATATTATTTCAAAAATATGTAAGAATAGAATCTGCACAAATTGAATGTAGTTTCTAAACTACAAGGTTTATTTAAAAAAAAAAATCTATTTGGTGAAAATTTGAAATTTTAATGCAGAGTACTTAAATTTTAGGGAAAAATAAGAAGTAGGTGTCCGTCTGACCACCCTAACCACAATAAAATGATAATATTTTTTATAATATTTTAGATATAAGTAGAGGACTCATGTTCGATGTGATGCATGTTTTTGTAATTTTTTCCAAGTAAATAATTAATTATGAATTTTTATTACAAATTTTAAAAATATAAAAACTCATATGTCTAACCACCTTAACTTGGTCAAAACTTCATGAAATTCATTTTTTTAATCCTATGGTATGCAAAGCATAGAATGTGACACATGTTTTGGATTCAAAAATATAATATCGCTTTGAAAGCTATAGATGTTTTTCAATTAGCCTATCAATCGACTTTAGTCAATTTAAATAGAAAATGAATAATAAATATTTATTAAATTCAAAGTAAACCATAATTTATATTGGTGGAAAGATGAGAATCTCCTTTAAAAACTCTTTTCGTTTCATCAATTTTGGGTAAAAAAGTCGCCACCACATACCCTACACATACCCATCATATCGCCACTTTTTGGCCCATCATGATCCTACACATACCCTACTAATCCAACCATTTTGTTACTGCATTTACTTGTGATTAATTGATGCAAATATTATAACCCCTGGATGGTTTACCGCCAGTGTGGAGTAATCTGATTTGTAATTTCATTTACCACCCACTGTTAAGTGGAGAATTCCCACTCTCAAGTGGATGCCCGCCGCAGCGGATGAATTAGTTGAATTGTTTGTAGTATTCCCCCCACTGTTTAAGTGGTTGAGTGGAAATCTTTATGGCTGGTTCACCGCCTAAGTTCTTTCAGTTTTGTAATACTTACTCCGCCATATGTTAGCACCTCGCCTTCAAAGGGATCTTGTGTGCACATTCTTGGCGTTGAGTTTATTTTGTACTTCCAGTTGTAATCATCCTATAGTTGTTGAAGTTATTAGATCCTAGGGATCCTCTGACCATATGCCCGCCCCTCTTCCTTAAGTGGTTTTAGGGCGCATTCTTGGTTAGAGTTCTTTTCTGCATCGTTTTGGTTTGGAGCTAACCTTAACGGGTGCATGTGCATTGTAATTGATATTGAAAATCAAGAGAAAAAATTAAGGGGCATATTTCAGGTTCACATGACCAAGAACAAGGAAAATCCTTACTGGATTAGATAGTGTTTGAAAATGAGATGCTAAATGAGACATTTGGCATTGATAGACATTTAAATTTGTAGGTTAAAATAAATTTATTATATTTTATTTTGAAATGTAAGATTAAATTTAAATTTCTAAATTGATTGTAATAAAATTTCAAGGTTAGAGTGTTCACCTTGCATCTAATGGTCCTTTAGCTCTCGATTACATGAGAATATTGATTCTATTAGCACTTGTAAAATTTGAATGAGTTTGTAATGTTTTATATTTACCCTTTGTGCTCCCCATCATTTTTGTCTAATATGAGAAATTTCATTATTGTATCATGCTCAAGTCCCTCTGGTGGTTTCATTACCCCTTTGTCGAGCTATGGTCAAAAACTCACTTTGCAAAATGTCCAAGAGTTACTCTTTTTCCCCTTCTTTTCTTTCATTCTTCATGTCCTTTCGGGGATTCAAGCCTTGAACAAACATTTGGACCAAGTCCAAATGTCATTTTTCATCCTTGATCAAGTAAGTTAGAGAGAAATATACCTCCTCATGGGGTCATTAAGGAGTTTTTATCACATCATAAAAGTTAGAGTGATGGATATTGTGGTCTTCGATCTAATCATAAAATTTAGAGAGAAGTTGACCTCCTCATGGGGTCCTCATGGATTTTTTATCACATGATCAAGAAAGTCTTCCACATGTGCAATAAGAGTCACACAAAAACTCGAGCTCCCAATATCAACTACAAAACCATAAGTAACTTTCCACAAGAGAGTAGCAAGATAATAAATTGTTTGATTATGGATACAAAAATGATATAATGGTGCATAATGTACATATGAGGCCTTTCTTGTATAGGAAAGGTGAGAGGATAAGTACACATAGTATTATGAAATGTGTCATAATCATATGACATGAGAAAATAAAAAGAGATAAGGATCCCAAGTGAGCCCTAAGTAAACATAACTAACAATTGTGAATAAGACCATCCTTGTTCACACCAACACCCCCTTTAAGTGCAACTTAGGGAGAAGTAAAAAATGCAATAATGCAAAGATGCATAAATTATAGGTCTTGACTACTAGGAAAGGTTAGTACCCATATATAATATATGTCTTACAAGTGGAGTAGAGGAGAAAATCCCATAGGAAAAAACCCCTCTCTAAAAGAGAGAATGCAAGAAAAAAACATGTATAAATGATGGTAGAGGGACTCAACATGAACCCCAAGGAATACATCCATCACAAATGTACAATAGATATCCCCATCATAAGAGAGAGATAATGAGACTATAGATTCACCTATAATGAAGTAACTCATATGCTAATGGTGACTACATGAACATGAATGTTGAAGAGTGTTCAAGATCGACAAACAACATTCCTCCTCTTGGTTAGAAAAAAAAATGTCTTGGTATGAGAAGATGGACACTTTTTTTCTTTCTTTTGGCTTCACACGATGATATTATGATCCTGTGCAATGTACATTTAGAGATAGGAGGGTGATATTTTGATCATTGTGCTATATGTGGATGCTTTGATCCTTATAGGAGGTTCATTCTCCATGATCTTGTTGGAAAAATCAAGGTGAAACTTGTAGAAATATAACCTAATAATTTGTTTGCAAATCTAAAATATGTGTATTCAAGATTACCATAAAGAGATTATGTGATTAACAATTCCAAACATGAAATAAAAATTATAATAAATACCACAAGTTTCCAAACACAAGTGACACAAGATATACGTGGAGAAATCCTTGCGAGAAAAAACTCCACACCCAAAGAGACCCAATGTTTGTATTAATCTTCAAATGAGATGCAACAATTTACAACACTTCTCTCTGAATTTTGGCAGCACTTCGTTGTTCTGACAACCTGCAAACAAACTTTTACAACCCACCATCTCAAGGATCCAATATATAGAAGTTTGTGGGAGAGAATACCACAAGTGGTATCCGAAAAAACAAACAAAACAACTTGGAAAAACCCATATGGGGTGATCCCACAATAGTGGTTTACAATTTTTGGCCAAACTGGACACCAAAATTATTATTTTTAACTAAATCTTCACATTCGGGCACCTATAGCGGCTAAATCATGAGGAATTTGAAGATGATGCAAACTAGAGTCTCGTCACATTTTGTCTATAGATTCTAAAAATATTTTTTTCAAAATGTTTGGAATCAAATTGCACTTTTTTTTCCATCTCCCACAAAAATTGGTTTTTTTTCATAAAACAACATTTTTAAAAAGTGGGCACACCGTATAACATAAATTTTTTCGATGAAGGATAAAATTCTAATTCTTTCAAATTTAGATTTGTAACTCCAATATCTAGTGATTCCACTTTTGAATATTTTTCTTTAATGAAGTTTCAGTCAAACCACTTCAATTCATACATAGCGCACCGTGATAATCGTAACATTTTTGTATATATTGAAATTCAATTTATTTTTTTGTTGGATCAAGGACTTCAATATCTCGTGCACTCATATTTTTCATTTTATTTTTTATAATTTTTATTTTTCCACATGTGCGAACAAAGACCTTCATTTTGATGAAAACCTATGTTTAATAAAACTAAAAAAAAATACATAATAAAACCAAAACATATTAAAATTATATTCGTTGGATAGCTCGTTCGAGGACTACCGATTCCAGTTGGGTTTGTAAAGATTCCTCCATTTTCATCCTCAACCTAAGCCGAAGCAAAATTTAGGTTTTTTGTGTCTCGTGGGGAATGAGGGATAAGGGGATTCAGACGAACCCATAGGGGCTCAAGTGAACCTCTAGGGATTTGCTTGAACCGGTTTGATGAACCCCGGTTCGAAAAACCCATTCAAAGGGGTTCACTCTCGAACCCCTTCCAATGCATTTTTAATATTTTTTTGGCGGCCAAATTCAAAGGAGTTCACTCAAACCCTAGTACAACTGAACCCCTTATCGGTTCAATTGAACCAGTAGGTTTGTACGAACCCCCAAAATCACCTTTTTTTTTTTTCCTTGGGGTCATTTTTGGTGAGTTTTCCTTCCTCACTTGAATTGTAAACCACTATTGTGGCTTCACCCCATGCCCCCCTTAGTGGGCAGCCCATAAACATGGCATAAAATATTGAATAATCACATGGCCTTCACATGGGCACCTAACCCATAGCCAATCAGAATTGGTCAATACAGTGTGCTCTATAAGTCTTTGATAGCTATGATGGCTTCATGCAAGGGCATGCACCAACATGCAAACCTGGGCGCCCAAACATACAAGAGCATGCAAAACATGAAAATAACATGCAAGGAAATGCTCACCAAAGTGATCCCCACTCACAAAGTTGGACACCCAAGAGGAATATTCTTCCTATATGAGGGCTATAACTATCATCGTAGAGGGTCCACCTCTTTGAATGCAATTACAATTTTTTATAAGAAAATAAATAATAAATATTTTGTCCCTCATGTCCTCTAGAACACTTTCCAAAGAACATGGAGACACATGATTAAATCAACTTAGGAGATAAATTATAATGTCACTTATCCTAAAATTCTCCCACTTGCCATTATACATTGCAATTATATCCATGAGATACAAATAAAATATATAATCAAGTATATTAATCAAGTCCCATGCTCTTCTTGCACCAAATGAACTTATCTATGGTCACTAGCTTCATGAGAGAATATGCAACATTATCCAAATTATCAACCTTCTCAATCAAGACCTTACCATTCTCAATCATCTCTCACACAAAGTGATATTGGACATGCTTAGTATGAGCATAATAAATAATCTTTTTGGCTAAACATATGGCACTCTGACTATCACATCTAATCCTCATTATCATGCAATCAAAACCAATGCCAATACGGAGTCTCTATAACCAAACCGCCTCCTTAAAGGCATGTGTAGCATCCATATACTCTACTTTGGTGGTGGACAATGCAACTATAGGCTACCTCTTACTCATCCAACTCACTGCACCTCCAAACAAAGAAAAAGCATAACCACTAGTGAACATTCGACTATCCAATTCACTTGCCTAATCTACATCAACAAAACCCTATATGTCCAATGAATTAACTACATCATTAGTATCATGATAAAACAAACAATAATTTAAAGTACCACACAAATATCTAAACACCTTAATAAAATTATAATGCTCTCTACTAGGGTTAGACATAAACCTGCTCAAAACTCTCATTGCTTCTATATATGGTCTAGTGTAAACCATTGCATACATAAAACTACCAGTAACACTAGCATAAGGAACTCTAGAAATCTCTTCAAAATAAATTCAATTGAAAGAATGTTTTTGGGCCAATTGGTTATGTGCTTCATGTTTATCTACACATTTCCTTGATGTCGACTTAGATTGATGTGTGCTAGCATGAGAATTGTTTTGGATCACATTGGAAGATGTAATAAGTGTGTTTTTGGTCCTCTCTATCCTCTAGATATGACCACATTATGTTTATTTGGCTGACTAGTTGAATTCATTATTTATCTCATCCTGTCTGACCTAATTGAAGATTTGAAGAGTTACAATGGATATAAATTATGCAAGATCATTCTAGATGCAACAAAGTGGAGAAGTACACAAGTGTGTGGACAAGAAAGTGTAGATTGCATTTGAAGATCTCACAAACAAAGTGTGAATGTGTGAAAGATAAAATTAGACGTGTCATTTAATGCCTAAGTCAACAAAGTGTTATGTTGACAAACATTGTAATCTTTCTCTAAATCTTTGTATCCTGCTCTGAGATAGTGAATCTCATTAGGTCCTTATATCTTGCTCCTAAAGTTGTGTTTGCTTCAGTTCAAAAAGTCCTTTGTATCTTTATCTAAGGTAGTGTGTCTTAGTTTGCAAGTACTTTTTGGCACCAAGCCTTTATATTGTGAATTAACTCTCACCATGGTTTTTCCTCATTGGGTTTTCCACATAAATCTGGTTTCATCTTGTGGATGTGTGTTCTTGTCTCTTTTGTCATTACTGTTGATATGGTTAGAAGTTAACATTTCTATATATTTCATTGTTGAAGTTGTTGAGGGTTTAAACTGCTATATATTTCTATTGATCTACTTAAGAGTTTAAAGTTTGTAGTGTGCCGAGGAATTCAAGTTTTGAAAGGGTTTAAGTTTCTGTGTAGATTGATTTGTACATATGATGCCTTTCTTGTATATGAAAGGTGAGAGGAAAAGTAAATACAATATTATAACATGTATCATAAGCATATGACATGAGACCAAAAAAATATAAGGATCCTAAGTAAACTAAATTAACAAGTGTGAATAAGACTTATGAGTGAAATGAAGAAAAATAGGAGATTCCCAAAATGGAAAGGTAAGTCCAAAGGGTGGAAATAGACCCTATCTTCCTACATTCATTAGGAAATGTGATCCTCACAATTCCTTTGATTAATAACCCTTAGGTGAATCAACCCAAAGTGAGAATCTATAGATTTCATTATGCATGAAGGATGGGGGTTAATGTCAAACAACACTTTGGGGAGAAAAACTAAAAATGGAAAAATAACTCCAAAATGCAATCGACCACTTGGATCTTTAAGATTAAGCATAAAATTGAGAGAAACAACAAAGTTTCTGACAAATATGGGAAGGAATAAAACTATGCACCTGTCATAAAATGTTGTTTTTGAAAGCCTATCAAGGACTTATTCACCCATGGGTGAATGGGTCTAGGTCTCCTATTTTAGAGAAATTTTATATTTGAGATTTGAGCTTGAAACCTGCACTTCTTTCTTGTAACTCTAAACTTGTGCTTCCAAATCTAAATATGTGACAAATCTACAAAATGAAAAAATATTGTTTAGTGGTGGATAGGGGTTTGCCTCAGTGAAACCCCTAGTCTGGTAATTAAACCTTAATGAAAAGAATAGATCTAAAACATGAAAGTGTGTGTTTAAGCCCTAATCTTAATTGTTTCTAAGAACACAAGAGCTTAAATGCAAAGAAACCCTTACTAAAATGTGTTAGAATAGGATCCCTAAATGAAATAATGAATAGTGACAAAGACCTACTTTGGGAGATATCAAATCACCCTAATAGATCACAAATCAGAATATACTTTCCTTTAGATAGAAAGTAGAATGATAATAGAAGATGGAAACACTTAGGAAACAAATCATTAGGTTTGGTTGAATGGTTTGGTGCATCACCCAAAAACTAGAATCCATCATGATCCTCCATAGGCATCTATCATCAATCTTTGGCAATGCTTGATCTTGTTGAAAAAATGAGCTTGAAGACTTGCAAAAAAAAATAGAATGTTTCTCTAAGACTTCAAATTTGGATGCTTGATTGATTTCTTCTTTCTATTGAATGCAAATCCTTGTGATCTCATGTGAATCTCTTGCTTGTCTAGTGAAAAATGATTAAAATACTTTTATAGGCTTCCTTTCTAATTTCCCGTTTAGTAGATCCTACAAGACGACACTTAGAATTTGAATTTAGGACCTTAAAATTCCACCAAAAACATGTTTAAATTTGAATTTGTGAACTTAAAGGGGACGCATTTACCCATGGGAAAATGGGTCCTGACCTAAAATTTTAGGGCCTAATTTATTTTGGGGCATTAAATTAATTATTAGCATTTATTCAATGCGGGTTATAGTGTTGGGAAATAAATAAAATAGGCCTTGGGATGCATAATAAAGGGTATTAGGGGCCCATTAATGAGGTTTAAAAATGGATAAATGAAAGGTCACTAAAATAGGTCCAAACTAAGTGTGAAATTGTACTTTCACTTAGAAAGGAGTACAATTTCTACACTACATTTAGCCCCCACTTTAGCAGCCATATGACACTACATGCATATGCAAGCTAAAGGAATTCGAATAAAAAGGATATATGGATTTATTCACAAGTAGGGAGAATGAAGCCCCCACTGTAGCTATTTGCAAAACCACAATGTTAGGAATCACATCATGCAACAAAGATGTTTTAGTCTTTCAAAAATCCTCTTATAAAACTTCTACAAAGAATCAAATTCGAGGGTAGATGTATGCCCCCGAATTTCGCTTTCTATATGGAGGCGAAATTAGGGTAGCCATGAAACCAAATCGAATTACTTGGTTTTGATGATGTGAATGCTTACAATAGGGTATTGTACTTATGACAACACATATTGATAGGCATTAGATATGATCGAGGATGAAATCATGAATCCAACATAATAAACAGCGTAAAAAATAGAGTTCACTAGCCCCCAATACACTGGTTTGAATAAAATGTACTAATAAAATATAATTTTCATTAATAGAATTCAGTATATGTGAATGAAAATGACACTTTTATCTATCATTTTGGAATTTACCTTTTTTTCATTTACCTTGGTGTGGAGTGATTGAAGATGCCTAGCAGACAAGAATACAAGCCTTTGAGACTTGAGATTCTGTGTGACGAGATAGTGCGGGGCAAGCTCCAATATATGGTAAGTAGATTCTACTCTGCTTTGTATTCGTATTCATATATTTATAAATTTTTTTTGCATTTCTATAAGCTTTAGGAACCTGAAAAAAAGTCACAAAGCATGCTCCTTTGTTGCAAAGTGTCCCTCTTAGTTGAAAATTTTCCACAAATGGCTAAAGTGCCTAGGACCCCCCATCCAAAAATGGCCCATATGTCCAAGTTGGTTGCAAAGTGTCCTAGAGAAACTTTAGTGAAAAAATCAATTATTTAATGCATATATTTAGGATTTATTTTTCTTTTTATTCTTTAGGTCCCTCCTCGAGCTCGACAACATCTAGAAAGCAGACAATTTTGTCACCTCTAAGAGTAGCTTTCTCAGTTGTCAAAAGATGAGATTAGTGTCTTACAATAGATAGGACTATTTTGGATATACTTTATGCCACACATGAGGTATCATGATGCTATGTTGATGGCCCTTGTAGAGAGGTGGGATGCAAACATGTGCACCTTTTGCCTTCCTATAGGGGAGATGATGACCATTACATTGGAGGACATTCACTACATCTTGTGATTACTTATCTTGGGTGATATTTTCCATTCGGTAGATGATTAGACACCTGAGGAGATGCAAGATGATATTTAGTACTATCTAGGTTGACCCATCTAAGAGGCAAGCATCAGACCCTACATCAGGTTCAGATGGTTGCTATACACATTGTCGTCATTGTTGAGGTGCATTATGATAGTCACTACAACATTAGTGCTAGTTCCTGATGGGTGAGGAACACACTTAGATGAAGGATTAGTTCACATCATCCAAGCTATAGAGGCACATCAAACCATTTATGATTGGGGTCGCAGTATGCTAGCATATCTATACTATGATCTTGAGTGCTTTGTGTACCAAGAGCTAGATAGCATAGTACATTCTAGACACTCTTGCAGGTGTGGTGCTTCAGGCATATCACATGTACGAGGCCTATAGGATATCTGACCATAGCGGCCATGGGATATCCTTGAGTCTATGGCTATTCTTTGAGATGTGCCTAGAGGGATGGGGATTTGCTACACTGGCAGGTTAGATTCGACCACTTGGATGAGGATGATATAGTATGAAAATCGTATCTCATGATACCCTAATGGGAAGATGAGAGACGTTAACTGGTTTGGATGCAGTGGGATTAATTTATACTAGGGAAACATGATTATAATATGAGACCCTTCTATTATGATCATGTCATGCGATAATTTGGACAGATTCAATTTTTGTTGAGGCCACGACCTATATGTATCTACGATTAGTATGAAGTGCTACTAGGCCTGGAGATAGTCGTTGCCTCACCATTTATGATGTTTACTACAATGATTTAGAGGATAAGGACCATGACATGGCCCTAGTCTCTGATGCCGATTATGTAGGCGCCACAGTGGCTTATGAGAAGTGGTGTATTGGAGCACAACCATCTCATGTATTTCCTAGACATCACCTTGAGGGACATGCAAGACCTCTCCTAGGTTGTAGAGATGATAGGGATGATGAGGAAATCGATGGGGATATAGATGAAGAGGGTGTAGTACCAAACATATTCCTTGATTAGGAGGAGGAGGACGTCCAACCGATTAGTGATGATCCTAATGAGACATATAAGGCCCTAATTGGCCCCAAGAGGAGAGATCCACCTCCTACCCAAGTCACCAGAGCATAGTCAGTAGTTGCAGTAGGGATCAACATTCATGAGTGTGGGGAGGCTAGCAGTAGCATGCCTTCTATACTACCTACATAGGAGGGGTCCATTGTTACATGGTTATACCCTAAGAGATAGGTTGGAGATCAAAGTGATGATGTGTTATTTATACTTTTATTATGCTCTTATGCTTATGCATACAGATGATATATATATATCATGATGTGTATTGATATCTTTTATGATTTTCATCTTGTAGGGTCCACATGAGAGTGATGTGATCTCTATCAATGGGTGAAAATAAATATGGTGCATACTTTTCCCCCACACGAGGATATACCTTCAGAGTACATGCCCCCATCTTCTACAAAGTGACATGCAGATCTCTTTGAGCCTATTGCAAGATTTAGGGTAGCATATGAGAGAACGACTAGATGTGCTAACCTAGTTGAGTCTAGGGAGGAGTGACTTGTAGGAAAGGTCTTAGCACTACAAGCGGCATATGATGAGCTCCAATAATCTCGAGTTCCACTAGACAATTGTATGGATAGCATCCTACAGTCAGAGATTTCGAGGCTAGAGAGGGAGATGGCCAGGCTGCAGGTAGAGAGAGATCGCATAAACTAGGAATGCGTCGAGGAACTCATACGAGAGGTGAGAATGGTTGGAGAGGTGCAGGGCCTATAGGAAACCATGAGATCTATAAGTAGATCATGATCACATTCTATTGTTTCTCAATGAATTCCACCACTAGGCCCCGGGGGGTCCAGTAGTCATAAGCCATAACATCATTGTATTATTGATGATATGTACATGAACTTTTGATATATAATATATGAGCTATCATGTTTTGGTTTTATGAGTTTATGTTGAATTAAATGTCAATGTGATTTATTAAATATCCTTAGTAAGAATGTTTAATAAATGTCTCCATGATATAATGTGTATGTGATCTAATTAAAACATTTTGGAGTACATTAGGTACTACATTATGATTGAGTATGATATGTTAAATTAAATGTACCTGTGATCTAATTTCAAAACATTAAATGCATATAAGGATCCAATCTAACATAACATACAAGATGAATTCAAATAGTATGCAAACTAGAATAATAATCCAAACTTATTGAATGATTACTCTATAATCTAAAAGACAAAGATCTATTTGTCAAAGAAAGAAGCAATGTGAGATAAAATAGAACACTATCTACTTAATCTAACAACACTACTTTAAAATATATACAATTCAAAGGAGATGTTAGGTTTATGTTGTCACAAATGCACAACATTGATAGGTTCTTTGAAAGGTGTACCATATATTTTTGTTAATGTGTATGCTCCAGATCCATAACTTTCATCAACTATGTAAGGTCCTAACCAATTAGGGCTGAACTTTCCTTTTTCATATGAGGCGAAATTGACATTATGTTTATTCTCATATAACACTAGGTCACCTTTATTAAAAGCATGAGGGATGGCATGATCATTATAACTACATTGCATTCATTTAGAATAAGCTTGGAGATTATTGAGAGCATTGATACACTGCTCATCAAGAATTTCAAGTTGATGCAATAGTTGTTCTTTATAGGTAGTATCATCAATAAGCCCCCTAAGAGAAATTCTCAATGAAGGAATTTCTAACTCTAAGGGCATTATTTCCTCAGCAACATAAACAAGGCTGTAGGAAGTGTTTCTTGTACATGTTCTAATACTCGTAAGATAGGCCCATAACACATAAGTTAATTGAGTGTGTCAATCTTTATTATGTTTACAAGTACTATTTTCCTTAGGATTTTCTCAATATTTTTGGTAGTTGATTTTGCTTGACCATTTGATTGTGGATAATACGGTGTTGAAAAATGATGATGAATATGAAAGGTTTCCAAAAATTTCTTCACATCATTGTTCTTAAATGGATTTCCATTATCTAAAACTAATGTGGAAGTAAGAACAAAGCAAGCAATAATGTGTTCCAATATGAAACAACATATTGTGTCAGTGGTTGTGGAATGAAGAACGGTAGCTTCTACCCATTTTGTGAAATAATCTATTGCAATGATTAGAAAAGTATTTCCAGTGGAAGAAGGTGGTGATATTTTTATAATAAGATCCATTAAACCCAAAACCGAGAATGGCCAAATAGGAACTTGGGCACGAATCTCAGAAGTAGGATTGTGAATCAAATTTTTTTGTTCTTGACATTTATGACATTTCTTAATGTGAGCAAAACAATCTTATTCCATGTGTCACCAATAATATCCTATATAGATTAAGTTTTGAACTAACGATCTTCCTCCAAAATTCCCCCCACAAGCACCTGCATGAGCTTCTTTAAGGGCTATAGGGATTTTTGATTGTTTAAGGAATCTAAGTAAAAGACCATCAAATGATCATCTTTATAACACATCCACAAGGATTATATATTTAGATGTGAGTTTTCGAAGACGAGCTTTAGTGTTTTTAGTTGTAGGATCAGGAAATGTACCATCTTTTAAGTAGTTGAATATTATTGTGTACCATTCACTAGATTTTTCAATATCGGTTAATAAAACTTCTTTGATTTTATCATCTATTGATGGTTTTGTGATCGTATGGACTATAAATGTGAAATTGATAGAAGGATCTTCAGGAGATACAAGGGAAGCAACGCTTGCCATTGCATCTACATGTCAATTATCCTTTTGTTGTATGTTTTCTATGGTATATGATTCAAATCATTCCAATAAATTCATTATAAGATCCTTATATTTAGATAGCTTGTCATGTTTCACTTGATGTGAACCACTTATCTACTTAACGATTAATTGAGAATCACCAAATATCTTAATGTGTTGAACACCAATGGCTAAAGCTGCATGTAATCCAACAATTAAAGCTTCATACTCTGCAGTTTTATTTGTGCATAGGAAGTTTAATCTATAAGATAAGGGAATAGGCTTTCCAAAGGGTGGAATTATTATAACCCGTGCTCCAGAGCCAATTTTACACTTAGACCCATTGAAGTACAATTCCCATGTTTCCTTTTCGATAGTCAACACATTTTCATCTAGGAATGAGTCTGTATTACGTAACATTAATGAAGGAGTATTAGCTAAATGGTCGATTAAGGCTTGTCCTTTGATTTCCTTTTGAGACAAATTTAAGATCAAACTCAGTTAACAACATAACCCATTTAGCTAAGCATCTTGATAAATCAGTTTTAGCAAAAAAATGTTTTAAAGGATCAAACTTTGTCATCACATGAATTTTTGCATTTAATAAGTAACATCTCAACTTAATAGTAGAAAATACAAGATCCAAACATTGTTTTTCTATTTTTGTGTATCAAGTTTCATAGTCAATCAAAGTCCGACTAATGTAATTGAAAGGAAGAAAATTGTCACTCTATAGTTTAGGACATAGAACAACAAGTTTTCTTCACTTTTCATTCAAGGACACACTAAATATCTCAATCCAATGATGGAATGAGGGAAATATATCTACAATAGGGATGCCCTAGGGTATGTTTAGAGACTAAAAGGGGGTTCAACACCAAGATAGGGCTTGGAAAGACAAGCAAAATGCAAGACCTAATGTCAAAACCTAATGATATGAAAAAATTCTCTAAATGACCTAGAAATGATTTCAAAATAGAACATAAAACTGAGAAATTAGAGAGGTGCACCTAGAAACTTGTAGAAGCTCAGAACAAGCTCTGAAATGTTGAAAATAATGCACATTGGGACTCATACGCCAAGTTGGGCGTATCAGTCCTAGACTAGGGTTTTTGGGTGGAAACATGAATCTAGAACTATTGAATTAGGATCTACAAAAAATACCTAAAAATAGGTATACCGGGACTCATATGCTACAAGTGGCATATCGGTCCCATTTTGTTGCGAAGTGTCCTAGGAGCATAATTCTGAAGTGAAACTTTGTGAGCCTCTAAATATGGATCAAATAAGCCTTTTCCCACTGGTTTCATGTAGATAGGTTGGATATCTTGCTCTAAATTTGAGTTTCCATGAGCCTTGAAAACTTTACATGACAAATTTTGCAACTTTTACAACTTTGCAATTTTGATACTTTTGAAGGCTTCAAATCCACTTTTTCTTCAACCTATAAACCTGCAATCACACAAAGAGAGAGAAAAAGTGTTTTTATGTTAGGGAATAGGGGTTTTCCTTAGTCAAACTCCTTTTAGGTAATTAAACCAAATGATGAAACAATTAAAAAAGACATGAAACATGAAACATTAAATGATGATACCTTGGATGATTTTTTGTAATGTAAATATGCAAACTAACATGAAGTAGCCATGAAGAATGTAGATCTTGATCTCAAATTGGATGTGAAACAATGCATACAAATGGATCTTCAATACTACATCAACAGCATTAGCTCAAAAATATGCTTGATGCACTATGTCTTTGACATGATGATGGATCTTGAATTGTTGCAACAAATAATGAAGAAATTTGTCTTTGAATGCTTTAAAGATGCTCTTGAATTTCCTTGAATACTCTTGTGAAGTCTTGTAATCAAAAACTTGCTATTTGGAATGTTCTATTGAAAGTCTTAGGTGAAAATGAGTGAAATAACCTTGTATTTATACTTGTTTATGCCAAATTCCTCAAAATTACAACACTACAAGCTGACATTAGATATAGGAGAATAAAATCCTACCAAGAATTTGAATTTAATTTAGGTTTAAGCTAAATGAGATTCATATGCTAGAAGTGGCATATGAGTCCCATTAGGCTAGGCTTTGAGACACATTTTTCAAGAAATACTTAAATTGATGTGAAATCTGAATTGAGGCCCTGAAACTTAGGTGGGACTCATATGCCCAAGGTGGCATATGAGTCCCAGATCACTAAATATAGGCCATACAATCCAAAAAAATAATTTTGATTGGTCATTAGATATATTTCGGGATTATCCATGGAAAGATGCATTAATTAAGACTTGTGGATGCAAAATAAGGCCAAATAAGGCATAAAGAAGCCCAATTTATTAGTGGATCCCTAGATTAATGTGAAAGTGTAAAGAATTTAAACTTTACAACACCAAGTAAATAAGGCACAATTAAGTCCATTTAGTTTACAAAGGCCCAAAACTTAATGTGAAGGTGTAAATGAATACACTTTACAATGCTAAATTAAGGAAAATTAGGTCAATTTAGCTTAAAAGGGCCCTAAACCTAATGTAAATGTGTAAACCACATTGCAACACTAGATCAAGGAAACATTAGGTCCATTATAATGTCAATCATTCCCATATTAAGTGTGAAAATGTAAAGGGATACACTTTATACACTACATTTAGCCCCCACTTTAGTGAGGGAACTTGCTTCAAACTCGCACTAAAGTAGACATTCAAGAGAGGTCCAAGTGTACCAATGAAGATGGCAAAAAATAAAAAAGATCAAGGGGGTGGCCAAGCCCACAGGATTCAAGATCCTATGTCAAACCAACAGAAGAACAAAGAGATACACACAAGGTGCACGATATGCAACATCAAGATACATAAACATACAATGTCAAGGACCTAAAGAAGAAAAGAGAAAAATAAAGAAAAATCCAAATAAAAAGGGTGGATCAAGGATCAACCATTTTTCCAACATGATGTGGATCGGATCTAAGTTGCTTGTTAAAAAAACATGCTCACTATGAGGCAACAAAACTTAAGGTTGTCTGCTAGGTGAATATCCAAAAGGGTGGCTTAGTGAGAAAGTCATGCCTCTGTGTTGGCTTCTCACCATATAATGAGAAATTCATGCCCACATTTAGGATTATCATCATACGCTAACCATACCAAAGATATACCTCCTAATAAATTTGACAAGGCACCACATAACAATGAAGTGCTAGCTTCATGAGGCAAGAAAAACTTCGTATGCTTGAAAATCGTGAACAAAAAATATGGCACCATAGGCAAACAAAGTGTGTTATGCAAGGTGGCCATATAACCAAAATTGTAAATGTGAAATAGTTTAAGGATCGTTCAAAGGGATTTTGCTTAGTTCATGTTAGGTCTCTTCTTGGGGAACATTGCGTCTAATGTCTCCAAGAGAGGACAAGTCAAAGAAATATCATGCTCTCGAAGGAAATCAAACTCAATGACACCACCAAGAAGAGGACGTGTTGCAAGAATAAAGAAAATCACATAGTGAAATGAGTGTCGATGTATGCCCCCACTTTAAAGTGGTTTCTAACACCATTGTTGTGAGAAGTTTCTTTAAAGTAGAATAAGACATGAGAGCCTATTCAAAAATCCCTATGCCAAGCCATATGTTTCCGAATGAAGCTACGTCATGGATAAGGGGTTGCCCCCAAAACTTAGTACGTTAAATGCTAGCCAACTTAAGGCATGTTGTCTACATCCCAAGATTCCTCTTATATATACATGGAAGGCAGTCAACTAGCCAAAAGAGATAATGACAATTGCCATACGAGGACGAGGTTTCCTAACCGCTTGCCCCCACTTAGTGTAGAACAAGGGTGAGCCAAGAATAAATGATAATATGTTGCTCCTTGCAAAAACAAAATTATTGGCAATGAGTGTAAAACATGCAATAGTGAGTATGTTGTGATCCTACAACTATTACATGGCAAGCAACAACAACTATTGTTATTTATTATGATGAGTAAACAAAGTATCAACTCGATGCATATTTAGTGAGATATCTATCAGTTTAGGATGCACCAAAGTTAAATTTTCCTTGGAAGAATCTTTTGTAATAGTGTTGACATTGAATGAAGGCTTGTTTATTTCTATCGAGGGACAATAATCAAGACCATTAGTCATTTCTTGCATTTTAGGCTCTATAGGGACATGGATACCTTGTTCTCTAGCACCACATCCTTTTCCACTATACCCAAGTTGTTTCATAAGTTCATAACCTCTTCCATAAATATTTTTCACTTTTTTCAAATTTGATGGTTAGTCATAATCAACTTCATTATAGTTTGTCATGTATGTTGTCCTTTCTTTGAAAGTGGTTGAAGTGGATGCTTTTGAATTTTGTACTGTAATTACCTCTTTTTCTTTTCCCTTTTTTTTATTATCCTGTATTCTCCCATGAATGTAGGTATGAAATCAAAGGTTTCCCAAGCATCTTCCAATAACTTTGTGTGTTCTTCAATTTTCTTTTGTTTTTCTTTCTCCTGTACAAGTTCTACATGTGTGGTTAGTGTCAAGGGATATCTAATGTGTATAACGTAAAAAGGATTATCCTTAGTTTCATGATCTCTAAGTGAAGAGGAGTCTAATTTCACTTCATCATCTTCATCTCAGGAAGCCATATTACTATTGTTTGAAAGAAGTGTGTCAATGTTGTCATTTTATTGCACCATGATACCTTCCCTAGTAGGAGAGTTCTTAGGAGAGTGACAAACAAAATGTTCATGATATTCAAAGGTGGGTTCTAAAATAACTTCATCACAAGTAAGGGGGTTATCAATGGTTATATTTTCTTGCATATCAATGATGGCATTTTCTTGATCAATAATGTTTTTCCTAAGGTTCTCATGATTCTCATCGATTGGATGTTCTAACACCATAATATCTTCTTCACCAATAGGAGAGATATTAGGAGAGGTCCAAATTTAATTTTTGTCCATAATTTCATCCATTTTCTCTAAGGTCTCATTTGCTTGTGCCATAATGTCTATCCTAGTAGGAGAGCTTTCAGGAAAGTAAGAAACAAGAGGTTCATTACATTTCATGGTTAGATGTTGTAAAGTAGCTTCATCACAGATAAGGGAGGCATCAAGAGAAGGACAACTATGAGTTTCATGGTTACCAAGTGCTAATTGTACTTTTTTGTTCAAATAGGTCTTCCCAAATGATAGGTGCATTAGGAAAGGGAGGCGCATGATTCTCATGAGTCTCAATAAGGATATCTTCTAACATCAAACTATCTTCTTCATGTCTAGAAGGGATATTAGGAGAAAGAAAGATTTTATTGTCATGATTATCTAGACAATTACATCCCCATGTCCAATAATGTCTTCCCAAGTAGGAGAGGTAGGATTGTCATAGCTCTCAATTATTAGATCTCTTAATATCAATATATTCTCCACACAAATGTGTTTGTCATGATTGTTCACGATTGTATCCTTATTCACTTAAGCATTCTCGCAAGTATGGGAGGTGTTGGGAGATGAATGGAGACTAGGTGAAGTAGTTGCAATGATCTCATCTTCTTGTGTCATAATATCTTTCCAAGTGGGATGAGGATAAAGATAAACAATGCTTTCATGATTTTCAATGATTGTATCTTCTTTCACCAAGATACCTTCATCAGTAATAGAAGAGGTATCAGGAGAAGAACAATTATGATTGTCATGATTGTCAATGCTTGCATCCTCTTTTATCAAAGTTTTAGTGGATGATCTAGGGGAGATGAAGTCATCCAGGGATTCATCTAACATGTCAAAGTCATCACTACGAAAGGGTTTGAATGATATGCTTTCTCTAAGGTTAACCATTTTTTGTTTGTTTCTTTTGATGTTTTTAGTTTTTAGTTTGCGTTTTCTAATGAATGCCAAATGTAATCTAAACTTATGAAACTATTAAATAATGAAACAAAAGTGCAGTAGTTTAATTCTATCCCCAATTGAAGAATGTACTTGAAATGAAAGCAATTTAAGCTAGATCTAATGAAATGCATGTAACATAAACTTAGCCAATGGAAATAGATAGATAATGAAAACTAACAAAAGTGTATTTAAATGATGTTTTTAGTGTTGTAAAAGGTAGCTTTAGGGCTGATCTAGGACTAATTCATCCAGAGGGGAATATAAGTCTCAGTAAAAGTTTTTGGAAGGGTCAAATGCTAAAAAATGCACAACACAAAATGCCCAAAAAGTAGGAAAAATAACTTGTACTAGGACTAAATCACCCAAAGGGGCATATGAATCCCATATTAGGGTTTTTGCACTGATTTCAAAAAATTCTAAGTTGATTCTAATGTTTCTAGCTTCTATGATGTTTGGAATAAGTGCAATTACAATTTTCAGATGAAATTCAATGATGCAAGATGGAAAAATACAATCTATATGCACTTTCACTAATGCAAAATTTAGAAACCTTAGATACAAATTAACTAATGTAAAACCTAATGCAAAGTTAATGCGGGCTAGATCTAGGGTTATGATGTACTCCAAATCAGAAATGAGGGTGTTCTAAAGGCTAGGTTCACCAAAATGAAAGGAAGAAAATGGTAGCTCTTATGGTTTAGGACATAGAACGACAAGTTTTCTATACCTCTCATTCAAGGAAACCCTAGAGATCTCAATCCAATGGTGGAATGAGGGAAAGAGATCTGCTATAAGGATGTCCTAGGGTATGATTAATGATTAAAAGGGGGTTCACCACCAAGCTAGGGCTTGGAAAGACTAGTAATATGCAAGAACTAATATCAAAAGCTAATGATATGCAAAGCTTCACTAAATGACCTAGAAATGAATGCAAAACAAAACAGGAAACTAAGAAGTAAAAAATGTGCACTTGGAAACCTGAATGTGTTTGGAATAAGCTTCAAAATTCCAAAAAATGCATACTTTAGGGAACATTGGGACTCATATGCCAAGTTGGGTGTATCAGTCCTAGAATAGGGTTTCTAGGTTGTAACAGGAATCTGGTAGTAGACTCAAAATCTTTAGAAATCTAGAAAATTTCTTGTACTAGGACTCATATGCCACTTGTGGTGTGTCAATCCTATTTTTCTTTTTCAAAAATTCAAAGTCCAGATCTACTCTCCAATCCATGCTCTTCCTTCCTGACTTAATTTTTAGATCTAAACCTGTAAGAAGACCTGCAAAATAGAATATAGTGTTGATTTGCTTATGGGGGGTTTGCCTCAGTCAAACCCCTAGTTTGGTAATTAAACCTTGATAAAAATGATGGATCTTGAAAGTAAATATATGAAGATAAGCCCTAATCTTATGTGTATCCAAGATTAGGAAATCTGAAATGCAATGCAACCCTATTCTAATGTGCTAGAATGAGATGCATGAATGAAAGACAACAAAGCATAGACCATAGTTGAATCTACTATCATGTCAATATTAGGAAGGGGAAAGTCATCTTTTAAAGATGCTTTATTAAGATCATGAAAATCCATACACATCCTAATATGATTATCAAGTTTTGCGACTATGACAATGTTTGAGATCCATAGAGAGTAATCAATAGGGTGAATAAAGCCAACTTCAAGGAGTTTTTCAATCTCAGCTTTAACCAATATAGCTATCTTAGGATTCATATTATGTATCTTTTGTCTTACTGGTTTGGTATGTTGTTCAAGGACTATGTTATGTGTCACTATCTTAGCATCAATACTTGGCATGTCTAAATAGGTCCAAGCAAAGATTTCATGAAATTCGTGCAATAATGTTGCATGATCTTCTTGTCATCCTCATCAAGAAAATTTCCTATTTGAATCACTCTTTCTTCATTAGATGTGTCCATCGATATGTTAATTATCTCTCCCATAGGGAGTGAATTTTTTCTTGAAACTTCAGAGATATGTTCTTCCCCATCTTTGTCAACATTACTCATTTCCTTCTCTTCATCCATTTGTCTACTACTAACCATAACAAAAGTGACTCCTTATTTTTTAGGGGGAGTTGGTGACTTACCATAAACTCCTAACATTTATTTCAAGGCTTCATCATCTTCAAAGTATTCCAATGATTCATCACATGATGTATCAATCAAATCGAGATGCTTTAAAGTGAGATTATCTTAGAAGAACTGCACATGATAGTATTGATGTTGAGTGAAGGTATTTTTGTTGCTTTTGTTATTTTAGAAGGACAATATCCAAGACTAGTCTTTGTTTCTTGTGTGTTAGGATCTATAGGAACATAGATGCCTTGTTCTTTCATGCCACATCCTTTACCACTATAACCAATTTGTTTCAAGAGCTCATAACCTCTTCCATAAATCCTTTCCATTTCTTTTGGATTTAGTGGTTGTTAGTTAACTTCATCAAAGTTTGTTTTATAACTTATGTATTTTTCTAAAATGGATGAAGTAGATGCTTGTGAGGGTTCTTCCAAGTTTTGTGTTGACATTACTGCCAGTTCTTTTCCCTTTTCATTTGAACTTTTTTGATGTGATCTTATACTCTCCCATAAATTATGTAGGTGCAAAATATAAGGAACCCCAATCATCATCAAATAGACTTGTGATTTCCTTAGTATTCTTTTCTTTTTCTTCCTCTTGCATAATTTCCACTTTTGAAGTTGGTATCAATATTTTCAAAGGACTTTCTTTATCTTTCTCAGTGTGTAAACACCTTTCTAGTTCAAGATTAGCTTTGACTGTGTACACTTGGTTATTATAGACATATTTCATTATATGATGAAGGGTCGAAGGAACTGCTTGCATCTCATGAATCCATGGTCTTCTTAATAGAATATTATATGAAAGATCTCGAGGCATATCATGGACAAGAGTTTGCAATGTAACTTTTTTTACTGTAATAAGGGATTCCCAAAATGGAAAATAAGTCCAAAGGGTGGAAATAGACCCTATCTTCCTACATTCATTAGGAAATGATATCCTGATCACAATGAATTGATTAATAACCCTTAGGTGAATCAACCCAAAGTAAGAATATTTAGATTTCCTTATGCTTGAAGGACAGGGGTCAAGGTCAAACAACACTTTGGGGAGGAAAACTAAAAATAGAAAATCAACTCCAAAATGCAATATACCACTTGGATCTTGAAGATTAAGCATGAAAATGAGAGAAACAACAAAGTTTCTAGAAAATATGGGAAGGAAAAACACTATGCAGTTATCATAAAATGTTGTTTCTGCAAGCCTATTAGGGACTCATTCGCCCATGGGAAAAAGGGTCTAGGTTTCCTATTCTGTAAAATCTAAATACGAGATCTAAGCGTAAAACCTGCACTTCTTTCTTGTAACTTTGAACCTTCGCTCTTGGATATGAATTTGTGACAAATATGCAAAACAAAAATTATTGTTTGGTGGTGGATAGGGGTTTGCCTTGGTCAAACACCTAGTTTGGTAATTAAACCTTGATGAAGAGAATAGATCTGGAACATGAAACTTGTGCGTGTAAGCCCTAATCTTAAGTGCATCTAAGATTACAAGAGCTTAAATGCAAAGAAACCCTACACAAATGTGTTAGAATAGGATCCCTAAATGAAATAATGAATAGTGGCAAAGACCTACTTTGGGAGATATCAAATCACCCTAATAGATCACAAATATGAATATACCTTCCTTTAGGCAGAAAGTAGAATGATAATAGAAGATGGAACCACTTAGGAAACAAGTCATTAGGATTGGTTGAATGGCTTGGTGTATCACCCAAAACCTAGAATCCATCCTGATCCCCCATAGGCATCTATCATCAATCTTTAACAATGCTTTATCTCATTGACAAAATAAGCTTGAAGACTTGCAAAAACAAATAGAATGTTGCTCCAAGACTTCAAATTTGAATGCTTGATTGATTTATCCTTGCTCTTGAATGCAAATCCTTGTGATCTCATGTGAATCTCTTGCTTGTCTAGTAAAAAATGATTAAAAGACTTAGCTTTATAGGATTCCTTTCTAATTTCCTATTTATTAGATCCTAAAAGCCAACACTTAGAATTTGAATTTAGGACCTTAAAATGCCACCAAAAAATGTTTAAATTTGAATTTGTGAACTTAAAGGGGACCCATTTTCCCATTGGTGAATGGGTCCTGACCTAAAAGTTTAGGACCTAATTTATTTCGGGGCATTAAATTAATTATTAGCAAATTTATTCAATGCAGGCTATAGTGTCGGGAAATAAATAAAACAGGCCTTGGGATGCATAATAAAAGGTATTAGGGGCCCATTAATGAGGTTTAAAAATGCATAAATGAAAGGTCACTAAAATAGGTCCAAACTAAGTGTGAAATTGTACTTTCACTTAGAAAGGAGTACAATTTTCTACACTACAAGAAGGTGAACCACTTAATTAATATCCATGTTCACACGAACAATGACACTCCTAGATTGTGTGAGTGTAATTGTGCCATGTAGGTGTTGCAAATGAAATATGAATTTTTTTTTAATCTATTTTTTACCACTAATGTCTTGAGTGCAAGATTGGGGAATTATAGGAAGGGATTTTTCTATGCAAGCAACATAGAAAATATGAAAGGATAAAAAGTTGATAGAAAATAGTCAATAATGAGATCTAAAACCATTATGGAATGTAACCCTAATGGACAACACAATGTAGGTAGGATGGGTAATAAAATAAAGCTTTGGCAAGAAAAAACCTTAATGATCACATAAAAGTATAATTAAACCTTAGGTGTATCTCATACACAAAAGGTTAGCCATAAAAAGAAGATTTAGAACCCTAATGAAGAAAGAAGAAAACCCTAACTTGGGGAAACCCCCAAGTCATGTAAGAAAATGTTGAGTTCAATATAAATGTAAGGGAAAAATATCCCTTTTACATATCTCTAGGATAACTAAATAAATGCAAATTAACAAGCAAATGATTACACTATTATAATCATACTTGGGTCTAATAGTTAGAATAAATGTATAAAAACTAAATTTGAGGGTTAGGGATATCAAGCTCGAAAAATGATGATAGAAGAATGATGTGTAAGTTGCATAAAATTATTTGATCACTATCAAATAGTTAATCATCAATGTGTAATGACCATCTCAAGTTCTTTTTCATCTTAGAAAACTACACAATTCATTCTTGGGCACCACAATGTTGATCCTAAGTATTTCAAACTTCATTTGTTGTGTACATTTGATTCATGATGCACAAAAAATGATTTGAAAGAATATGTTCTTGAAAAATTATTCACCTTTGTCTTCCAAATTGATAAACTTGTTAAGGTGGTGTCTAAGGACATTGCTTAAGAGTGCAAACTTGGTAGGTGAATGACTTCTTTTAGGTCAAATCCCTTTGGGTGGTCAAGTTAATTTAGCAATAAGAGATATTGCAGGCAATATATGGAGACATGCAAATGACATATAATTTGATGATTTGGATACGATTCTTTAATGTCTCTTGTAAATTGAAATTCATGCTCTAATTATGCTCCCACATGAACTTAAGTGCACAATAAATGTCTTTATATATAATGACATAACAATATGTCACACAAACATTTGTTAAGTTAGTTATAATAACTAGTAGTAGCAAGTGATAATGTTCATATTTGAAGCTTTTGATTTTATATTCATTTATGTAGGCCTCAAGATTAAACAAGGTCAATCCTAAGCCATTTAGAAATGAACCTTAGACTAAAATGATAATGTTGAAGTAGGAAACAAATATCTAGAAGTGTAAATAAGTGTAGAACAATGATACGTAAGTATCAAGTGTATGAAAATAAATGTAAATAGAAACAATCAATGATGAATAGAAATCGAACTCGAACCAAACTACACATAAGAATATATTAATATAACATATTGTTACATAAAAACATTCCCATCAAAATCAAAGCAAAACTAAATAAAAAATAATATAGATATTTGTGATATTACTATCATGGATCAATGGTTTTGACTCATAAAACTACATGATTGAATCGGATAACAATATCACAATTTAACATGCTGTGGAAAATACCTCCTACTTGCCAATTTGACCATTATAACAATTTATTGGATCTGAATAGGTTGGCCATAATTGTTGAAAGATAAGATCCTCTACAGGTAATGGCCCCCATACATTGTATTCGCCGTCGCTGGCAATTAAAGGGATGTATGTGGTGAGCAGGACTCCACTGTGATCCGACCCTCGATTTGAAAAAGACAGTTGTCTGAAATAGTACGATAAGATCTGATTTAGTACAATATTCCAAGTACAGTTGCCGCAAAGAACTATCGAATAGAATAAAACAAACAAGAGCCTTGACCACAAGGGCACTGAAATCTGCGCGGCGCTCGTCAAGGGTTGGGTACACATCTTGTCTGCCCACTATCCCTTCAGATTAAAGATAAGTATGCAGGGCACTTTCCTAGTTGGGTTCCCCACACACAAGCGCCGACATTTTTGACTCTCTTTTCCCGTATGTACGATTGCACGACACCAATCTTGTGTCCAAAATTCTAGAACATGTGAGCCGTACTTGTCTATGGATTTAACTCGAAGCGGGCTCTGCGGAATTGCAAGAAACTTCGCAGTCTGCTCCCACGGGGCCGCCCTCCGCAAATTATTTGATAGTAATAGAAATGGACTTTTCACAGTTTACCATGCCGGCTCTGGTTTGAATTTACAGGAAGTTACAAATTCAACGTTACATATTCAACATTGGACGTCTCTTTCTACATTGAAATCTCAAAATTCAAATGGACAGATAGAGATCCTGAGGCGCGCTTACGAAAAGGAAAAGTAGTTGGACTTCGTAACTGCCATACGGGAACAGGGCAGCGACTATCAGCAATTGGTTTTTTAATCGAAGTCGCCGTATGTCTAGAGATATTTTGTAATGGTTCATTTTTATTTTCAATTAATTAATAAATACAGTCAAATGTGGATTCTTTGGTTGCATGGACAGTAAGTAGTAGCATCATGTGGCTTTTCTATACGAGGGAAGTGATGTATTAAGACAAGGGAAGGGTTTAACATGTTTAAACTATCAAAGACAGGTTTTTAGATTGAATTTTGATGACACCACCTTGATGAGGGAAGGGCAAGTTGTGTCCTCAGAGATAATAAGGATGATTTTGTGAGAGGTGCCTTCTTTTTGTGGACATAAGTTTACTAATAAAGTAGAATGAAATTTTTTTGTTGAAAGTTTGATGTTGGTGGTTCTTATTAATTGTACAAGAATTTGATTGTGGAAGGGATTCGGTGTTTGTTGCGTTTGATTGGAAAAAGACATTTGTTGTTGGAAATTAAAATTGTTTCTAGAAGAAGTTTTAGATTTGAGTAAGAATTTAAAAGAATTATCTTTTCACTATTATACAGAATATAACAAGTCAAAGGGTATCTTGTCCAACATAGGAATTGATCCTTGCCTCATTGAAATTAGAAACCAAGGTTTGGGTGGATGGAGAGATGGGTTTAAGCAATCTCATTGGTTCACATTGCATTTTGAAGGTCGTCTAGGTCTTAGTTTTTCACCTTGTCACTTTTTGTAGGTTTAGTGATTAGTTGAGGGGGTGAGGCCTCATTATGATGGGTGAATTGACACTTACTTCATTCATGTGATGCACAGCTACCTCTGCCTCCATTTTGTGATGATAACATTTTCTTGTGAGGCTTGGATACTTCGTCCTCCAAAGCAAGTATCAACTCTCTCTTCTACCTCTCTAGTTTAACACAATATGCCACTTTTGGTAGGGATTCTCATTAGAATGGTGTAGTCTTAGGTCCTCGGGTCTCTAGACCATTTTCACTATTTCAAATTTGATTGTGTTGAGCAGATTAAGAAATTCTTAGGCCCAAATGATTTGGTGAATAATGGCAATTCTTGGTCACAAATCTCTATTATTAAAGTTTTCATGGTTAAGTTGAGTGTTTTGGTGATGAAGCCTCTGGTACAAAAAATGATTATCTCACTACTTTTACATAGTTTAGAGTTCTAGATGTAGTTATGGAGGATTCAGATGGGAAATCAAATGGTTGTGAGTTTTTCCCTTGTCTTGATGACATTTTGTGTAATTTGAAGAGACAAACCTACATAATCTCTAAACATGTAATGGAGGTGGTGACTATCTAGATGGATTTCTCTATAATGTTTAAAACCTTCCTACTCACTCATGGAGATGGTAATTTGGTCCTCACAAGCCCCTACTCTCTATGTTACCATAATATGTTTCATATTTAAATATTAGGAGTAATTAGAATTTTGATATGATCAAGACATTTATATGAATTTGGGTAAATATTATATTTGAAAATTGCATGAAAATTATGGTATGATGATATTAACCTTTTATGATTAATTTTTAGAGTTAGTTCACATCATAATTATCTAATTTATTTATAGGAACAATAAATTTTATCTAGTTTTGCTTTTGTAGTTTTGATTTTTTGCATGAATAAAGTGAGAGTAGAGACTTATCACTATATATTAATTTGTAAAAAAAGATACATGTTTATCATCAAACATAAAAAATTAACCCCGAGTTTGATGACATCAACCCTTGAATAATTCCTTTGTAGACATATATATCACCATGCTCATCTATTATATAAATAACAACAGGAAATAAAGACTATCTCTAGACTATAAAACCCTACTAACTATTGCAAATAAAATTTAAATTTATGTATAATTTATAAAAAAAAGACCCTAAACAAAACCTATTCATATATATAGAGGAAATCATTTTGAAAAAAATTACATCAGCAAAAACCTAGAGACACAATCACATACTTTTAGTATGCAAGACAAAACCAAATAACCTTAGGATTCTCTCTCCTAGTCAATTTTGAGTCATCATTCTACTTCATCAATGCTAGGATTAAGTCATCATTTTCAAGGTGTCTCTAGGTTTGTAGGGTGTTAGTAGAAAATAATTTTGTAATAATATTCCACCTATAGTTTGTAAATGCATTCATAAGGGATGAGGGGCTTCATCAAGTTATCAACATAAAAAAAAATTATTTGTGAAAAATTATTATCTCCTCGAGTTGGGCACCTGGAAAGGAGTGAAAGGTGTCTCTTGGTGTTCCATATAAGTGATTGATAGCATCCCCACGTAGGGAAATTGGAAATTAAGGAAAATATGTAATTTGTGATCACCAACATAGGTGAATTTACACATTCCAAGAGAGTTCCAAGGAGTGGTATATTTTTTTTTTCAAGAAGATTTTGGGTTCCATGTTTAACCATGGTTTGAACACCTCTTATTTGACAAACTTCTAGTGATATCCTTCTTTCATATTTCCTATAAATTGGAGTCTTGGCATGATCTAGTGTTAATACATGATTTTGAGTGCTTTTGCTAAGAGTTCATAGGCACACAACTACTATCATAAGTAATACAAAGAAGGATTGAAGGAAGTGTGTTGTATTGTAATATTTTTTAAGAAGATAATACATAATTGACATCTCTTTTTAGTGGATTTTTTTCTTGCAAGTTTTTATACACATATCTATTTTGTAATGTGATGTTCTCATGGGGTTTGTTGATTTCTTGTGTTATTGATTTTAATTCCTAAATCTCTTAATATCATTCTACAATTAAGAACCCTTAATTGAATGGTATTTCATAAACAAGCATACTTAATGTTGCATTCACATATTTAATCTTAGATTTTTATTATGTAGTAGTTTACCTTTGTTATCCCAACATTTGGTATTAGAACTTGGCCCCCTTTGGTTTCTATAATTGGAAATGTTTATTGTGGGATTTATCATTAATTTTATTTTGTAGATTTGTGTGGAAGCCATGATTTAGTTACATATTGTATAAATATTAAAAAAAATCAATCAATATAATTATAAGTTGATGAAATCACAACGAAAGCTCCTAAAAAAAGAACAATGACTAATGAAAAAATAATTAAAACCTTGAAATAAGATGAATAAAAAACACAATCAACAATATAACTTTTTCTTCTACTAGAAAATCCTACCACTTATTCCCTTGAAAAAGGATAGGTGAAAATTATCAATCTAAAATCCCTTTAAATGTATTAGAAGATCCTACTAGTTGTTGCAAGCACAATAGAAGAAAACAAATAAGAGCCTTGACAAGAACTGCTCTAGGATTTGTGTGGCCAATTTTTGTTAATCCCAAACAAGAATCCCTTTAGATTTTAGATAACTACAATAGGATACTTGCTTGGTCGGGTCCCCCACACACAAGCCCCAAAACTTCTCACCAAATTTTTTCGTATGTACAAGTTCGTCATTTGCATGATACCAATCTTGTATCATTTGGCTATGTGTTGAAAATTCTTGAACCTAAGATATGAGCAGTACTAATAAAGATGAGAGGTGTCTTATTTTTTTATCATATGTTTAATAATAAAGTGGTTGAAGGTTTGATGTTGGTGGCTTTTATTAATTGTAATAATTTGATTGTGGAAGGGGATCATGTTGGTTGTGTTTGGTTTGGACAAGATATATGTCAATTATTGGAAATCAAAATTGTTCAATTTTGGATTTGAGTAAAAATCTAAGAAAGTTATTTCTTTTTTATTATTATAGAAAATATAATGAGGTGAAGGATTTCTTTTCTAACAAAAGAATTGATCTTTTCCCCTTTGACAATGGAAATCAATGTTTGGGTGGATGGATAGATGGTTTTAAGTGATGCCATTAGTTTACCTTTTAGCCTCAAGGTTGTTTAGGTCTTAGTTTTAGAAATTGTTTCTTTTTGTGTTTTTTAGGTGTAGTGATTGGTTATTGAGGGGGTGAAGTCTCATTATGAGGAATGAATTGACACTTACTTCATGCATGTGAAGTGGTTACCTCATTTTATCCTCACTCAATTTCTTTATGCCTCCATTTTGTGACAATATCATTTCCTTCTGAGGTTGGGATACTTTTTCCTTTAGAGAAATTATCAACTCCTTGTGAGGCTTGGATACTTTTTCCTTTGGATGACATTAACTTGTAGACTATTTCCTTTTAAATGTATCAAAATAGTCTACCATTGATTCCTTATGGAAATGGATAGGTGAAATTTATCGATCCAAAAGTCTTGTGAAATAATATATTTTAAAATAAATTTATTTTCTCTAAAAATGAAACAAGGTGAATTAATAACAAAACATTTACTTTCATTGAATTTAATTTTGATTTAGTTAACCTCTGTATATGCCAGTTGAGATAAATGAGGAAAATATGTTCATTATTATTCTATGTACTTTTCTTGACTCATTAGAGAGTATGATTTGTTCTATTATTTATAATCTAATAGATCACAAGTTGGGCTTCCTTACTGCAACTTTTTTGGCATAGGAAATGAGGAAGAAAGCCACTATGGATAGTATTACATATGGTCTTCATATTAGAAGGTCTAAGGAAAGAGGAGGATCTAAGGGAGAAAAGAGAAAGCTATGTTTTGAGGCCAATTTAAAACTTTGGAAAGAGCCGAGTGAAGTGTGAAGAAGGAATGTAGAAATAAGAAGAAATAATTATATAATTCCTCCACAAAAAGTCCTCAAATGAAGGTATAAAGCTTGAAGCCTTTCTTGCAATAATATTATCCTGATCATTGGTTGGTTGACTCAGGATGCTCAAATCACATGACTCATCATAAGGATCGGTTCTCATCATTTGAAACATATGATGGTGGGAAGGTGTTCCTTATTGACAATCGTTCACATATCTAATAGTTAGAAAATTAAAGGTACAATTGTGTTTCTATGATGGGATGATACAAAATTTCTTATATGATTTTAATATTCTTGGATTATAGATAAATTTAATTTCTATTTCAAACTTGAATGATTCATGATTTTATGTAACATAATTTGATAAGATTGGTTGTAGATTGGTGAGAAGAAACTTGATGGTAGAAAAAGGGTCAAGAATGAAAATCTTATTTGAGTTTACCACAATACTATTTATAATTCAACCTATGTAACTAAAAAATATAAAAAATAAATTATGTATGTTGTGGAACCATAGATTAGGTCACATAATTGGAAAGGGTTTAAAGACTTTTATTAAACTATATGCTCATTTGAATGTTGTAGCCCTAAACCTCAAATTTATTCCACATGTATATAAGAATGTATATGTATAAATTTAAAATTTCAACTAAAATATAAATTTATTAGACTTACATGCATAAGAAAGTACTTAAAAAATTATCATCAAAGGTCTCACAAGTCTATTATGACTATGAGGATATGAAGTGCCACTCTAAGAAATCATGTCATGATAATGCAAAATATTCACTTAGAGAGAGGAGAGGCCCTCGTGAAGCTCATGCAGACCCCCAACCTAGAGTTGTCATGAGATTGATATGGGTACAACATTTTTTGTTACAATATCATGGTTGAGTGAGTTTTTGTATGTGAAATAAATTTGCATGACATATTATATGAGAATCCATAGGGATTATTTTGATTTATAATATATCTTGTGAGATAAGATTTATGTAAATGGATGTGCTATGGAGTGTGATCTTTCGTTGAAGTATGTGTTATAATTATGATTATATTATATGATATGTATTTTGGTTTGTGGGTGGATTTGTAATGCAACAAAGGTTTAGAAGAGTATGATCACACATGCAAGATGGTAGCAATGGAAAGGATAATTATATATTGTCATATAAGAAAGTAAAAGGAAACAATGTGAGACACATGATCAACCCTTAGGAATTCATAAATCCCTATGGATGTGTTGATTTTATAGTGCTATTCTTCAATCAAGAATAATGCAATGAATTAAAATTTATTGATCTGAAAAAATTCTTTAATGAAACTTAGGGCAAGATAGAAAATAAGATATACTATAGAAAAAAGTGTCAATAACATAACATATGCATGGGATAACCCTTCCGAGTAAAAATCCACCACCAAAAATGTAGATCTTAATGTATTACTAGAAATAAATCTTACAATACCATGAGAGAACCCCCACAAATAATATAGCTTTTGCGTCAACACTTTGATAGCTAACTCAACGCTAGAACTTGTAATGCTTCCAATATCATATACTATATATAGGGAATTAAAACCCAAGAAACCACCAATAATCTAATCAAATCATGAGCTAAAACTATAGCCCAAAATGGGTGATCAAATCCATGTCCAAAGTCCTTCATGCATGCAATTTTAGAAGTGCATCTTAAAACAAATCAATGAATTAAATGATAAAGTGAAGGGTCAAACATATATAATATAAATTTATATGGTAAGTACATTTCAAAAGTTAAATAGAACGCAACTATAATCAATCTAGGTTAGATTATTAATAGTGAAAAATAATAATAAAATTGTTTGGAGAAAATTTTTCTAGTACAATTTTAGTTTTATATTTTAAAGTATTATAAATCATGTCTACAATAAGATATAATATTTAATAAACTCTATAAATTATTTAACTTTACAAATAAACCAAAAACTACTTAACAATAATAACTTTCACTAAAAATTAAAATAATTTTAGGAGAGTCATATGTATTTACATAATATATAAGTTAGACTATACATTTCTTAAATGATACATAAAAAGTCAATAAGGACATAGTGTAGTAGTCAAATCTCAACATTGTTATGGTGGCCACCAAGGTCCAAACGTGGTGTTGAGCTGTTATGCTCATAGGCCATGTATCTTCATTGAATTGATGTACTAATAAAATATGTGCCTTCAATGGATAGTATGCGCGCAAGTTGCGAGCCTTCACTATGAATTTTGAGCTCACAAATTTGAACGTGATGATAATATCTTGAAAACTGAAACCCCCAAACATTTACCTCTGTAATAAAACCTTTAAAAATATATTTTCATAAATGATCTTTCTAAGTTCAACCAGACGCAAAACCCTAAATTTACTAATGAAAAAACTGATACATAAAACAAAGAGGAAAGCGATCTCTGAACTGATATATAAAACAAAGAGAAAAACAAATCTCCTGAACTGGAATATCTTGCGGTTGGTGGCAGGTTGGGCTCAAGGAAGTGACTGATAGTTACTCATAGAATGTCGAAAAGGCCATCCGATAAGCGATAAGTGGTGGAGATATGCCACCCTTACAACTCTCCATCACTTTAATAACGACAATCAATCATACAAGTGGGAAACACAAGATAAAATTTCATCTGCCATTGACAATGAAATAGCTCTGCTTTTGCAGGTTGATGTTACACTGCTCTTATCATTTTCACGGAAGATTCTATCACTCTTAACATTTGCACCATCCTATTCTAGAGGATATGCAATGATGTATTCTAAAAGATTGCGAGACTATGTCATTTATGTTGGGGGGACTCCTTTACTATATTTGATAATATGAGTATTCAACTGTTGCACGTTATCTGTGTGCATGAATGGAACTTATCCTGAAATGTTTTGCATTTAAAAGAAATTCATATTCGTAGGAGTGGATAATTGATCATGAACAAGTTCTGTTTTGGTGCCATGACTTGTATCATCAACACCTTTCAACTTAAAGATAATTTTATTTTAGCCTGAGATAGAAGTTTAATGAGAGGAGAATGGTGAGGCCCAAGATGCTTAAAAGAAAAAGGTTTTTAAGGGACTCATCGTGGAATACACATAGGGAAGGATTTTAAAGCAATGTGTTGAAATTACTTTCCTTCCCATCACCATAGTTTGGGGTGATTTTATTCAACGGTTGGATCTTTCAAGGGTTAAAATAGTATTTCAACTAAGTTCATATTGAAGCTTCAAGATAAAGATTACAAACAAAGCCATTATTAGGGTGTTATGTATTATTTTCATCAAGCACAAGTACACAAATGGCTTGGATGTAGTTTAGATTAGGTAGACTTTTAATAAGAAGGGTAGCTCCTAAATCCTTTGTGCCTATGGTGGCCTATGCAAAGCTATTTAATAAGGTTCTAGATTATGATGACAAAGCTAGGAAAATCAAGCATCACCTAACCTGCATTAGGGGAAAGTCTCCTAAAAAAATGGTCCCAAATATGTTTTGTTCTTAAAGAAATATCTATCAAGGAGAGCTTAGAGGATGGAAAGGAGGTAAGAGGGGTCATAAAGCCTTGATTCGCATAGACAAGTCGGATCCAAAAGTGGTGATAGAAACTAGTGGTAAAGGTCCAATGAATGCAACATCTACTTAAAAGAAATAACATTGATAATAGATCTATTATGATTGTATAAGATCTTTTTCCTTCAATTTATTATTATGTGTTGTAATCTATAAATGAATATATCTTAAAAATATAAGAATCTTACTGATTTATATTATAATAAATATATTACCAAATCAATTTATTAGGAGAAACAATCTTATCCAAAACTGAATTGGGATGTGTGCTGAAATATATTATGTTGTATAGGAAGTGAAAAGCGTAATCCATAAGAAAAGCCAAGTACTGAGTTGCAAAGCTGCATGGTTCTGACCACTGGATTCTTTAAGAAAGATATGTTTGAGAGATTCCTGTCTATCAATTAAATCCTACACACACCAACCACGTGCTATTTAAAAGAATTCAATAAAATATCAAATCAAATCGATTTCCAAATCTACCTTACAAAACTGGATTTGTCTTTGCGTAAATTTATTATATACATGTAAGGAACAGGACTGGATTGATTCAATACTATTTATACACAAAAGTATAGGCCTATATTATTTTAGGTTATACAAATGCTATGTAAATATATGTATGTTGAATATTATAATAATCAAATGTGTAAAGTAAATAAAAAAATAAAGGTATATCATTTTATAATAAAAAGTGAATAAAAATTAATATAGTGTTGAAAATTAATATGTTTTGAAATTTAAATGAGATGTTTATGATTATGTTAAATTATTTTTAAATCATAATATTTTACATTTTTGTACAAAAATGATTTTAAGAATTAAAGTTGAGTCTGTGTTTGCAAATGTCTTGTACATGTGGATTTGATCTAATATTAAAGACTACATGGTCATGACGACCAACCAAAAATTCATCCATCTACATCCTCCTCAACTGTTTGGTATAATTTGGCATATATTGTCACTGCTCTACCATCCCTTGAATCAAGTGGACTAGTCCTCCCTCGAGATGCCCACCTTGGCCATCAGGGACGAGAACTAGTGCTACGGTGTGCATCATAATCCTTCAAACCACTGTGCCTGTGAATATAGTAGCATAAATAAATCAATTCGTCCTCTAATTCGTGCATCATGCATTGGACCATCTAGACAATACTATAAATTGACCCTCTACTCATGGAAGGTACGGTCTCTACGGAAATGCACTCCCTCTCCCCAAATTGGTATGCGAAGAATCCAGTGTACATCCTCCAAGGTGATTGCCATCTCCCCTGTCGGTAGATGAAAAGTGCATGTATTTGCATTCCAACGCTCGCAGAGAGCCATCATCATGGCATTGTGGTATCTCATAGGAGGCATAAGATATTCCTAGTAGATGCCTACAGCTTGAAGATGCTTTGTCTCCTCTACTGATAGTGTTGGAGCCAAATCTCTTAGAAAGCTCAACTGTCTCCCTCCTAATTGTTGTCATGATTGAATGGGTACCTATCAAATTTACACAAATATGCTCTAAAACTCATCTAACATCTTTAAATTTTACATTATTTATCATGCAAGTGTGCTAAATTCCATCTAGTGCACTTTCCTAAAGGCCCTAGACACTTTAGAACCCTCTTAGGACACTTCACAAAGAAACGAAACACTTTGTGAACAAAAGAGACACTTTGCGAAGAAATGGGACACTTTCTGAAAAAAAGGGGACACTTTGCGAACTTTTCTTCCAAGATCCTAAATTAACCTATATATGCATAAAAATCATTGCATCATTACAAAATCACAAAGTGAAGGTTGTAGAATTGACTCATCTCACAGTGACGCTCGTCGCGTGGCACCTGATCTCGGAGAACATCCAATCATGCAGGTGTGTAACCTCGCCTACTTGAAATTTTCCATCTCCCTCATCACTCTCAAGCTACAATAAGGTAAAATGAAATAGTAAGTGACAAATTTCTCTCTTTTACCTCTTTTTACCTATTTTCATTTCTTTTCACTATGCATTAAATTAGGGTTTCTTCTATCTTACGAATTAATAAAGTACTTTTTCTTCAAAACAACATAACAGGAGCTACGAAACTTCGTTTTCAATGTGGTTTGATGCATTGGAATTGTGATTCCACACCCGACATCATCAAATGTCTATCGTTATGTGACATGGTACTTGGAAATGTCCTTTGATATGATATTTCTTGTTCGATGTGGCTAGATTGCTACCTTGATTCCACCTCCATAAAGTAAGTGAAATCAAGGGGGGCATACATCTATCCTCAAATTTCATTTCTAGAAGTTAGGCAAAAGGATTTTTGGACAACTAACAAATTTGTGTTGCAAGATGCAGTTCCTAATGTTGTGGTTTTCCAGATAACTACATTGGGGACTTCATTCTCCCATCTTTTGAATGAGTATCCTTTTATGAAGTAAAGTGCATCATTTAGAGTCCTTTAGCTTACATACGCACGTAGAGCCATATGGGCGCTAAAGTGGGGGCTAACTGTGGACACATAAATTGTACTCCTTTGTAGAAAGTATAATTTGTGGCCTAATTAGGTCTATTTTAGACACCCTTGCATCAATCACCCCTTAAAAACTACATTTATAAGTCCCTAATGCTCATGACTTTGGACTTTAAGGCCTATTTCACTCAAAAATCACTTAAATCCTAACAAATGACATTCAAACAACTCAAATTTCATGAAACCCACCAAAAAAATCCCTGGTGGGACTAAGTCGCCCAAGGTGGTGACTTAGTCCCTTTTGGGGTATTTTCCACTTTTGAGCGGGAAAATTGCCGACCTAGGTAATTCAAATTTTTGAGGGATGTCGACCTATGAAGTTAAAATAATGAGTAATTTGGTGTTAATGCCTATAAATACATGTTTTTAGGTCATTTTACAAAGCAAAAATCAAAAGTCAAGAGCAAACTATTTTTCACAAGAAGTTTAATTAGTCTATCTACAACAAAGTTGAAGCTTAAGGGCAACAAACTAGGGTTTTTGTAGGTCTTCAAGCTCACTTTTTGTTCAAGATCTCACATTGCAAAGGGTTGATCATGGACACCTATGGTGAATCATGGAGAAATCTAGGTTGAGGAGATGCAACTACATCAAATCAAACCTAATGACTTGTTTTCAAAGTGGTTCCATCTTCTATTTTCTCTCTATCTTCATACTTAAGGTTTACATAACATTTACATGTCATTTGTATTCATTTGTAATGTTGTAGGGTTTCTTGGGTTGAAGTCTTGCATCATTCAAGTGCCATTTATTTATCTTATTCTAGCACACTAGAATAGGGTTTTATCTCATTTAAACTTTTCCTAGTCTTAGACACACTTAGGGCTCGGGTTTTATGTAGATTTTATCTCTCACAAAGTTTAAATACAAAATAGGGGTTTGACCGAGGCAAACCCCCCATTTGAAATCAAATTATCAAGTCTATTTTGTAGGGTTTTTTGAAGATTCAAATTTGGGTTTCCATCAAAAAGTAGAGTGCAGGTTGTGGGCTTCCATTTCCACTTTCAGATTTGCAGAAAATCCAAAGTGAACTAAGTCACCCATGGTGGCGACTTAGTCCCACTACACTATTTTTTTTAGGAATTTTTATAGTTTTAGATACCCATTTGGCAAAACTAGCTTTCTGGGTAGTTTTCTTGATATGGTACCAAGTTGCCCAACCTGGCGTAAGTGTCCCAGTTGGCATAAAAATCAAAATTTCCAAAATTTCAGAGGTCTTTGCAATCCCCAATCAGCTCTTCATCAGTTTCCAAGTGCATAGCTTTTGTCTTGCATCTTTATTTTGTCATTTATTGTATCTATTTTATCTTTTTTCATATCACAGTGTGTTTTCCAGCAGTTTACATTTCTTAGGTTTTGCATCATTAAATCATTTTCTTTTCAAATCAGTGCATTAGTACATCATAATTAAGCATATTACAAACTCATTTTCATTAATATTGAGTGTAGAAATTTGCATTTTGGATCCCATCCCTTTCTCCTTTTAGGTGAAAAACCCTAAAAGGAGCTAAAGTAGTGTGGGCAATCCAAAATCATTGTCCACAGTTATATCTTTTGATTATATTTTTTGTGCTTCCTAAATGAAAGATTATGTTCATGATTGGTTTACAGTGGTTGTTTGTGTCATGACAATATGAAAGAAGTGGTTGAAAGTGTTTTTGGATGTTCATGGAACATCCCCATGTGATCCACACAGTGTTGATTGGCCTCTTTGGTGTCACATTGTGTCTTGAGTTGGAATTCTAGGTTATTTGTGGATATCCGATCGATAGGGCTTGTTCCTTTGCTTGGATTGTGTACTTGGGGTTTTGTGTCAGAAATTTAAGATGTGTTAAGTTAGATTTGGGTCTTGACCTATCTTTGTTAGGACTACCTTGAGTAAATTCAATTGAAAGAATTTTTTTGGCCCAATTAATTATGTGCTTCATGTTTATTTACATGTTTCCTTGATGTCGACTTAGATTGATGTGCGCTAGCATGTGAATTGTTTTGGATCACATTGGAAGATGTAATAAGTGTGTTTTTGGTCTTCTCTATCCTCGGGGTAAGACCACATTATGTTTATGTGGCCGATTGATTGAATTTGTTGTTTATCTCTTCTTGGCTGACCTAATCGAGGTTTTAAAAAGTTACAGTGGATATAAATGCAAGATAATTCTAGATGCAAAAAAGGAGAGAAGTGTTCAAGTGTGCAAACAAGAAAGTGTGGATTGTATTTGAAGATCTCATAGAAAAAGTGTGAATGTGTGAAAGATAAAATTAGATGTGCTATAGCTCCTCAATCAACAGAGTGTTATATTGACAAACATTATAATATTTCTCTAAATATTTGTCTCCTACTTTGAGATAGTGAATCTCATTAGGTCCTTGTATCTTTCTCTTGAAGTTGTGTTTGCCTCAGTTTAGCAAGTCCTTTTTATCTTTCTCTAAGGTAGTGTGCCTTAGTTTACAAGTCCTTTTTGGCTATGAGCCTTTATATTGTGAGTTAACTCTCATTGTCGTTTTTTCCTCATTGGATTTTCCACATAAATTTTGTGTCATCTTGTGGATGTGTGTTCTTGTCTCTTTTATCATTGTTGTTGATCTGGTTAGAAGTTAGAATTGCTATATATTTCATTGTTGAAGTTACTGAGGGTTTAAAATATTATATCTTTCTATTGATTTTCTTAAGAGTTTAAAGTTTGTAGTGTGCTACTTAGGAATTCAAGTTTTGAAAGGGTTTAAATTTTTGTGTAGACTGATTCACCCCCCCTTCTCAGTCTTTAGATGTGTTCAATAGTATAATGTACATATGAGGCCTTTCTTATATATGAAAGGTGTGAGGATAAGTAAATATAAGATTATAACATGTGTCATAATCATATTAAATGAGACCAAAAAAGATAAGGATCCTAAGTAAACTTTATTAACAAGTGTGAATAGGTCTTAGAAGGTGAACCACTTAAGTAATATCCATGTTCACACAAGCAATGACACTCCTATAGTGTGTGAGTGTAATTGTGCCATATAGGTGTTGCAAATGCAACATGGAAATTTTTTGTTTATCTATTTTTACAACTAATGTCTTGAGTGCAAGATTGAGGAATTATGGGGAGGGATTTTTCTATGCAAGCAACATAGAAAATATGAAAGGATAAAAATTTGATAAAATGACCTAACCTAGGTTGATAAAAAATAGTCAATAATGAGATCTAAAACCATTATGGAATGTAACCCTAATGGACAACACAAATGTAGGTAGGATGAGTAATAAAATCAAGCTTTGGTAAGAAAAAACCCTAATGATCACATAAAAGTATAATCAAACCTTAGGTGAATCTCATACATAAAAGGTTGGTCATAAAAAGAAGATTTAAGACCCTAGTGAATAAACAAGAAAACCCTAACTTGAGGAAACCCCCAAGTCATGTAAGAAAATGTTGAGTTCACCATAAATGTAAGGGACGAATATCCCTTTTACATATCTCTGGGATAACTAAATAAATGCAAATTAACAAGAATACGATTACACTATATTAATCATACTTGGGTCTAATAATTAGAATAAATGTTTAAAAACTAAATCCAAGGATTAGGGATATCAAGCTCTAAAAATGATGATAGAAGAATGATGCATAAGTTGCATAGAATTATTTTATCACTATCGAATACTTAATCAACAATGTGTAATGACCATCTCAAGTTCTTTTTCATCTTAGAAAACTACACAACATTCTTGGGCACCACAATGTTGATCTTAAGTATTTCAAACTTCATTTGTTGTGTACATTTGATTCATGATGCACAAAAAATGATTTGAAAGAATATATGCTTGAAAAATTATTTAGCTTTGTCTTCCGAATTGATAAACTTGTTAAGATGGTGTCTAAGATATTTCTTAAGAGTGCAAACTTGGTAGGTGAATGATTTCTTTTAGGTCAAATCTCTTGGGGGGGTCAAGTTAATTTAACAATAAGAGACATTGAAGGAAATATATGGAACATGCAAATGAATTACATAATTTGATGATTTGGATACACAATTCTTTAGTGTTTTTTATAAATTGAAACTTTCATTCTAATTATTCTCCCATATGAACTTAAGTGCACAATGAATTTATTTATATATAATAACATAACATTATGTCACACAAACATTTGTTAAGTTAGTTATAATAACTAGTAGTAGCAAGTGAGAATGTTCATATTTGAAGCTTTTGATTTTAGATTCATTTATATAGGCCTTAAGATTAAATAAGGTCAATCCTAAGCCACTTAGAAATGAACCTTAGACTAAAATGATAATGTTGAAGTAGGGAATAAATATTTAGAACTGTAAATAAGTGTAGAACAATGATATATAAATATCAAGTGTATGAAAATAAATATAAATAGAAACAATAAAAAATGAATAGAAATTAAACTTTGAACCAAACCACACATAAGAATATATTGTTTACTAACATATTATTACATAAAAAACATACCCATCAAAATCAACACAAAAATAAATAAGAAATAATATAACTAGCTATGTCACCTTGTGCAATGGGTACGCCGAAGAGGTGTGGAAGGTGAATTAGGAAAAAAATGGTTTTTTTTTTCACACATTTGTGTAGTAAATGAGATCAATTGATAGGTCATTTTGAAAATGATTTTAATATTAGTATTATTTTAAAAAAAAAATTATTATAGAATAATAATATTATATATTTTTTTCAAATTTTATGTATTAACTATTATATTACTATATAAATATTTATTATTTATGTCATTATTTTATGTATTTTTATTATATTATTTAGATTTTAAATGAGTGTACATATTTTAATTGACTCGTGTTATTGACAACCAATATGCGGAGATTCAATATGATGCAGGGGTGATTAGATAGGTCTACATGATGCTGATCTGGCAAAAATGTTGATCTGAAGATGGACAAGAAGTAGAGAGCCATGGATATTCTGATTAAAATTGTTGACCAATTTAAAAATGGTACCCACCGCAGATTTGATAGTACCCACCGATGTATGCTATGCTGAATGAAACACAAGCATACCTCTGATTAAAGCCTACAAGTGGACTATGACAACATTGTAACTCTGATTAGGGTAGAAAATTAAATATGTTGATGTGAAGGATTGAATTTTGGACTGGAGAAGCACCCGTGGATGAATGTTGACGATGATGAGACCAATTGCGACAGGGAAAGTAGAACTAATAGTGGTAGGGAAAGCAGAAAAACATGATGAAATGATGGACGACTGAGATTTGTTTTAATGTCAACCAAGCCCTATTTTTAGAAACCAAGATCAGACATGCAAACGAAAAAACCTTCCATAGAAGAG
>VDFB02072274.1:3900922-4008136 GCA_007258455.2 Sequoia sempervirens | reverse complement strand
AGTAAGAAACAAGAGGTTCATTACATTTCATGGTTAGATGTTGTAAAGTAGCTTCATCACAGATAAGGGAGGCATCAAGAGAAGGACAACTATGAGTTTCATGGTTACCAAGTGCTAATTGTACTTTTTTGTTCAAATAGGTCTTCCCAAATGATAGGTGCATTAGGAAAGGGAGGCGCATGATTCTCATGAGTCTCAATAAGGATATCTTCTAACATCAAACTATCTTCTTCATGTCTAGAAGGGATATTAGGAGAAAGAAAGATTTTATTGTCATGATTATCTAGACAATTACATCCCCATGTCCAATAATGTCTTCCCAAGTAGGAGAGGTAGGATTGTCATAGCTCTCAATTATTAGATCTCTTAATATCAATATATTCTCCACACAAATGTGTTTGTCATGATTGTTCACGATTGTATCCTTATTCACTTAAGCATTCTCGCAAGTATGGGAGGTGTTGGGAGATGAATGGAGACTAGGTGAAGTAGTTGCAATGATCTCATCTTCTTGTGTCATAATATCTTTCCAAGTGGGATGAGGATAAAGATAAACAATGCTTTCATGATTTTCAATGATTGTATCTTCTTTCACCAAGATACCTTCATCAGTAATAGAAGAGGTATCAGGAGAAGAACAATTATGATTGTCATGATTGTCAATGCTTGCATCCTCTTTTATCAAAGTTTTAGTGGATGATCTAGGGGAGATGAAGTCATCCAGGGATTCATCTAACATGTCAAAGTCATCACTACGAAAGGGTTTGAATGATATGCTTTCTCTAAGGTTAACCATTTTTTGTTTGTTTCTTTTGATGTTTTTAGTTTTTAGTTTGCGTTTTCTAATGAATGCCAAATGTAATCTAAACTTATGAAACTATTAAATAATGAAACAAAAGTGCAGTAGTTTAATTCTATCCCCAATTGAAGAATGTACTTGAAATGAAAGCAATTTAAGCTAGATCTAATGAAATGCATGTAACATAAACTTAGCCAATGGAAATAGATAGATAATGAAAACTAACAAAAGTGTATTTAAATGATGTTTTTAGTGTTGTAAAAGGTAGCTTTAGGGCTGATCTAGGACTAATTCATCCAGAGGGGAATATAAGTCTCAGTAAAAGTTTTTGGAAGGGTCAAATGCTAAAAAATGCACAACACAAAATGCCCAAAAAGTAGGAAAAATAACTTGTACTAGGACTAAATCACCCAAAGGGGCATATGAATCCCATATTAGGGTTTTTGCACTGATTTCAAAAAATTCTAAGTTGATTCTAATGTTTCTAGCTTCTATGATGTTTGGAATAAGTGCAATTACAATTTTCAGATGAAATTCAATGATGCAAGATGGAAAAATACAATCTATATGCACTTTCACTAATGCAAAATTTAGAAACCTTAGATACAAATTAACTAATGTAAAACCTAATGCAAAGTTAATGCGGGCTAGATCTAGGGTTATGATGTACTCCAAATCAGAAATGAGGGTGTTCTAAAGGCTAGGTTCACCAAAATGAAAGGAAGAAAATGGTAGCTCTTATGGTTTAGGACATAGAACGACAAGTTTTCTATACCTCTCATTCAAGGAAACCCTAGAGATCTCAATCCAATGGTGGAATGAGGGAAAGAGATCTGCTATAAGGATGTCCTAGGGTATGATTAATGATTAAAAGGGGGTTCACCACCAAGCTAGGGCTTGGAAAGACTAGTAATATGCAAGAACTAATATCAAAAGCTAATGATATGCAAAGCTTCACTAAATGACCTAGAAATGAATGCAAAACAAAACAGGAAACTAAGAAGTAAAAAATGTGCACTTGGAAACCTGAATGTGTTTGGAATAAGCTTCAAAATTCCAAAAAATGCATACTTTAGGGAACATTGGGACTCATATGCCAAGTTGGGTGTATCAGTCCTAGAATAGGGTTTCTAGGTTGTAACAGGAATCTGGTAGTAGACTCAAAATCTTTAGAAATCTAGAAAATTTCTTGTACTAGGACTCATATGCCACTTGTGGTGTGTCAATCCTATTTTTCTTTTTCAAAAATTCAAAGTCCAGATCTACTCTCCAATCCATGCTCTTCCTTCCTGACTTAATTTTTAGATCTAAACCTGTAAGAAGACCTGCAAAATAGAATATAGTGTTGATTTGCTTATGGGGGGTTTGCCTCAGTCAAACCCCTAGTTTGGTAATTAAACCTTGATAAAAATGATGGATCTTGAAAGTAAATATATGAAGATAAGCCCTAATCTTATGTGTATCCAAGATTAGGAAATCTGAAATGCAATGCAACCCTATTCTAATGTGCTAGAATGAGATGCATGAATGAAAGACAACAAAGCATAGACCATAGTTGAATCTACTATCATGTCAATATTAGGAAGGGGAAAGTCATCTTTTAAAGATGCTTTATTAAGATCATGAAAATCCATACACATCCTAATATGATTATCAAGTTTTGCGACTATGACAATGTTTGAGATCCATAGAGAGTAATCAATAGGGTGAATAAAGCCAACTTCAAGGAGTTTTTCAATCTCAGCTTTAACCAATATAGCTATCTTAGGATTCATATTATGTATCTTTTGTCTTACTGGTTTGGTATGTTGTTCAAGGACTATGTTATGTGTCACTATCTTAGCATCAATACTTGGCATGTCTAAATAGGTCCAAGCAAAGATTTCATGAAATTCGTGCAATAATGTTGCATGATCTTCTTGTCATCCTCATCAAGAAAATTTCCTATTTGAATCACTCTTTCTTCATTAGATGTGTCCATCGATATGTTAATTATCTCTCCCATAGGGAGTGAATTTTTTCTTGAAACTTCAGAGATATGTTCTTCCCCATCTTTGTCAACATTACTCATTTCCTTCTCTTCATCCATTTGTCTACTACTAACCATAACAAAAGTGACTCCTTATTTTTTAGGGGGAGTTGGTGACTTACCATAAACTCCTAACATTTATTTCAAGGCTTCATCATCTTCAAAGTATTCCAATGATTCATCACATGATGTATCAATCAAATCGAGATGCTTTAAAGTGAGATTATCTTAGAAGAACTGCACATGATAGTATTGATGTTGAGTGAAGGTATTTTTGTTGCTTTTGTTATTTTAGAAGGACAATATCCAAGACTAGTCTTTGTTTCTTGTGTGTTAGGATCTATAGGAACATAGATGCCTTGTTCTTTCATGCCACATCCTTTACCACTATAACCAATTTGTTTCAAGAGCTCATAACCTCTTCCATAAATCCTTTCCATTTCTTTTGGATTTAGTGGTTGTTAGTTAACTTCATCAAAGTTTGTTTTATAACTTATGTATTTTTCTAAAATGGATGAAGTAGATGCTTGTGAGGGTTCTTCCAAGTTTTGTGTTGACATTACTGCCAGTTCTTTTCCCTTTTCATTTGAACTTTTTTGATGTGATCTTATACTCTCCCATAAATTATGTAGGTGCAAAATATAAGGAACCCCAATCATCATCAAATAGACTTGTGATTTCCTTAGTATTCTTTTCTTTTTCTTCCTCTTGCATAATTTCCACTTTTGAAGTTGGTATCAATATTTTCAAAGGACTTTCTTTATCTTTCTCAGTGTGTAAACACCTTTCTAGTTCAAGATTAGCTTTGACTGTGTACACTTGGTTATTATAGACATATTTCATTATATGATGAAGGGTCGAAGGAACTGCTTGCATCTCATGAATCCATGGTCTTCTTAATAGAATATTATATGAAAGATCTCGAGGCATATCATGGACAAGAGTTTGCAATGTAACTTTTTTTACTGTAATAAGGGATTCCCAAAATGGAAAATAAGTCCAAAGGGTGGAAATAGACCCTATCTTCCTACATTCATTAGGAAATGATATCCTGATCACAATGAATTGATTAATAACCCTTAGGTGAATCAACCCAAAGTAAGAATATTTAGATTTCCTTATGCTTGAAGGACAGGGGTCAAGGTCAAACAACACTTTGGGGAGGAAAACTAAAAATAGAAAATCAACTCCAAAATGCAATATACCACTTGGATCTTGAAGATTAAGCATGAAAATGAGAGAAACAACAAAGTTTCTAGAAAATATGGGAAGGAAAAACACTATGCAGTTATCATAAAATGTTGTTTCTGCAAGCCTATTAGGGACTCATTCGCCCATGGGAAAAAGGGTCTAGGTTTCCTATTCTGTAAAATCTAAATACGAGATCTAAGCGTAAAACCTGCACTTCTTTCTTGTAACTTTGAACCTTCGCTCTTGGATATGAATTTGTGACAAATATGCAAAACAAAAATTATTGTTTGGTGGTGGATAGGGGTTTGCCTTGGTCAAACACCTAGTTTGGTAATTAAACCTTGATGAAGAGAATAGATCTGGAACATGAAACTTGTGCGTGTAAGCCCTAATCTTAAGTGCATCTAAGATTACAAGAGCTTAAATGCAAAGAAACCCTACACAAATGTGTTAGAATAGGATCCCTAAATGAAATAATGAATAGTGGCAAAGACCTACTTTGGGAGATATCAAATCACCCTAATAGATCACAAATATGAATATACCTTCCTTTAGGCAGAAAGTAGAATGATAATAGAAGATGGAACCACTTAGGAAACAAGTCATTAGGATTGGTTGAATGGCTTGGTGTATCACCCAAAACCTAGAATCCATCCTGATCCCCCATAGGCATCTATCATCAATCTTTAACAATGCTTTATCTCATTGACAAAATAAGCTTGAAGACTTGCAAAAACAAATAGAATGTTGCTCCAAGACTTCAAATTTGAATGCTTGATTGATTTATCCTTGCTCTTGAATGCAAATCCTTGTGATCTCATGTGAATCTCTTGCTTGTCTAGTAAAAAATGATTAAAAGACTTAGCTTTATAGGATTCCTTTCTAATTTCCTATTTATTAGATCCTAAAAGCCAACACTTAGAATTTGAATTTAGGACCTTAAAATGCCACCAAAAAATGTTTAAATTTGAATTTGTGAACTTAAAGGGGACCCATTTTCCCATTGGTGAATGGGTCCTGACCTAAAAGTTTAGGACCTAATTTATTTCGGGGCATTAAATTAATTATTAGCAAATTTATTCAATGCAGGCTATAGTGTCGGGAAATAAATAAAACAGGCCTTGGGATGCATAATAAAAGGTATTAGGGGCCCATTAATGAGGTTTAAAAATGCATAAATGAAAGGTCACTAAAATAGGTCCAAACTAAGTGTGAAATTGTACTTTCACTTAGAAAGGAGTACAATTTTCTACACTACAAGAAGGTGAACCACTTAATTAATATCCATGTTCACACGAACAATGACACTCCTAGATTGTGTGAGTGTAATTGTGCCATGTAGGTGTTGCAAATGAAATATGAATTTTTTTTTAATCTATTTTTTACCACTAATGTCTTGAGTGCAAGATTGGGGAATTATAGGAAGGGATTTTTCTATGCAAGCAACATAGAAAATATGAAAGGATAAAAAGTTGATAGAAAATAGTCAATAATGAGATCTAAAACCATTATGGAATGTAACCCTAATGGACAACACAATGTAGGTAGGATGGGTAATAAAATAAAGCTTTGGCAAGAAAAAACCTTAATGATCACATAAAAGTATAATTAAACCTTAGGTGTATCTCATACACAAAAGGTTAGCCATAAAAAGAAGATTTAGAACCCTAATGAAGAAAGAAGAAAACCCTAACTTGGGGAAACCCCCAAGTCATGTAAGAAAATGTTGAGTTCAATATAAATGTAAGGGAAAAATATCCCTTTTACATATCTCTAGGATAACTAAATAAATGCAAATTAACAAGCAAATGATTACACTATTATAATCATACTTGGGTCTAATAGTTAGAATAAATGTATAAAAACTAAATTTGAGGGTTAGGGATATCAAGCTCGAAAAATGATGATAGAAGAATGATGTGTAAGTTGCATAAAATTATTTGATCACTATCAAATAGTTAATCATCAATGTGTAATGACCATCTCAAGTTCTTTTTCATCTTAGAAAACTACACAATTCATTCTTGGGCACCACAATGTTGATCCTAAGTATTTCAAACTTCATTTGTTGTGTACATTTGATTCATGATGCACAAAAAATGATTTGAAAGAATATGTTCTTGAAAAATTATTCACCTTTGTCTTCCAAATTGATAAACTTGTTAAGGTGGTGTCTAAGGACATTGCTTAAGAGTGCAAACTTGGTAGGTGAATGACTTCTTTTAGGTCAAATCCCTTTGGGTGGTCAAGTTAATTTAGCAATAAGAGATATTGCAGGCAATATATGGAGACATGCAAATGACATATAATTTGATGATTTGGATACGATTCTTTAATGTCTCTTGTAAATTGAAATTCATGCTCTAATTATGCTCCCACATGAACTTAAGTGCACAATAAATGTCTTTATATATAATGACATAACAATATGTCACACAAACATTTGTTAAGTTAGTTATAATAACTAGTAGTAGCAAGTGATAATGTTCATATTTGAAGCTTTTGATTTTATATTCATTTATGTAGGCCTCAAGATTAAACAAGGTCAATCCTAAGCCATTTAGAAATGAACCTTAGACTAAAATGATAATGTTGAAGTAGGAAACAAATATCTAGAAGTGTAAATAAGTGTAGAACAATGATACGTAAGTATCAAGTGTATGAAAATAAATGTAAATAGAAACAATCAATGATGAATAGAAATCGAACTCGAACCAAACTACACATAAGAATATATTAATATAACATATTGTTACATAAAAACATTCCCATCAAAATCAAAGCAAAACTAAATAAAAAATAATATAGATATTTGTGATATTACTATCATGGATCAATGGTTTTGACTCATAAAACTACATGATTGAATCGGATAACAATATCACAATTTAACATGCTGTGGAAAATACCTCCTACTTGCCAATTTGACCATTATAACAATTTATTGGATCTGAATAGGTTGGCCATAATTGTTGAAAGATAAGATCCTCTACAGGTAATGGCCCCCATACATTGTATTCGCCGTCGCTGGCAATTAAAGGGATGTATGTGGTGAGCAGGACTCCACTGTGATCCGACCCTCGATTTGAAAAAGACAGTTGTCTGAAATAGTACGATAAGATCTGATTTAGTACAATATTCCAAGTACAGTTGCCGCAAAGAACTATCGAATAGAATAAAACAAACAAGAGCCTTGACCACAAGGGCACTGAAATCTGCGCGGCGCTCGTCAAGGGTTGGGTACACATCTTGTCTGCCCACTATCCCTTCAGATTAAAGATAAGTATGCAGGGCACTTTCCTAGTTGGGTTCCCCACACACAAGCGCCGACATTTTTGACTCTCTTTTCCCGTATGTACGATTGCACGACACCAATCTTGTGTCCAAAATTCTAGAACATGTGAGCCGTACTTGTCTATGGATTTAACTCGAAGCGGGCTCTGCGGAATTGCAAGAAACTTCGCAGTCTGCTCCCACGGGGCCGCCCTCCGCAAATTATTTGATAGTAATAGAAATGGACTTTTCACAGTTTACCATGCCGGCTCTGGTTTGAATTTACAGGAAGTTACAAATTCAACGTTACATATTCAACATTGGACGTCTCTTTCTACATTGAAATCTCAAAATTCAAATGGACAGATAGAGATCCTGAGGCGCGCTTACGAAAAGGAAAAGTAGTTGGACTTCGTAACTGCCATACGGGAACAGGGCAGCGACTATCAGCAATTGGTTTTTTAATCGAAGTCGCCGTATGTCTAGAGATATTTTGTAATGGTTCATTTTTATTTTCAATTAATTAATAAATACAGTCAAATGTGGATTCTTTGGTTGCATGGACAGTAAGTAGTAGCATCATGTGGCTTTTCTATACGAGGGAAGTGATGTATTAAGACAAGGGAAGGGTTTAACATGTTTAAACTATCAAAGACAGGTTTTTAGATTGAATTTTGATGACACCACCTTGATGAGGGAAGGGCAAGTTGTGTCCTCAGAGATAATAAGGATGATTTTGTGAGAGGTGCCTTCTTTTTGTGGACATAAGTTTACTAATAAAGTAGAATGAAATTTTTTTGTTGAAAGTTTGATGTTGGTGGTTCTTATTAATTGTACAAGAATTTGATTGTGGAAGGGATTCGGTGTTTGTTGCGTTTGATTGGAAAAAGACATTTGTTGTTGGAAATTAAAATTGTTTCTAGAAGAAGTTTTAGATTTGAGTAAGAATTTAAAAGAATTATCTTTTCACTATTATACAGAATATAACAAGTCAAAGGGTATCTTGTCCAACATAGGAATTGATCCTTGCCTCATTGAAATTAGAAACCAAGGTTTGGGTGGATGGAGAGATGGGTTTAAGCAATCTCATTGGTTCACATTGCATTTTGAAGGTCGTCTAGGTCTTAGTTTTTCACCTTGTCACTTTTTGTAGGTTTAGTGATTAGTTGAGGGGGTGAGGCCTCATTATGATGGGTGAATTGACACTTACTTCATTCATGTGATGCACAGCTACCTCTGCCTCCATTTTGTGATGATAACATTTTCTTGTGAGGCTTGGATACTTCGTCCTCCAAAGCAAGTATCAACTCTCTCTTCTACCTCTCTAGTTTAACACAATATGCCACTTTTGGTAGGGATTCTCATTAGAATGGTGTAGTCTTAGGTCCTCGGGTCTCTAGACCATTTTCACTATTTCAAATTTGATTGTGTTGAGCAGATTAAGAAATTCTTAGGCCCAAATGATTTGGTGAATAATGGCAATTCTTGGTCACAAATCTCTATTATTAAAGTTTTCATGGTTAAGTTGAGTGTTTTGGTGATGAAGCCTCTGGTACAAAAAATGATTATCTCACTACTTTTACATAGTTTAGAGTTCTAGATGTAGTTATGGAGGATTCAGATGGGAAATCAAATGGTTGTGAGTTTTTCCCTTGTCTTGATGACATTTTGTGTAATTTGAAGAGACAAACCTACATAATCTCTAAACATGTAATGGAGGTGGTGACTATCTAGATGGATTTCTCTATAATGTTTAAAACCTTCCTACTCACTCATGGAGATGGTAATTTGGTCCTCACAAGCCCCTACTCTCTATGTTACCATAATATGTTTCATATTTAAATATTAGGAGTAATTAGAATTTTGATATGATCAAGACATTTATATGAATTTGGGTAAATATTATATTTGAAAATTGCATGAAAATTATGGTATGATGATATTAACCTTTTATGATTAATTTTTAGAGTTAGTTCACATCATAATTATCTAATTTATTTATAGGAACAATAAATTTTATCTAGTTTTGCTTTTGTAGTTTTGATTTTTTGCATGAATAAAGTGAGAGTAGAGACTTATCACTATATATTAATTTGTAAAAAAAGATACATGTTTATCATCAAACATAAAAAATTAACCCCGAGTTTGATGACATCAACCCTTGAATAATTCCTTTGTAGACATATATATCACCATGCTCATCTATTATATAAATAACAACAGGAAATAAAGACTATCTCTAGACTATAAAACCCTACTAACTATTGCAAATAAAATTTAAATTTATGTATAATTTATAAAAAAAAGACCCTAAACAAAACCTATTCATATATATAGAGGAAATCATTTTGAAAAAAATTACATCAGCAAAAACCTAGAGACACAATCACATACTTTTAGTATGCAAGACAAAACCAAATAACCTTAGGATTCTCTCTCCTAGTCAATTTTGAGTCATCATTCTACTTCATCAATGCTAGGATTAAGTCATCATTTTCAAGGTGTCTCTAGGTTTGTAGGGTGTTAGTAGAAAATAATTTTGTAATAATATTCCACCTATAGTTTGTAAATGCATTCATAAGGGATGAGGGGCTTCATCAAGTTATCAACATAAAAAAAAATTATTTGTGAAAAATTATTATCTCCTCGAGTTGGGCACCTGGAAAGGAGTGAAAGGTGTCTCTTGGTGTTCCATATAAGTGATTGATAGCATCCCCACGTAGGGAAATTGGAAATTAAGGAAAATATGTAATTTGTGATCACCAACATAGGTGAATTTACACATTCCAAGAGAGTTCCAAGGAGTGGTATATTTTTTTTTTCAAGAAGATTTTGGGTTCCATGTTTAACCATGGTTTGAACACCTCTTATTTGACAAACTTCTAGTGATATCCTTCTTTCATATTTCCTATAAATTGGAGTCTTGGCATGATCTAGTGTTAATACATGATTTTGAGTGCTTTTGCTAAGAGTTCATAGGCACACAACTACTATCATAAGTAATACAAAGAAGGATTGAAGGAAGTGTGTTGTATTGTAATATTTTTTAAGAAGATAATACATAATTGACATCTCTTTTTAGTGGATTTTTTTCTTGCAAGTTTTTATACACATATCTATTTTGTAATGTGATGTTCTCATGGGGTTTGTTGATTTCTTGTGTTATTGATTTTAATTCCTAAATCTCTTAATATCATTCTACAATTAAGAACCCTTAATTGAATGGTATTTCATAAACAAGCATACTTAATGTTGCATTCACATATTTAATCTTAGATTTTTATTATGTAGTAGTTTACCTTTGTTATCCCAACATTTGGTATTAGAACTTGGCCCCCTTTGGTTTCTATAATTGGAAATGTTTATTGTGGGATTTATCATTAATTTTATTTTGTAGATTTGTGTGGAAGCCATGATTTAGTTACATATTGTATAAATATTAAAAAAAATCAATCAATATAATTATAAGTTGATGAAATCACAACGAAAGCTCCTAAAAAAAGAACAATGACTAATGAAAAAATAATTAAAACCTTGAAATAAGATGAATAAAAAACACAATCAACAATATAACTTTTTCTTCTACTAGAAAATCCTACCACTTATTCCCTTGAAAAAGGATAGGTGAAAATTATCAATCTAAAATCCCTTTAAATGTATTAGAAGATCCTACTAGTTGTTGCAAGCACAATAGAAGAAAACAAATAAGAGCCTTGACAAGAACTGCTCTAGGATTTGTGTGGCCAATTTTTGTTAATCCCAAACAAGAATCCCTTTAGATTTTAGATAACTACAATAGGATACTTGCTTGGTCGGGTCCCCCACACACAAGCCCCAAAACTTCTCACCAAATTTTTTCGTATGTACAAGTTCGTCATTTGCATGATACCAATCTTGTATCATTTGGCTATGTGTTGAAAATTCTTGAACCTAAGATATGAGCAGTACTAATAAAGATGAGAGGTGTCTTATTTTTTTATCATATGTTTAATAATAAAGTGGTTGAAGGTTTGATGTTGGTGGCTTTTATTAATTGTAATAATTTGATTGTGGAAGGGGATCATGTTGGTTGTGTTTGGTTTGGACAAGATATATGTCAATTATTGGAAATCAAAATTGTTCAATTTTGGATTTGAGTAAAAATCTAAGAAAGTTATTTCTTTTTTATTATTATAGAAAATATAATGAGGTGAAGGATTTCTTTTCTAACAAAAGAATTGATCTTTTCCCCTTTGACAATGGAAATCAATGTTTGGGTGGATGGATAGATGGTTTTAAGTGATGCCATTAGTTTACCTTTTAGCCTCAAGGTTGTTTAGGTCTTAGTTTTAGAAATTGTTTCTTTTTGTGTTTTTTAGGTGTAGTGATTGGTTATTGAGGGGGTGAAGTCTCATTATGAGGAATGAATTGACACTTACTTCATGCATGTGAAGTGGTTACCTCATTTTATCCTCACTCAATTTCTTTATGCCTCCATTTTGTGACAATATCATTTCCTTCTGAGGTTGGGATACTTTTTCCTTTAGAGAAATTATCAACTCCTTGTGAGGCTTGGATACTTTTTCCTTTGGATGACATTAACTTGTAGACTATTTCCTTTTAAATGTATCAAAATAGTCTACCATTGATTCCTTATGGAAATGGATAGGTGAAATTTATCGATCCAAAAGTCTTGTGAAATAATATATTTTAAAATAAATTTATTTTCTCTAAAAATGAAACAAGGTGAATTAATAACAAAACATTTACTTTCATTGAATTTAATTTTGATTTAGTTAACCTCTGTATATGCCAGTTGAGATAAATGAGGAAAATATGTTCATTATTATTCTATGTACTTTTCTTGACTCATTAGAGAGTATGATTTGTTCTATTATTTATAATCTAATAGATCACAAGTTGGGCTTCCTTACTGCAACTTTTTTGGCATAGGAAATGAGGAAGAAAGCCACTATGGATAGTATTACATATGGTCTTCATATTAGAAGGTCTAAGGAAAGAGGAGGATCTAAGGGAGAAAAGAGAAAGCTATGTTTTGAGGCCAATTTAAAACTTTGGAAAGAGCCGAGTGAAGTGTGAAGAAGGAATGTAGAAATAAGAAGAAATAATTATATAATTCCTCCACAAAAAGTCCTCAAATGAAGGTATAAAGCTTGAAGCCTTTCTTGCAATAATATTATCCTGATCATTGGTTGGTTGACTCAGGATGCTCAAATCACATGACTCATCATAAGGATCGGTTCTCATCATTTGAAACATATGATGGTGGGAAGGTGTTCCTTATTGACAATCGTTCACATATCTAATAGTTAGAAAATTAAAGGTACAATTGTGTTTCTATGATGGGATGATACAAAATTTCTTATATGATTTTAATATTCTTGGATTATAGATAAATTTAATTTCTATTTCAAACTTGAATGATTCATGATTTTATGTAACATAATTTGATAAGATTGGTTGTAGATTGGTGAGAAGAAACTTGATGGTAGAAAAAGGGTCAAGAATGAAAATCTTATTTGAGTTTACCACAATACTATTTATAATTCAACCTATGTAACTAAAAAATATAAAAAATAAATTATGTATGTTGTGGAACCATAGATTAGGTCACATAATTGGAAAGGGTTTAAAGACTTTTATTAAACTATATGCTCATTTGAATGTTGTAGCCCTAAACCTCAAATTTATTCCACATGTATATAAGAATGTATATGTATAAATTTAAAATTTCAACTAAAATATAAATTTATTAGACTTACATGCATAAGAAAGTACTTAAAAAATTATCATCAAAGGTCTCACAAGTCTATTATGACTATGAGGATATGAAGTGCCACTCTAAGAAATCATGTCATGATAATGCAAAATATTCACTTAGAGAGAGGAGAGGCCATCGTGAAGCTCATGTAGACCCCCAACCTAGAGTTATCATGAGATTGATATGGGCACAACATATTTTGTTACAATATCATGGTTGAGTGAGTTTTTGTATGTGAAATAAATTAGCATGACATATTATATGAGAACCCATTGGGATCATTTTGATTTCTAATATATCTTTTGAGATAAGATTTATGTAAATGGATGTGTTATGGAGTGTGATCTTGTGTTGAAGTATGTGTTATAGTTATGATTATATTGTATGATATGTATTTTGGTTTATGGGTGGATTTGTAATGCAATAAAGGTTTAAAAGAGTATGATCACACATGCAAGATGATAGCAATGGAAATGATAATTATATATTGTCATATAAGAAAGTGAAAGGAAATAATGGGAGACACATGATCAACCCTTAGGAATTCATAAATCCCTATGGATGTGTTGATTTTATAGTGTTATTCTTCAATCAAGAATAATGTAATGAATTGAAATTTATTGATCTAAAAAATATCCTTAATGAGACTTAGGACAAGATAGAAAATAAGATATACTTGTTACCTAATTTTTAGCTTTCAGCTGAAATTAGGTAACTTAGTGTTTATTCTTTTGGTGTTTTTGTTTAAATATTTAAAAGATAAACCATAGTCTGCTAAGTTCATTAATATGCATAAAAGAGATTGTCAAGAACAAATTGCATTTTATTCCAATGTCACAATTATAGACAAATGAGAAAGAGAACCATGTGTATTGCAAATGTAATCTTTATTGATAATCATGAGAGTATAAATGTCCCTCACAAGCCAAGGGACTAGCTATCCTAATGCTAGTAAAGAAGAAATCATACACATATGGATACCAAATTAAAATTTGTATATAACATGAAAATGGACCCATCATTTCTTGGTGGAATGATGAGTCTCATTGACTTGTCCTTGCATCATCTCTGTTGCTCTGCTTTCATTTGACACCCTTCTCGTTTCTCCTAGGTTTCCTGGATTGGATTAAAACAACGCTATTAGAGCAATGAAAGATCCCTGATCAAAATTATATGCAAAACATCCATAAACATGCGATCAAATATCTAAAAGCATTAAAATAACAACATGCCATAAGTGTGTTGGCATATGGCTTCTAGTGTTGTCATTGATGGGAACCTAAGTCATTATTTTGGTTTGCACATCAAGATTTGTTCATACCGATAGGTAGAGTAAAGAACAAAGTTTTATCGGAAGTGAAAATGAAGAACAGGGTATCCAGTCAATATATCGATCTGTATGCTTCACCAGATTATCTTTTTGAGTTGTGGATCTCAGGGAAAATTGTCAAGTATCTATTTTATCTTATTGTAAAGTTTTATGATGTCTCATTAATCGGTGTATGAGTTAGGAGATTTGGCAAGATGATTTTCTATTTATTAGCTCATGGTGGCCGACTCAGTGAATATGGCATGTCGCAGATGTATAAGGAGTAATTGTTTAAATGTTTCTTCTGTTGAAGATTTTGTTTTGGGTCCTAGCTACGGCTTTGGCTGACTTATGTGGGTATGCATCAAATATTTAATGTGGATTGAGCCAACTATTGGAAAATATTTTTATTGTGTTGAAGCCGACATATAGTGATTGAATTCTTGCCAGCTCGAATATATATAAGAGATTGATTAATTCATTTTGAAGAGTGAGCAGATGCATATTCGAAATGTACAATTAGCAAAAGGGTTGTTGAGCAATTTGGAACAATTTCACTTCTGCAGAAGAGGATTTTTGTAAAGTGAATTAAGGCATAGCAGAACAAAATGCAAAATCAAATAGAAGACCATCCAGAATTTGATCTATGAGCTTCACTGGAACTGAAACTAGGAATTTATAGATGCTACTTTCTCAGCTCAACTTTTTGTTGTAATTCAAATATATTGTAATGTAGTGAGCCTTCCTAATTTTGAGTAGTGAGCTCTAGGCAATGCACCTGAATGCATGTGCATTCCCCTTTTTTTCTCATAATTTTAACAGAGTATAAATTATGGATTAACCTCCACTGTGGTTTTTCCCCTAGTAGGGTTTCCATGTAAAAATATTCATGTTACGGTGTTTTGATTTTCTCCTTCATGTGCTTGCATCTTTACTTTTGTTGAAATGTTGTAAATGGTTTAAGATCTAAATTGAAATATAAATATTGTTGAACACTGATTCACCACCCTTTCAGTGTTCCTTGAGTCCAACAATTGGTATCTGAGCAAGGTTCCTCTATAGGAAGTTTAATAGCTTGAGGTGGATCTTGGAATGCAATGGACTCTGGTGGTCTTCAACAACAACTTTTGGTGGCAGTTGATGATGATCAGTCTAAAGTAGAAGTCCTAGAATTAAAAGAAAATCTTGAGGATGCTGAAAAATTCATTCAATAATTGAAGGATAAAATCAACGAGTCAAGTGAAAAGAGGAAGGAACTATGTGATTAGCTGAAGTAGAAAGAAAGTAAATGCTCAGAAGATGTTCACTTGAATCAGACCCTAAAAGAAATAATTGAAGAATGTGAAAAGCTTGCTAGGAGCAATGCTACCCTAAAGCTTGAAATGGAATTTGTGGCGATGAAGCTAACTAAGGAGATTGAAGAAAGGAAGAAGAATGAGGAGAATCTGGCCCAGTTCTTAAAAGAAAAATCTAAAGAATGCAACAAAGTTAATAGTGGATTCATTCAGTTGGAGATTGAACTGCAACAATCCAGAAATAATGAACAAGAACTTGAAAGATAGTTATTCTCAGAGATGAACTCACTACTGCAAATGAATACAAGGAGAAGTTTAAGATCAGTTCTGCTAACCTTGATAAGTTGACTAAAGGTCAGAAGGATGCAAATGACAAGCGAGGTCTTGGATATGAGAAGGGAGAAAGTTCTAGATTTGAACATAAAGATTCCAGACAAAAAAATCAGATGAACAAAGGTAGAAGGTATCTGGTAAGACAACCCAATGCTCAAAAGTTTAATGGTCACTACTTTGCTTGTAATAAATTTGGTCATATGGCTTCTCAGTGTAGAAGTAAAATGAATTCAAGCAGTCCATCATTTCCTGGTCAGTGTCTCAGTTGCAATAAGTTTGGTCATAAGTCAATTGAATGCAGAAGTATGTCTGTTAGTGTAAGGAATGGTAAATGTTACAGGTCTGTGGAAGATTTGGGCAAGTTTCTAATCAATGTAGATCAAGAGGAAATCAATAGAATGAATGGTATAGACAAAGAAATCTCGTGTGTTACAATTGCAACAAATTTGGTCACACTACAAGATTCTGCATGAACATAAACATGGATAGAAGAGGTCTAGTATACAATGGCAGAATTTCACAAAAAGAAGATAAAGGAAAAGGGAAAGTGACTGTGGACGAAATAAGAGATCAGATGAAGAAAACATGGGTAAAGAAAAGTGAATCTGATGAAGGAAATAAGCCCACACCAGAAGCATTAATCTGGTAATTCCTTTGGAAATTGATCTTAGGCCATTGGCCTAGGGTTTCAAGAAAATCCTTTGTCCCCCTATCAGTAGTTGGCACCAGAATCTAGGAAGTTGACAGTAGTTGTGCTAATAGTTTACAAATGTAGTGGTGATCACTTGTGTAGAAATTTGAAAAGTAGAAGGTCCGTAGATGAATTTTTCTTTTGTTGTCTGAGAAAGTAGAGTAACCAAAACATCTAGGGAAAAACATTTAATGTGGCAAAAAGGTTAGGTGTGCGAGTTATAAAAGGGTATTTGGAACCCTCATTTCTCACCTTGAATTGAAGAATAATAGAAGGAGAGAATCTGCAATATAATTTTGAAGGAGTAAAGTCAATTCAGCAGCGAATTCATCAGGTATTTTAGTTGCTTATAGAATTCTCACTCAATTTTTTGATCAGTAAAAACTTGTTTGGTACGGAAAGGAAAATAAAGCAAGTCAAAGGAATGGTGAATTTGGATGAATATAGTAGTGAGAATATTAGGGATGTGAGAAATTTATTGCCAACCGATGAATTGAAGTGGCTTGAAGGTGTGAAACAAAAAAATTTAGACATTTGGAGTGAATTTTCTTATTTTGATAATGCAGAAGTGGTTAGGTTTATCCTATATATATTGAATGATGACATTCTAACTATGGATAAACCCTATGTCATTTTGAAAGGGGTGATCAAGAATCTAATTGGATTATGCCATGTTGGGGATATACTGAAAAATAAGTCAATTCAGAACAAGGAAGTCGAAACCCTAACCGGAGTAACTAGAGATTAGAGGGCGTTGATAATTTTGATGATCAAAGATTTGATAACAAGGTACATTGCTCATGGAATCTCATACAAAATATTTTTTAGAAAAAGGGAAGGAACAACTTCGGTAGGTGTAGTTTACATCTCTCATAAGATGATAATGGAGGATCATGACTTTGACTTGTGTGGATTGCTAAAAGATCAATTAATGGAAAATGTGCAACTAACAAAGGAGGCAGATTACCCCTTCAGGTTTGGTACCTTGGTCATATGTCTTGTGATGTATCTTCTAAATTGCTTGCCTCAAATTGATAATGTCGTATGGAAGGAGAATGAATTGGTTTGTAAATAGATTTTTGAACATTCTAATACTTTGGCAAATTGTGAGCAAGAGTATGCAAATTTCTTTAAAGAATTGCTAGGGAAGTTTGGAGAAATTAGCATTTCTATTCTGGTAAAAGCACTTGAGGTTGGATCCTCTTCTGGTGAGATGGAGAGGAAGAAGAACAGAGAACAAGAGATTGTTGATTACACTCCTCCGACACACAAGACTCCAAAAATTGAAGGAAAAAGGTAAAGAGCAAGTGATTGTGGACATGTACCAGATGAGGAATCTGATGAGAACACTCCAAGGGATGAACTGTACTCAATTGAACTAGATGTAGTAATGGAAAAAGGAAGCGAAGAAGAAGGTGTTTTGTCCAAAGTAAAGATATTGCAACTTATTCAGGAGAAAGATGGGATGTAAAAACTTATTGACTTATGGTTTGATAGACCCTCATATGAGCAAGACCTGATTGAGAGCACACTAAGTACTTATTTTGTGCACAATAACATTGGTTTGGAGAGTATGCAAAATTTATTTCTTGAAGAGATGATTGAATGCATTAAGGAAGCCATGGTCTCTGAGTCACAGGACAAGAAAGAGGAAGAAATAATTCTACATCTGAAGGAGCAGTTCAGGCTATCTCTTACCAAACTAAAAAGGAAAATGAATGTGTTGAGGCAATGCATAAATACAACAAATAACATCTACAACTATTGTCTTTGTTGGCCTCATGTAGTTGGGAGATACAAAGTCAAGCTAGAGTAGATTCAAGCTAAGCTGAACAAAATTGGGCAGGATTATAACATGTTTCAGGATTAGGATGGTGCAGTCAAGAAAAGGATTCAAGAGTTGTAGTTTGAGCATACAAAAGTTCAATTCAATAAAAACAACCTTGTGGACACCTTTTGGAAAGTGACAGATTTAACCGAATGTAGACTGGAGCAGTTAATTGAGGTTTTGAGGAAAGGAGAGAAATTAGAAGAAGCAATCACAATTCCAGAATCTCTCATCCAGATGATCAACTAGACATCTGAGAACAACAGTTTGATCTTAATCATTGGGATTTCAATAGAAGCTTGGAGGAAATTTCTTCTGAAAATGAAAGATAAGTACAAGATAATTTTGTGACTCAAGTAGCAGCTGTATTTCTTCAAATTTTGATCCAATTTTTGAATTATCTAGAGGAGAGATCCAAAATATGTTTTTCATTGATGTAAAAGGGGGAGAGAGAGCATTGAAAAATACCTTATCATTCTAAGGGGGAGCTATGTTTTGAATTGTGTTTTGAAATTTTGAAATTTGGCAGCGTAATCATATTGGTTCCAACACTTAGTATCATTTTTCACTAAGTGTTGCCATCAATGCCAAAGGGGGAGATTGTTGGAATATGGCTTCTAGTGTTTTCATTGATGGCAACCTAAGTCATTATTCTAGTCTGCAAATCATAATTTGTTCATACCAGTAGGCAAAGTAAAGAACGGAGTTTTATCGAAAGTGAAAATGAAAAATAGGGTATCCAGTCAATATGTCGATATGTATGCTTCACCGGATTATCTTTTTGAGTTGTGGATCTTGGGGAAAGTTGTCAAGTATCTATTTTATCTTATTGTTAAGTTTTGTGATGTCGCATTAATCGGTGTACAAGTTAGGAGATCCAGCAAGATGATTTTATGTTCATTAGCTCATGGTGGTCAACTTAGTGACTATGGCATGTCGCAGATGTATAAGGATTAATTGTTTAAATATTTCTTGTGTTGAAGATTTTGTTTTGGGTCCTAGCTATGGCTTTGGCCAACTTATGTGGGTATGCATCAAATATTTAATGTGGATTGAGTCAACTATTGGGAAACATTTTTATTGTGCTGAAGCCAACATATAGCGATTGAATTCTTGCTAGCAGATATATATAAGAGATCAATTAATTCATTTTGAAGAGTGAGTGGGTGCATATTTGAAATGTACGAATAGAAAAAGGATTGTTCAGCGATTTGGCACAGTTTCACTTGTGTAGAAGAGGATTTTTGTAAAGCTAATTAAGGCAGAGTAGAACGAAGTGCAGAATTAGACAGAAGGTCCAAAATCTAATCTATGAGCTTCACCAAAATTGAAACCAGGCATTTATAGATGCTACTTTCTCAGTTCAAATTTTTGTTGTAATACAAATATATTGTAAGGCAGTGAGCCTTCCTAATTTTGAGTAGTGAGCTCTAGGAAGTGTGCCTAAATGCAAGTGCATTCCCCTTTTTTTCTCATACTTTTAACAGAGTATAAATTGTGGATTAACCTCCATCGTGGTTTTTCCCCTAATAGGGTTTCCACGTAAAAATCTCGGTGTTATGGTGTTTTGATTGTCTCCTTTATGTGCTTGCATCTTTACTTCTGTTGAAATGTTGTAAATGGTTTAAGATCTAAATTGAAATATAAATATTGTTGAACACTGATTCACCCCCCCTCTTAGTGTTCCTTGAGTCCAACAAAGTGTCCCTAAAAATAAGAAAAGAGTGATCAAACACACCTATGATATGCTTTGTTTATCTAACTATTTGTTCCTTGTGCAGATTTAAGACAAGTCTTGTTACTGTTCTGATTTAACTAATTACAACATGTGGGGTAAATGTGGCTCCCACGAGGATAGAGCTCAACATGCTACCCTCTGATGTTTTAAGAGGGGTAGGAAATTGAGCAACTCGATCAAAGTTAGACATGTTATTAGTGCATTAAATCAACATGGAATCATACCAGTTGATCAACTTTCATTATCAGATTCAAAAGATGCAACATAGAATTTGAGCTATCAAAAGTTCATACTTCATCTTTTCATAATGAATCAATCATATGGCTGCCATCATGTCAAAAGGAAGGTACATTTTGTTGGATATGTCATTCAATCTTCTTAAGTGGATCCAAGATCCATTTTATTAAAATAAGTAAGTGATTTCAGAGATGCATCAAGTTCAATTATGCATCTCTTAAATAATGAAGGAGAAAATCAAGGCATGCCTGAAGCCATCATGAAGCATATGGGGCAGCAAGAAGGAGCAATCCAAGGTATTTTCTAGTCCCTCTCACCTTAACCCTATTAGACAACCACACATCACATAGGATGGTGAGCTTTTAGGTCACCAACATAGGTGACATGTGTCTACCCACTAGGATTAAAGTGAGGAGATAGTGTTGATTTGTTGCACATGATCAAAAGGGCTGAAATGTTGTGGAAACTGGGTTACAAACATGTGGGGCAGCAAACAATTGTTGTGGAAACCATCAAGATTGGGGCAGTTAAATAAAGGAGGATGCATGTTGCATTTCATAGTAGGACAACAACAATGACCTACATTAATGGGACAACAAGAATAAATGAGAAATAGCAATCTTGTGTGCCAATAATAGAGTAAAGTAAAAGAATCATTGAGAAGCAACTGGTGTATTATGTGTTTGTATTGTTGTTATTGCCAACTTTCCATGTCCAAGCTCAGAGGCCTCTTCCAAAATTTTCAAGTTCAAAAGATGATTCATATGAGACCCTGTTATTAGGTTTGTACATTACTTTTGTAGTAATGGTGGTGGCTAGAGTAGTGTTTGAGATTGTACAAAGGTTTCAACACTTGCAAAAGCTTCCAGAGTAGAGGAAAAACTAAAACAACCATTCAAGTTGAAGTCTGTGTCCAGATATAGAGATGGGTGTAGAACCACAGGCTATGGATAGTGATACATGCAAGCCTATTTTGTATTCCTTTGAAGTTGTAAAGGAGGCAACTCAAGATTTTAGTCCTATGTCCCATTTTGTAGGTTTTGTGTACAGAGGCATAATCAATGGTAGGGATGTTGTAATCAAGTAGATGAAAGAGGATGTGTCCCATGAAATGAAGTCTCTGTAGAAGGTAGAACATGATAATTTGGTGAAGCTGTAGGGCTTTTGTATGAATTATGAGGGGAAATCCTATTTGATTTATGATTAGGTGGAGAATGGGTCTTTGAATTTGTGGCTTCATAAACCATCTGTGGGTTTTAAAGGTCTTAGATGGAGAACAAGATTACAAATTTCTCTAGATGTAGCAACTGGGATTAACCACATTCATGAGAGAATTAGCATTGTCCATAGAGATTTGAAAAGCAACAATGTTCTTCTCAACAACAAGCTCAAAGAAAAATTGCAAATTTTGGGGTTGCAGGATACATAGTGAATGCAATAGGGAATTTGAGAAGCAAAAAGGGATACATGTTCCCACAGTATTCTATGGATGGAGTATCTCCAAAGGTTGATGTTTTTGCTTTTGGGGTTCTACTTTTGGAGCTGATTTTTGGCAAGGACATGATCAAGGGTGGAGAATTGAGGCTGTTATGGACACAAATAAAGTATTTGTTGGAAGATGCAAGAGCTTTGAGCTCATAGCCATATTATGCAATGGCATTAAATCATTTTTTGCAAATTTTGTACACAGGGTAGCATTTATTTGTGGAACAGCCTACAGAGAACTTTAGTTTCAATTGTCACACTCTCATGAAATCTCATTCATATTATAATCTTGCATAATCATCACAAAAAGGTAATTTTCAAAGGTTATGTGAAGGAATAACATGATGAAATGACAAAAATTAAGTATCATGCAGGTCATACTATTCTTTTAAGAAAACACTTGATAGTGATCATGTTCTCCATGGCCGAACATTGGAAGTAAAAAGTGGCAACCCCTTAGGAGGAAATGAATCCTCCTTTTAAGAGGATTACACACATATTTGTTGCAAGAATTCCACCCTTTTTTACAGAGGAAATGTTTCAAAAGTATTTTGAAAAATATGGAATGATTGGAGATTTATACCTGCCCAAGGAGCATGGTTCAAGAGACATTGTGGAATTGGTTTTATTTCTTTTGAGAGCTTAGATTCTGTTGACTAGATCATATCAGAAACACATGAGTTGGTTGGGACTACTAATGCAAAGATAGGGAAACACCAAAGGAGGAAAGCTCAAAACAGTGGGAAAGACAAGTATCTGGTGGGTGTGGGGCATTAGGGTCAACTACATTGTATTATCAGCCCTGGACTCAAGATTCCTAGATGATTATGGTAGTTGTCATAACAGTGAATGGACATGGCTCAAATCTGGGTTTCTACTTTTCAAAAACATGAAACCCACTTGGGTTTTTTTTTTTTTACAAAAAGTTGCAAATATAGGAAAATGGAAATACTTCAGAAAACCACTTGGGGTTTTTACACGAAAAATTGCTAGTACAGAGGTGGGAAAAAATCTGAGTTTTCTTTCACAATTTGAAGAACCCATCTAGGTTTATCATAAATTTCAAATACAAATAAATCAAAGGAGAAATGCATGGAGTTTCTTTTCCAAAAAAGAACAACAAAAGTATTCAAAACTTAGGTATTCCTTTTTGGCCATGGCCAAAATCTGAGTTATTTTCTTCAAAAGCAATAAAACCCCATCTGGGTTTATACCAAATACAACTTCAGAGATGCAAAAAATGGAGAGCTTTTATGATAATGTTTAGACAATGTGTCATGGCATCCTGGTGAGGTCATTGTTTTCCTCAAAATGTAGAAACCCACTTGGGGTTTTACAAAAAATATTGCAACTACAAAAATTTCATCTTAAATCAATTGTTTCTATATAGCTGTGGCCCAAATTTGGGTTAAATTTATTCTTCAAAACACAAAAACCCATCTGGGTTTCAAAAAGAAATTGCAATTTTTCTACAAAATGAAGAAACCCATCTGGGTTTGTGTACAAAATTGCAAAGATACAATGATGATTGAAGGAAATAATGTAAATTTTTATCCTATAGAAGGCACAAAATTCCATTGAAAAAACCCTATTCTATTCTCTTGGTCGTGGCTTGAAGGAGCAAATTTTCTCACAGAAACACAAAAAAATGTTGGGGTTTCTTCATTTAATCTAAGATACAAAAGAGAATAAGCAATATTTTGAATGAAGAAATTCTACATAAAAGATTATCTTTTCAAAACCAGTAGTTCTACAGCCGCGACCAAAGAAGTTTTTCTTCACAAAGCAATGAACCCACTTGGGGTTTCTTCAATCCAACTTCAGATATAAAAATAAATAAACATTGTTGTTTTACTCTCAAGCTAGAAGCTCGAAATGAGCTCTTTTTCTCAAAAAAACCAGAATGGAGTGGGTTGACAAAGCTTACCAGGGCTTTTATGCATTTTCCCTTCATTTATACAAGCTTTTGTCACATGAAAAGACCTCTTTTCGAGCTAAAGAAAATCCCCAATGGTGGCTGTGAAGAAGTTTGAACAACCAAAAGACAAATGAAATGAAAGATGGTCAGAAACATTTATGGTCGCGGCTTTTTTTCCCTTAAAAGGGCCTTCAAAGAAATAAAAAACATATATTTTTTTCATAGAAGGAAAATTACCTGTCATTTTATGTGTTTCTCACCAAAAACTAGTCAAAATCGGCCAAGAAACCATTTCTCTGTGTATTCATCAAACCCTCTGGTGGTAGCATAAGCTTCTTCCAGAAGCTTGATGTTGAAATAAAAATGCTTTTGCATTTTTTTCTTTGTTTTGATTAGGGTTGAAACCCTTTGGTGGTCGATGGGAATTTTTCCCATTATTTTTAAAAATGAAACACATTAAAATGTGTTATGGGGGGCCGAATGGTAAATGCCATAACTTAGGCATTTTTTTTTGCCTTATGTTTTTCCATTGTCATTCAAAATTGCTAAGTCCTTCATAAAGAAACATGTGAAATGTGCCAAGTCCTACTTGTTATGTCTTTGACCTTTGGTCATATGATGCCTTCAAAACTTTGAGAGTATGCTTTCCAAGATGTGTGGAGTCCCTGATGCCCATATAGGTCAAATCATTGGGCCTTTGTTTTGCCTTTGAAAATCAAAGAATGTTGACCAAGTGATTGACCCTCAAGTGTAGAAATGGAAGTATGTTTGAATTTTCCTTGGAGGAGTTTTATTATTTAAATGCTTTTTACAAGCATATGATATATATTTTATTTTGCATCTTTTATCAATAGTAAGGCATGATTTAAGTGATTTGTAAATAGCTTTTATTTTATGTCATTTTTTATGCAAATGTAATGTGATTCAAAGAGGTGGTGGGGCCCTCTTGCATTCTGCTTTAAAATGTAAAATAGCTCGATTAAGTGGTGTATTATGAATCACTTAATCAAGTTATTAGTTTGAATGCATATTTGAGTCTCGTGTTTTCAAAACACACATATAGCATGGGTCAAGGTTGTGGGAGACAAAATTATGACTTGTAGACATGAGGAGAGTGTGTGAGTTGTGCCTTTGACTGTTTTGGAGAGAAATGTGCATTTTTGGAGGCTGTTTTGTCACACTTTAGGCATGAATATGGTCTTGGCTTGACCTTGGACCATTTGGAGGACCTTTTGGAGTGATTTTAGAAGGTTCTTTTTTGGCCTCATTGCTGCATCCAACCAAAACCTTCTAGATGGACATGTGTGAGGGGATTTGATGGGCTTTGCTTAAGTAGCTTCATTTTTGCATTTTGGAGTTAGTTCTTTCTTTCCGGTAGAGTGATAGCTTTGGTTTTGGAGTTATTTTTCAGCATGGAGCATTATTGTAAATCAGATGGACTTGTGATATACTGAGTACTTTGAATCAATAAAATAGAGCATTTTACCTTGTCATTTCATGTTTCATAGTATGTTGTTAGTTATTGATCAGTTTGTTTTGTGAAATTTATCTTTCCTTGCAAACTTGTCTCATGTTTAGGCATCTATTTAGCAGAAAATGCATTGTTATAAGTTATAAGTTGTGTTAGTTAACAGTGTTGTTAGTTGTGAGACCTTTTTTTTCCTTCTAAGAGTCTTGTTTAGAAACCTCCTTATAAATTATTTATGTGAAATGCATGTGAAAATGAGTTGTGTAAACAAGGTTTTATGATATTGTTTTGAATGTGATAGGCTGTTATCAAGTCTTAGTTGGTTTTTGGTGTATCACCTTAGGTAGTTTTAGTTAATGTTCATGTTTTATGCATCTCTTACCCTATTCCCTAGAAATCATTAGTTAGGTGGCATCAAAAGGGGAGCCATCCCATAATTTGGAGGTCTGCTTTCAAATAGGACACCCACAACCTGAAAGTAGTCCCATGTTACATCCAAACCTGCTAAGTTCTTTCATAGCTTGGCATTAGGGGTGTAGATTTGGATCACTAAGAGTTTTGGCACACCTGGTGGGACACTTCTAATTGATTTAGATTAGAAAAATACATATGTTATCTAGTTTTGATATGCAACCAACAATTTTTCAGCCTTTAGGAGGTCACATAAGCATATCTGGCAACTCTAAATGTGGAATTTAACAACCGACCAGTGTTGTAGCAGCATATAAAAAAGATTTAGATAAGGGGAAACTTTATCCCATTCGATTATTTACAACTTTCACCACCCCGAAGGAGAGGCATGCCAACAAAGAAAGTTGTTGTTTCATCCAGAAAGATAGCTTCAACTCCACTTGCAGTGAGAGTTTCAAGTGCTATAAGGTAGCAAAATTTGGTGTCAAATATGGTTGTTCCAAGGAATCAAGTTTTTGTCACCTTTAATGGAGGCAACTCACTGCAATTGGCTCAACATGATGACATTCCCATGACTACTCTTAAAAGTGTGTCATATTTTTCAGGTGAAGATCAGACCACACTAGTTGAACACATCAAGGATATTTCCAATATGTGTTCGGTGCATCATATAACTCAAGAAAATGTTGTCTCAAGGCTACTAGTAGCATCATTTAGAGGGAAAGTACTCCAATGGTTCAATAATTTAGCAGTTAATTCCATCAGAACATGGGATGAGTTAGGAGAGGTATTATGCAAGCAATTTGAGGACAAGTATGACAACTTGTCATTAGTGGAGTAGCTAACTCACATTACAAGGGATCCTCATGAACAAATGATGAACTTCAATTTCCATTTTAAAAGAACGTGGGACAAAATTTTGGAGCCCACAAGGCCTCTAGTTGAGTATGCATTCCTCTATTTTTTCAGGGCCTTAAATAGTGAGGTTGTTGTTTTGATATAATCTATGGGTGGAAATACCTTACCAATAGCTTATGATATAGTTGTAAGGGCTAAAAACAACCTCATACAAGCTGGAAAAATTGTCCCTAGGCCTCCTATGCCTTTTTTCCCTGATATACAACCTCCTACAGCTTTTCCAACACCTCAAATAGCCTCTTTACTAGTTGTTGTCAGCTAAGAAGTTGTTGTCCAAGGACCATCTCAAGAGTTACAAGAGATTAAAAGTAGCCAACAAAAGATTGAGAATCTGCTTCAGACTTTTGGAAATGAACTTGTGAGTATTAAAAAGCAACAGTTCCAAGCCTTGGCAGCCTCAAAATCAAAGTCAAATCCAACCATTTCAAGCTAACAAGCAGCCATAGCAAGGAAACTTTCAAGGTACAAGACAAAATATGAATTTGAGGCCTTTTCAACCATACAATCTAGTTCCAATCAGTGCAGCCATAGATATGGTACCTATTCAAAACAACCTTGCAACCAGGCCCATAATCAAACTACATGTTTAAATGGTGTCATAAATCAAGCATTGATGGTTCAAAATGTTTCAAGTGTGCAATACATGTCTAATGGTGAATCTTCCCAACAATAGGAGCTCCCTTGCAAGTGACACAACCCTCTTGAATTGGAAAGGAGAGGAGTTTTGTGGAGTAAACAGTGATAGCTCTCGAATAGCAGCCAACACCCAAGCCAAAAGGAGAGCTTTCAAGATTGGACAAGCAAAAATTAAAGACAAGGAAGTTGTTGTACCTTCTAGTCCTCAAGTAACACACATTTTGCAAATAAATTCACAAGGCATCGGTGGTGGAAAACTTGGGAACCAACCCCAACCAACCCACTTGCAGACAAACACTACTATTGCAAGGACCCATCAAAAGGTAAACGTTGCCACACCCTTCAACATTATTGAATCCATGAAAAAGATGAATGTGAATATGTCAATGTGGGATTCCTTATATATCCTTGGTCAAAAGGATTTGTTACAATCTGCCTTAGCTAATTTAGGTGTTTCAAATGATGTGCCAGTAGGTCAAGTCAAGGCTGTCTTGACAAATGCACCTCAAGACAGTAGTAAACAACCAAGTAAGGATGTTTAACCACCCTCATTTTATGTGTCCTTGATAATAGGAGATAAGTTAGTTCACAATTGCATGTTAGATTTAGGGGCAAGTAGTTCTGTCATGCCCAAAAAAATTGTTGATAAGTTAGGACTGAAATATCAACCTCTTGAGAAAGGAGTTCTCCAACTTGATGGGACAGCCGTTAACACCATAGGTGTTATCAAAGGATTAAGCCTTACCTTACACGCCTGCTCCAATTTTTCCATTCCCCAAGACATTTTAGTCATTGACTTAACATCTTGAATTTTGCTTTATGTTTGTCAAGAGACTTCACTACCAAGATAGGAGGTTATTTGTCATCAGATTGGTCCCACATGGTATTCAGAATGAGATATGGGAATAAAGTAGTCATCAAATATGATTTTCTTGCTAAAGATCACATTGAACCATATGCCCCAAGTGTTGTTAATGCTAATTGTGTTGTTTTGAATGATAATGAACTTGTTGCTTCCCAAGAAATACAAATAGAAAACATACCAGACATGCTTTTAAATGAGTGGGTAGCATAAAATATCATTGAAAACTCAAATGATAACATTGAGGAGATTGGTTTGGGTGTTTATGTGTTGCATGAACCTGATTCAGTGATCGCAAACCTTGAAAAGGGGGTGGAACAACAGTTAGAATAGAAAGGTTGAAGTGTGGAAGATGTTCTTTGATGGTTCTCGAAGCAAGAACGGTGTTGGTGGGGGTGCAATGCTTGTGTCCCCACAAGGTGACAAATACTACTCTACTTTTAGATTTGCTTTCTCTTGTACTAACAACACTGTTGAATACGAAGGTCTAATTCAAGGCTTGGAATGGGCATGGAAGAGAGGGATTGGCTGCTTGCAAGTGTATGGTGACAATGACTTGCTCGTGAATTAGGTGAGAGGTCTGCATGTTACTAAAAATGATGTCTTAAAATCCTACAAACACAAGGTGTGGGATATGATAGAAAAGTTTGACACTTTCAATCTAGCTTCTATTCCTAGGGATCAAAATAGACATGCTAATAGATTGGCTACAATAGGTGCTCAAGTTGATATTCCAAGTGAAATTAGGAAAAGAAAGTTGCATCCATATGTTAAAATAGTTATCAGACCTTCTATTCCAGATAATAACATTCATTGGCTAGTCTTTGAGAGTGGTGAATAGGTCCTGAGCTTTATGCTGCAAGAAGATGAATTTGCAATAGTAAATCAAGACAAGATCAAGCAACAATATGATGATCAGATCATCCAATTGAAGTCTAACAAGCTACCCAAGGGTCTAGTCACTTTGGAATCCATTTGTAACACTAATGACCAGTTGAAAAAGAGTAAGACCAACATGTAGATCAAAGAAGAACATTATGAGGAGCTTGAAATTTTCAAAGGTAAACTCCTTAAAGTTGGTAAAATTTGTTCACATGTAGATCTAGGAAAGCTTTCATTTCTCTTTGTCAAGAGTTTCAAGATGTATTTGCATGGGAATATTTTGTAACTCTTTTTGTAAGCAGTGAGCCTCCCTATAAGCAGTGAGATTTTGAATCTGGACAAAGTCCTTTCAAGGTAGTGAGCCCTTGGCAGTGAGCCTTATTTATTATGTTGTAGAACTACTTTAAATTGTGAGTTAATCCTCACCGTGGTTTTTCCCTCATTGGGTTTTCCACGTAAAATCTGGTGTTCATTGTGTTATCTTACTTTCTGTTTTCTATATCTCATGCTCATGCTTAATAACAGTTTAGTATGGTTGTGGAATTAATAGGTATTGTAGTTTTAAGTTTTGAATTGTGTGACAACTGATTCACCCCCCCTCTTAGTTGTCCTAATCCTGTTTAACAATTGGTATAAGAGCTTTGGTTCCTTGGTGAAGAGCTTAAACGCTTAAGGAGGATACTGAAGGTTGATTAGATGGATGATAAAGCAGAGCTTCGAACTGCTCCTGAGGATCTTGACAAAGTGGAAAGAGAAAATAAAGATCTGAAAGATAATCTTGATGATGTAAATGAATGTGTCTGGAAGCTGAAAGAACAACTGCAAAAATTCAAGGAAAGACATAGAGAAGTAAGTGAGCAACTGAAACAAGAGATAATTGGACTGAAAGTGTTGGTAGAAGAAAAGAAAAGAATTGAAGAATGTATGAATACAATCCAGTGCAAAATAAATCTGATGAATGCATTAAACTTGAGTAGGAGATAGTAAACCTAGGGATTGAATTGGAGAAGGAAAAAATTTGTGAGAACAATTTCAAATCTAGTTCCGATAAGCTTGGAGAATTTCTTGCTGGACAGAAATCAAGTAAAGACAAAGCTGGTTTGGGAAATGATGCAGGTGAAAGTTATAAGGAAAATCAAATGAATTAGGACAAAGGGAAGCAGAAGATAAATTCGAGGAAGTTTGCAAGAAGATAGCCTATGAGACAGCCTAATGCACAAAGGTATCCCTCTTTCAATGGTGTTTGTTTTTCCTATAATAAATATGGTCACAAAGCAACAAAATGCAGGAGTAGGATGAATCTTCATCAGAATCAGTTTCTTGGCTCTTTCTATGGACAATATTTTTCATGCAAGAAGATTGGACATAAGGCTACTAAATGTAGATCTCGAGTGAGAATGACCAGCTGAGTGATGATGAATAGGTTTCATGGAGGAAAAATGAATCAATCATTTAATGACTACTGCTATACCTATAACAAATTTGGACACAGAGCAAATGAATGTAGGTCAAGAGGTAATGGAGGTTAGACTAATCAGAAAAGTGTTGTCTACTATAATTGTGATAAACCTGGACATATCTCAAAGGTTTGCAGAAGTAAGAAAGGATTTAGTAGTTTCCTCCGATAGAGAAGAATGATTCAGTAAAGAAGATTAACAAAGAAGAGATGAATAAGATATGGAAGAAGAAAGAGGAAGAAGAATAAAAACTAAAACTACCGATGGGCCTGTGCCCTTATTCAATACTGGTGATTTTTTTGGTAATTAGACCTAGCATGGTCTTAGGGGAAGCATTATTAGAAAAATTATAAAACCCCCTGATGTATGGTGTGTCAGAGGTTGGAACAAGGATGGAATGTGAAAAATGAGTATTTAGAGGTTTTGGAAAAGAAACCAGAGGAAAACATGTTGCCATGAAAGTTTGCGGACCGAATTAGGGTTTTATGTGTTGGGAAGAATACTTTTAGTAGCTTTTTGATGTTTTCCACATTTAATGTGTTTTAGGGTAAATGTGATGGTGTATAAGTTGGAATTTGTGAGTCTTCTTGATTAATTGAGCATTTGAAGAACTTGAAAGGTTCCCTAGAATGATCAGGTAAAGCATGCTTGAAGCAATTCTGAAAGGAATTCAAAGAAATTTCCATGAGTAGTCTGGAATATTTTCTTAATTTGCAAAAGGGGAAGAAGAAAAACGAAGAGGTTTCAATTAAAAAATTCAAGAAAGCATAGAAATGGATAGAGAATTGAGTGGTGTCATTCCATTGAAGCTAAAAGGAGTTGAGTTGGATGAATTTGATCATAGAAAGATGAAAGAAATGAAACTAGGGCTGAAAAAAAAAGAATTACAGAGCATAAAACCCCTAGGTATAGACTTGTGGGAAGAATTTATGTGGTTTGTTGATAAAGAGTTTATCTTGTTCTTGTTGAATCATTTCAAGAATGACAATATCATATTGGAAAAACCCTACATAGTCTCGAAGGAAGCAATCACATCGATTATTGGCTTTTGCAGTATTGGTGATCTTCCTTGAAAGAAAACTGTGAAGTACAAAGATGTGGAGGAACTGACTGGTATCAGTAGAGATCCTTGAGACCTATTGATAAACACTCTCAAGGATTTGGCTATAAGGTATGTTGCGTACAGTGTTTCTTACAAAATCTACTTTAGAAACCATGAAGTTTCGACATCGGCTATTGCTGTTTATATTGCACATATGATGGTTAAGGAGAATATGAACTTTGATTTTTGTGGACTATTGCTTGAGAATATTTATGAAAATGTTCGTTGTCTGTGGTTGAGTGTTATCCCTTTCAGTTTGGATCTTTGTGTGTGTGCTTAGTGTTTTACTTTTTGAGTTCCCTACCGAGAAAAGAAAATGTTGTATGGGAATTTGGTATTCCTATTGGGAAACAAATCTATAGATACCTAGAAGCATTGGCAGATAATGTAAGTGTGTGCAAATCTTATTTCACATCCTTGAAAGCAAATCTTTGCTCTGGAATGCTAGCATCGAGTTGGTTTGAAGTGGGTTCATCTTCTAGTCAAAGAGAATTGGAAGCTGTTATTGGTGATTCCCCTCTAAAATCAAAGAAAAGAAAAGCTAGATAACTAAAGATATCATTGTCTATTTGGATGAGAAGGAAAAAGAATCTCTGCTTGGATCTGAATTCTTTGATCCAAATGACATCTAGACTATGTTGATTAAAGGAAAAATGAAGAAGATTGGTGAGATACATGGAATGTAGCCTCTCTTGTTGATAGACTAAAAATTGATGATGCTCTGGTAGATTATCTACTTTGAAAAGGTATTGATGTAACAAGTGTCTCTGGCTCCCTGCCAGAAAATTTAGTTGAAATTGTTGAAGAAAGAATGTTGCTCGAAGGTCCTGAAGGACATAAGTTTGAAGCCTTAGTTGAAAAGAGATGTACTAAAGAAAAACTAAGACTATCTGAACTTATTATGGAAACAAAGAAATGCATTAAAGAAATATCAGATATTTACAAATATTGTCTCTGGTGGCCTACTGCAGTAGATAGTTTTAGAAGTAGAATCGAAGCAATTGAATCAGAAGTGAACAACATTGGAAAGAAATTTGATATCTTTGAAGACAAAGAAGGGAACACAAAGGTTGAGAGTTGGAGAATTACAAGTTGAACTGATTGTTGTACAAAGAAAAAGAGATGATGTGGTGAAATTTTTTTAGCTCCTTAAGGAGATTGCTGAGGTCCAGTTACACCATCTTTCTAGAATACTTACTGATGCAAAAGATGTTGAAAAACAGTGTTCATATTGGTCATCTTCTTTTACTCTATTGGGCTTATTGGAAAGCATTTGCACTCGGATGGATTCAACTACATTTAATTGGATGTTGTATCTAGTTCTCAAAGAAAGGTACAAGAAGGTGTTTAAGGTGAAGAGTGTTATTTTTACTTGAATCTTGAGTGTTCAATTTATGTTGTTTTTGTTTGTATTGGCGAAGAAGAAAAAGGAAGAGGAAAAGGAATCTGAATTGTTGTTTCAAAATTTTTGATGGCTGGAAGTTTTGAAGAATTGGAATCCTTTTGTAAATTTTTGATGTCACCATGTTTACACCTTGTGGTCACCCTTTGCCATTGATGTCAAAGGGGGAGAGATTGGTGTGAAGGGGAGAGATTGTGTTGGAGAGTTTTTGGAAGTTGGGAGAGATTGGAGGAAGAACATTTCTTTTTTTTGGCACATGTATCCATCAATGACAAAGGGGGAGATTATTGGAAGAATGGAGAAGATTGACTATCTCTACAGCTTTGTGTTGTCATTGATGTCACCATGCTGTGGCTACAAGTCTAAGTCTGTGCCTGATCTGGTATTTTGGTCTGGTATCTGAACCGGTATTCGAGTTGCACTCTCTGGTATTCTTGTTCGCATTCCTCCATAGATGACGGTTATTGCTTGCAGTTCTAGAAAATTGTTTATAGTTGCTGAAGGCATGCAAGTTCAGAATATTATGTACTCTAGTACTCGTACAACGTAGTGGCATTATTCTGTTGTTTTCTTTTTGCATTGAAGTCTATTCTTGGCTGACTTCTTGGGTTAATTGTGATATGGTGGATTAAATTTTGCTATGCGGAAGTATGTGCGACCTATCTTAGGTCTATGCTGACATAATGTAGTGTTTTGGATGTTTGAATTATTTTATTGAAATATTTTATGAATACTTGGCTCTGACACTTAGTATTTTTGGTAAATATGAAGTGCATCTAATTAGGCCAACCTAATCGATGCTTGTGATTAGACCGAGTATATAAATGTTTGTGTTGAACAAGTTTTAAAAGACAAATGAAAAAGCAGAATGTGTATGGTCAATGAGGCAGCAGTAAATGCGAAAGTGAGTGAAAATAATGAAGTGTGTTAATTCAATGTATTGAGCATCACCAAAATTGCATCAACACTTGTTAGGTGCATTATTCTCAGTTCATTTTGGCTGTGAAGCCTAATTTTGTTCTGTAACTCTTCTTGTAGGCAGTGAGCCTCCTTGTAGGTAGTGAGCCTCCCTATAAGCAGTGTGTTTTTGTATTTGGACAGTGAGTCCTTTCAGCGCAGTGAGCCCTTGGCAGTGAACCTTATTTATTCTGTTCTAGAACTACTTTAAATTGTGAGTTAATCCTCACCATGGTTTTTTCTTCATTGGGTTTTCTACAAAAAATATGGTATTAAGTGTGTTATCTTACTTTCTATTTTTTGTATCTCATGCTCATGCTTAATAATAGTTTAGTATGGAACTGTGGAATTAATAAGTATTGAAGTTTTAAGTTTTGAATTGTGTGACAACTGATTCACCCCTCCCCCCTCTCAAAACTTTGTCTTGATCCTGTTTAACACTATATTCCTACATTCATTACCTGAAATGATATCCTCACAATGAATTGATTAATAACCCTTAAGTGAATCAACCCAAAGTAAAAATCTTTAGATTTCCTTATGCTTGAAGGACGAGGGTCAAGGTCAAACAACACTTTGGGGAGGAAAAACTAAAAATAGAAAAATAACTCCAAAATGTAATATACAACTTGGATCTTGAAGATTAAGCATAAAAATGAGAGAAAAAACAAAGTTTTTGGAATATATGGGAAGGAATACCACTATGCATCTACCATAAAATGTTATTTTTACAAGCTTCTCGGGGACCCATTCACCCATGGGTGAATGGGTCCAGGTCTCCTATTCTGGAAAAATCTAAACATGAGATCCGAGCTTAAAACCTACACAAGTTCTTTCGTGTAACTTTGAACCTTCACTCTTGGATATGAGTTTGTGACAAATATGCAAAACAAAAATTATTGTTTGGTGGTGGATAGGGGTTTTCCTTAGTCAAACCCCTAGTTTGGTAATTAAACCTTACTGAAGAGAACAAATCTGAAACATGAAAGTGTGTGTAAGCCCCAATCTTAAGTGTGTCTAAGATTATAAGAGCTTAAATGCAAAGAAACCCTACTCAAATGTGTTAGAATAGGATCCCTAAATGAAATAATGAATAGTGACAAAGACCTACTTTGGGAGATATCAAATCACCCTAATAGATCACAAATATGAATATACCTTCCTTTAGGAAGAAAGTAGAATGATACATAATAGAAGATGGAACCACTTAGGAAACAAGTCATTACGATTGGTTGAATGGCTTGGTGCATCTCCCAAAACCTAGAATCCATCATGATCCTCCATAGGCATCTATCATCAATCTTTGACAATGCTTGATCTTGTTAACAAAATGAGCTTGAAGACCTACAAAAACAAATAGAATGCTACTCCAATACTTCAACTTTGAATGCCTGATTGATTTCTCCTTGCTCTTGAATGTAAATCTTTGTGATCATCTCATGTGAATCTCTTGCTTGTCTAGTAAAAAATGATTAAACGACTTAGCTTTATAGGCTTCCTTTCCAATTTCCTATTTATTAGATCTTGAAAACTAACACTTAGAATTTGAATGTAGGACCTTAAAATGCCACAAAAAACATGTTTAAATTTGAATTTGTGAAATTAAAGGGGACCCATTCGCCCATAGGCGAATGGATCCTGACCTAAAAGTTTAGGACCTAATTTATTTTGGGGCATTAAATTAATTATTAGCATTTATTCAATGCAGGTTATAGTGTTAGGAAATAAACAAAATAGGCCTTGGGATGCATAATAAAAGGTATTAGAGGCCCATTAATGAGGTTTAAAATGCATAAATGAAATATCACTAAAATAGGTCCAAAGTAAGTGTGAAATTGTAATTTCACTTAGAAAGGAGTACAATTTTCTACGCTACAAGAAGGTGAACCACTTAATTAATATCCATGTTCACACGAACAATGACACTCCTAGATTGTGTGAGTGTAATTGTGCCATGTAGGTGTTGCAAATGCAACATGGAAATTTTGTTTATCTATTTTTTACCACTAATGTCTTGGGTGCAAGATTGGGGAATTAGATGAAGGATTTTTCTATGCAAGCAACATAGAAAATATGAAAGGATAAAAAGTTGATAAAAAATAGTCAATAATGAGATCTAAAACCATTATGGAATGTAACCCTAATGGACAACACAATGTAGGTAGGATGGGTAATAAAATCAAACTTTGGTGAGAAAACCATAATGATCACATAAAAGTATAATCAAACCTTAGGTGAATCTCATACACAAAAGTTTAGCCATAAAAAGAAGATTTAAAACCCTAATGAAGTAAAAATAAAACCCTAACTTTGGGAAACCCCCAAGTCATGTAAGAAAATGTCGAGTTCACCATAAATGTAAGGGAAAAATATCCCTTTTATATATCTCTAAGATAACTAAATAAATGCAAATTAACAAGCAAATGATTACACTATATTAATCATACTTGGGTCTAATAGTTAGAATAAATGTATAAAAACTAAATTTGAGGGTTAGGGATATCAAGCTCTAAAAATGATGTAGAAGAATGATGTGTAAGTTGCACAAAATTATTTGATCACTATCAAATAGTTAATCAACAATGTGTAATGACCATCTTTAGTTCTTTTTCATCTTAGAAAACTGCACAATTCATTCTTGGGCACCACAATGTTGATCCTAAGTATTTCAAACTTCATTTATTGTGTACATTTGATTCACGATGCACAAAAAATGATTTGAAAGAATATGTTCTTGAAAAATTATTCACCTTTGTCTTCCAAATTGATAAACTTGTTAAGATGGTGTCTAAGGACATTGCTTAAGAGTGCAAACTTGGTAGGTGAATGACTTCTTTTAGGTCAAATCCCTTTGGGTGGTCAAGTTAATTTAGCAATAAGAGATATCGTAGGCAATATATGGAGACATACAAATGACATATAATTTGATGATTTGGATACGATTCTTTAACGTCTTTTGTAAATTGAAATTCATGCTCTAATTATGCTCCCACATGAACTTAGTGCACAATGAATGTCTTTATATATAATGACATAACAATATGTCACACAAACATTTGTTAAGTTAGTTATAATAACTAGTAGTAGCAAGTGAGAATGTTCATATTTGAAGCTTTTGATTTTATATTCATTTATGCATGCCTCAAGATTAAACAAGGTGAATCCTAAACCACTTAGAAATGAACGTTAGACTAAAATGATAATGTTGAAGTAGGAAACAAATATCTAGAAGTGTAAATAAGTGTAGAACAATGATACGTAAATATTGAGTGTATGAAAATAAATATAAATAGAAACAATCAAATGAATAGAAATCGAATTGTGAACCAAACTCCACATTATTTGCCGATTTGACCATTAAAAGAATATATTGGATCTAACTAGGTCCATAATTTCGTCGTGTATATTTAAGATGTAGATTGCAAACCTATGTGTGAATTTGTTGAAAGATAAGATCCTCTAAGTGACATATGAACGTTAAAAGTCTTTATTCTATTCTAGAAGTTATGGCTGGCAATTACAGGGACGTATGTGGTGAGCAGGACTCCATTTTGGTCCGATCGTCGATTTGACAAAGACAGTTGTGTGAAAGAGTACGACTGAGATATGATTTAGTACAATATTTCAAGTACAGTTGCCGTAAGCACTATAGAATAGAATAACACAAACTAAGAGCCTTGACAACAAGGGCACTGAAATCTTGACAAACAACAATCCCTTCAGATTAAAGTTTCTCACACACAAGCCCTGACATTCTTGACGTCCTTTTTCCGTATGTACGATTTCGTCGTCTGCACGTCACCAATCTTGTGTCGTCTGGTCATGTGTCAGAAATTCTAGAACCTGCTAGCCGTACTTGACTATGGATTTAACTCGAAGCCGGCTCTGCGGAATTGCAAGAAACTTCGCAGTTTGCACCCACGGGGCCACCCTCCGCAAATTATTTCAAGATAGAAATGGACTTTTCACAGTTTACCTTGCCGGCTCTGGTTTGAATTTACAGGAAGTTACATATTCAACATATGACGTCTCCTCCTACACTGAAATCTCAAAATTCAATGGACAGATACAGATCCTGAGGCGGACTTACGAAAAGTTAAAAGTAGTTGGTCTTCGTAACTGGCATAGAGGTACAGGGCAGCGACTATCAGCAATTGGTTTTATAATCAAAGCTGTCATATGTCTAGAGATTATTTCGTAACCAGCAAATGATGCTTTTATCATCATAGTTGCCGTGGTAATCAGACTGTACATTTGATTGTATTTATTAATTTATTATGGGTACTCTATATGCAGTCAGCAGGATGTACCTTTGATTGTATTTATTAATTAATTAAAAATAAAAAACATGTTATGTTTTTCAATTAATTATTAAATACAGTCAAACGTGCATTCTGTTGACTGGGTAGACCTCGTCTATGGCTTTTATTTACGAAAGAAGTGTTTAACTTTTTTTAAATTATATAATATTATATGTATTAAGATGAGGGAAGGGTTTAACATGTCTAAACTATCAAAGATAGTTTTTTAAATTGGATTTTGATGACACCACCTTGATGAGGGAAGGGCAAGTTGTGTCTTGAGAGATAATAAGGATGATTTTGTGAGAGGTGTCTTCTTTTTGTGGACGTAAGTTTACTAATAAAGTAGATTGAAAAGTTTTTGTTGAAAGTTTGATGCTGGTGGTTCTTATTAATTGTAATAATTTGATTGTGGAAGGGATTTGGTGTTTGTTGTGTTTGATTGGAACAAGACAATTGTTGTTGGAAATTAAAATTGTTTCTAGAAGAAGTTTTAGATTTGAGTAAGAATTTAAAAGAATTATCTTTTCACTATTATAGAGAATATAACAAGCTGAAGGGTATCTTGTCTAACATAGGAAGTGATCCTTGCCTCTTTGAAAATAGAAACCAATGTTTGGGTGGATGGAGAGATGGGTTTAAGCAATCTCATTGGTTCACCTTGCATTCTGAAGGTTGTCCATGTCTTAGTTTTTCACCTTGTTACTTTTTGTAGGTTTAGTGATTAGTTGTCAAGGGGGTGAGGCCTCATTATGATGGGTGAATTGACACTTACTTCATTCATGTGATGCACAACTACCTCCGCCTCCATTTTGTGATGATATCATTTTATTATGAGGCTTGGATACTTTCTCCTCCAAAGCAATTATCAACTCTCTCTCCTAGCTCACTAGTTTAACACAATATGCCACTTTTGGTAGGGATTCTCATTGGAATGGTGTAGTCTTAGGTCCTCATCTCTAGACCATTTTCACTATTTTGAATTTGATTGTGTTGAGATGATTAAGAAATTCTTAGGCCCAAATGATTTGGTGAATAATGGAAATTCTTGGCCACAAAGCTCTATTATTAAAGTTTTCATGGTTAAGTTGAGTGTTTTGGTGACGAAGACTTTAGTACAAAAAATGATTCTCACTACTTTTTCATAGTTTAGAGTTCTAAATGTAGTTATTGAGGATTCAAATGGGAAATCAAATGGTTGTGATTTTTTCCCTTGTCTTAATGATGTCTTATGTAATTTGAAGAGACAAACCTATGTAATCTCTAAGCATGGAATGGAGGTGGTGACTATCTAGATGGATTTCTCTATAATGTTTGAAACCTTCCTACTCACTCATGGAGATGGTAATTTGGTCATCACAAGCCCCTACTCTCTATGTTACCATAATATGTTTCATATTTAAATATTAGGATTAATTAAAATTTTGATATGATCAAGACATTTATATGAACAAGGGTAAATATTATATTTGAAAATTACATGAAAATTATGGTATGATGATATTAATATTTTATGATTAATTTGAGTTAGTTCACATCACAATTATCTAATTTATTTATAGGCACAATAAATTTTATCTAGTCTTACTTTTGTAATTTTTATTTTTTGTATGAATAAAGTGAGAGTAGAGCCTTCTCACTCTATATTAATTTGTAAAAAAAGACATTTTTATCATCAAACATGACAAAACATAAAAAAATAACTCTAAGATTGATGACATCAACCCTTGAATAATTCCTTTGTAGACATACATATTGTATACACCTGAAAACGGTCATCATATTCAATTAATTAAATACAACCTATTTGATTAATACTTCAACTATATATAAATAAGGTCTTACTTTATTTATATTGTTCACTTTCATTTTAATTCTCCTAATTCACATTATTCTAAATTAAATAAACTAAAAACCCTAAACGTGTTTATTTAATTAATCTTCCCTAATCCTGATTAAGAATTAGAGCACATTTCTACAAATTTTTGTGTGCCACCTCATAAAGGTCACATGAAAATAAATAAGCCTAATTATTAATTAGAATTATCCTCACACACTTCCACCAATGAGAAAAAGCACATGGCTTTATTCCCTCACACTTCCAACAAATTTGGAGCACATGGGTCTTTGTTTCACACATTTGGAATCACGTGCATTTGACATACTTCCAATTGGTCAAGGGATTATATTCACACACATGGCATGTTGTCCTTGGTCAAGGGGATAACATCCTGATTCCTTTCATCTCCACTGTCTATCTTTTCTCCTTCGAATCTAGACCGTTGATAGGTGCCATCTCACAAAATGCTTGAGAAACCCTATAAATACACCCTCTTGCCTTACCATTTTTCATCCACCTTTTGAGTAATGTTATAATGCTATTTTGAGAAACAAAATTGGAATAGTGTTATAATGCCATTTTTCATCCACACTTTGAGTATTGTTACCATGCAGGTTTTTCGTAGGAGCTTGGAGCTTTCATGGAGTCTTATACTTAGCTTTCATATCATGTGTTACTTTGCATTCTCATCTTAGATTAATTAATTACTTCATAGTTACATTTTATCATCCTCATTACATCATAGTTACATTTTAGCCTAGTTTGTTTTATGTTTGCATTTGAGCATATGCATAATCATGGATAGTTCACTATAGTTTCATATCATCTCACTCATCTCCACTTGTTTATCTATCATCAACATCATCCTTCGTATATCTTTGCATCCATTATCCTTTCCATTGTTTTGTTTCATTTAGAAGCATACCACTAATCATTCCAACACACATTTGCACATAGAAATCATCTTAGCTTGCATATTAAGCATCAAATCTCATTTTCTAGGTAGTCATTTTAAGAACCTTTGTTCCCATAGAAATCTGAGGGCCAAATGGTTTAATAAATCCCTAGAAATAGAGGACAATAATACGCATTTGAAAGATTTGATTATATTATGAATAAAGTAGTTTTACTTGCTTCAAACTTTGAATGTAAACCTTCTCATTAAGGTTTGTGTTGACATTAGAATAACCCTCTACACATTTCGACACACACACACACGCATATCACCATGCTAATCTATTATAGAAATAGCAACATGAAATAAATACTATCTCTAGACTATAAAACCCTACTAACTATTTCAAATAAAGGTTAAATTATGTATAATTAAAAAAAAAAGACCATAAACAAAACTATTCATAAATAGAGGAAATCGTTTTGATAAAATTTACATCAACAAAAACCTAGAGACATGATCATATATTTCTACATTGCAAGACTAAACCAAATAACCTCAAGATCCTCTCTCCTAGTCAATTTTGAGTCATCATCCAACTTCATCGATGTTAGGATTAAGTCATCATTTTTAAGGTGTCTCTAGGTTCGTAGGGTGTTAGTAGAAAATAATTTTGTAATAATATTCACCCTATAGTTTGTAAATGCATTCAAAAGGGACGAGGGGCTTCATCAACATCAATAGTTAATTACTTGTGAAAAATTATTATCTCCTCAAGTTAGGCACTTGGAAAGGAGGGAAAGGTGTCTCTTGGTGTTCCATATAAGTGATTGATACCAAGTAGGTAAATTGGAAAAGATGGAAAATATGTCATTTGGGATCACCAAAACAAGTGACTTAACACATTCTAGGGGAGTTCCAAGGAGTGGTATGTTTGGTTTTTGCAAGAAGATTTTGGGTGCCATGTTTAACCATGGTTTGAACACCTCTTATTTGGTAAACTTCTAGTGATATCCTTCTTTCATATTTCCTATAAATTGGATTCTTGGCATGATGGTGTTAATACATGATTTTGAGTGCTTTTGCAAAGAGTTCATTGGTACACAATTGTTGTCATAAGGAAGACAAAGAAGAAGTGAAGGATGTGTGTTGCATTGTTAGCTTTTTAAAGAAGATAATACATAATTGACATCTCTTTTTAGTGGATTTTTTTCTTGCAAGAGTTTATACATGTATCTATTTTGTAATGTGATGTTCTCATGGGGTTTGTTGTTTTCTTATGCTATTGATTTTAATTCCTAAATCTCTTAATATCATTCTACAATTAAGAACCCTTAATTGAATGTGTAGTGATGGAAAAATTATCCCTTTTTCTTACTTGATTTGGGAATAATTGTTATTGAATTAACCTAATTTTGCCTAGGTTTAATGTTGTAATGTGTTGTAACACATTCACATTAATCTTGGGCCCCTTTTTAATAAAATGTACTTAACTTGTACCCTCTTTTAAGTGTTGTAACACACTTTCACACTTATCTAGTGTCCTCTTAATTAATTATGGTTAATTAGAGTTAATTAGCCCCTTTAATTCAAATTTAAGCCTTATTTGTGACACCTCTCGAAGATCCATCCTAAAATCCATAATTCAAATTGCATAACATTTAATTGGGAAAATTTGAGGTCGTAGAAATTGGTGCTAGAACCCATTTGACCTAGGTGGCGAATGGGTCCTCCTTCTATAGGACCCACCTTTCTTTGGAAAATTTACATGGGTTTTTGATGTACTTTCATTCCTTGAAGGTAAGGTCCTAGAAAACACTGTAAGGACCCATTCACCCTAGGTGATGAATGGGTCCTCCCTTAATGAAGACCCCCTTTTTTATTTTCATTTGGGTGATATTTTAATAATGTTTGCTTCTAGACCTTGTGTTGGCTTGAATTATTTGAATTTCAGGGTTAATCTCTTGATTTAGTATAAATATGGGGTTAATTCACATTATTTCTCCTAGCAAGTTCATAAGAGGTCTAAGCATTCAAGTTTTCAAACATTAGAGAATTACAAGAGCATTTTCAAAGGCATTTCAAGGTAGATTATCAAGGTTTTATTGTAGCAATTCAAGATCATTTCATCGTGACAAGGGTTTAGTGGATTCATGCATGTTGTTGAGCTAAGATAACTTGAATGTAGCATTGAAGATCTACTTGCAAGCATTGTTTACATCCTATTTGGGATCAAGATCTACATTCTTCATGACCACTACATGTTAGATTGTAGATTTATCTTCTAAGACAATATCCAAGGTATCATCAACTACATGTTTCATGATTCATGCTTCAATTTCATTATTTCATCATTTGGTTTAATTACCTACAAGGGGTTTGAATTAGGGTGATCCCACAATACGGTTTACAATTTTTAGCCAAACTGGACATTGAACTAATTTTTTCTAACCAAATCTTCACTTTTAGGCACCTATACCGACTAAACCATGAGGAATTTGAAGATGATGCAAACTAGTTATTTGTGAAATTTTGTTTGTAGATTCTAAATATATTTTTTTCAAAAATTTTGAAATCGGATTGCACTTCTTTTTTTGGGAATCTCCTTCGAAAACTAGTTTTTTTTAGTAAACACCATTTTTAAGGAGTGATGCTCACCATATACAACATAATTATTTTTCCATGAAGGATAAAATTCCATTTTTTTTGAATTTAGATTTGTCACTACGATATCTAGTGCTTTCATTTGCTTTCATAGTGTTTTATTGAATATTTTTTCTTTAATCAAGTTTTGAAGTCAAACCAATTATAATTCAGACATAGGAAGATTGTACATACAACATAACTTTTTTTGTATGTATCGAAGTTCAATTTTTTTTTGTTGGATCAAGGACTTCAATATCTAGTGCACTAATATTTTTCAATTTTTTTTTCGATAATATGCTATTTTTCCACATGTGCATAACAAAGAGCTTGATTTTCAGTGAAAAAACTACATTCACAAGAAATAAAAAATAAATATAATAATTAAATTAAATTGATTTAAAATTATACTTTTTGGGAAGCTTATAATAAGGAATACATACTTACAAAAAATAAATTTTAAATGAATTAATTTGATCCCCCGAAAGGGAAATCAAAAGTGGTTTTTAATCAACATTTTGATAGGTGTAAAGGAGACTCCGTTATAGCTATGGTTTAAAACTAGTGGGGTTCTATCCAAGGGGGTTTGATCTAAGGTGGTTCAATCAAACCCTCTTGAATTGGAATCCTTTAAATGGAAATTTTCAAGGCTTATTTATCAATATATTTTCTAAAAATATGCGATTTCAGCAAAAATCAGGATCTCCCAGAAATTGTAAACTAGTATTGTGGGATCACCCCTAAGGAAAACCCCTATTCACTAACAATCAACAAGTTTTTATTCACTTGAGTGTTTTTTTATAGATATATAGGTTGAAGATCAAGTGGAGAAGAAATCTAGAGCAAAATTGTCAAAGTTCTCAACTTACAAAGTTGACCTTCAAGTACAAGAACAAAGAATAGAAGCTACAAAATTTGTTACAAGTTTTCGAGCGTTGACAACTGAGAATTTGAGAGTGTAGACATCAAGGAAAATAATGTAGATCGAGCAGTCTTAGAAACCCTAATAGGGACCCATTCATCACTAAAGGCGAATGAGTCCTTTGTGCCCCAAAAATAGGCTTCTTGCAACAAGGTACACATCATCTTGAGCTCTCAAAACTCCCCTCATAGTTGCTATAATAGTTAGGGATAGTTTCTAATTGTTATTTGCATCTTATCGCACATATAATTCAATGTTTTATGGTGTAAATAAGTGGTTCATCATCTTAATCCATTCTCCTTGATTGAACCCTCTTTTCCCATATAAAACATTTTTTGGTAAACCCATCTTATTAAACATTGCAATTTTTTTTAATTTGAAGTCTTTCATTGCATCCTAGATTAGATATTGCACTCATTTGCATTGAATTAAGATCTCATTTAAGGTTTCTTTCATTGAATTCAAAATTGCATCTCATATAGGGTATAGATTTGCATTGTTTTGCATCTTTCTAAATATGAAAAAAACAAAAAAAATCAGTCATTGTGCATATCATAATTTAGATCTCATTTATTTGCATTTGAAAATCAAAACAAAATTGAATTTCAACATCTAGGTCATTGCATTCATTTTTCATTGCATTTTTGGAAAATCTAAAACTAAAACTTATTGCCTCAGACCTGGAATTGAAAGACATTACTGAAAGCTTGCAAATCATTCAAAAATAGTTTTAAAATACCTAACTAGGACCCATTCACATAGTGAATGAGTCCCTAATTAGCTCAAACGTGCACTAAAAATCACTCTGAAATCAATACAAACATCTCATAAAAACCTAACCAGGACCCATTCACCCTTATTGGCGAATGAGTCCCTGTCAACTACTGATCTGCATTTTCTAGAAATTAAAATCTCAGTTTTAGTCTTTTGTTTGTTGTTGTTACTTTCCTATTTTAGTTTCCTGATTTTCTATTCCATCAAATTCATTACATTTAGCATAAATTTCTTCATTTCAGTTTGTTAAAATTCAAAATTGCATTCAAACATTTCATTTTCAATTTATTGCATTGTGTAATTAGTAAATTGCAAATGTGCTTAGAATATGAAAACTGCATTTCATTCTAGGTTGTTGCATTGCCTCTTTCCATTTAGGGTTTGTAAACTAGGTTTGTAAAACTTGCACGAGCTTTACAACTTGGTGTCCTATTAGCAATACTATTGTAAGATACATTTTGAGGCTCATGTCATCCTGCGACATCTCACTCGCCATGGATCTTAGGTTTTCTAGCTCTCTTTCTAATAGTGTTAATAATCAACCCTCCATGGCTCATGATTTGTATACTACCCTTCAAATTTCACAAGATGACATAAACAAACTAGATGACACATTTGAAAACTTACAAGCCCATATCCTTAGTGAATGCATAGACATTAGGTTGGTTCCCATTATACAAAATCTAAGGAAAGTGCTTAAAACTTGAAATGAAACACAAATTGTCTATAGTCTTAGTAACTTCATTTATAACTATTGGAATACGGAAAACATACATGCCACTATCAATCTTGCTAGTGAAACTAAGAATGATGTGATGAATGTTGACACAAATGATGACAATATGGAACCTTGTCACGTAGATAAAGTGGTAGCATTTATCGAAGCTAAACCTTGTAAGGGCTCAACTAAAAAGCCTATTGACATTTCTTTCTCAAAAAATGATATACTTAAACATGCACCTGATAGTCCTCTTTACATAGCTGGCTGAATCAATGATAAGCCCACTAATGGGATATTAATTGATCCCGTCTGTGGAGAGAATGTGAGCACTGAATAATTCTTATATATGTGCATGAATTATGTCAATAATATATGACAAACCAAAAGTATGGATCAAGATGCATAATGGGTTTGCTTTCCCTACAATAGGCTCGATAGACCCCCCTTTAAAAGTTGGACCAAAAACACTAAATGTATCATTTTTCATCATCCCTCAATTGGACCAATTTCATGTGAAGCTAGGTTATCTATGGCTTTGCTCCATGAATTTCATTCCTTCGGTTGTGCATAAATGTCTAAAGTTTCCATTTGGAAATGATATCTTTATTGTGCATCATTATGCATCATAGTGGATTTAATCCTGCGTCAAAACATGCTTCAACCTATAACTGAAACACTTATCCCTAATGAAGTAATGATTGAATCAAAAGCCCTTTCAAACATACAAGAACAACCTATAGAAAAACGTCCTACAATTTCCTACAAGAGACTATGAGATAACCAAAGCAATCATGCCATCCTCCCTAGAGTCAAACAAGTTTACAAAGTCAAAGAGAAAGTGGTTGAACAACCTATTGTTGTTTCTTTTATTCCTCCCAAGGAAGAGAAGGAACCTATGATTGAGAAAACCGCTCTTACATAAACAAAAATTGACAATAGATTAAAAAGGAATCGAAGTGCTAGAGAGTGTAGGTGTACACGACGTGCTATTGCTCGTAAGTTACAAAATCAAGAAGACAAGAACAACATAGAAAATAAAAATCCAACTTAAACATGAAGCAATGCATGATGACCCTATACCCTCACCACAACATAAACAAGAACCTTCCATGGACATTGTCATTTGACCTCCCATTGTGATAAATTTAGATGATGACATTGATATTGCAAAGATTGATGAAGAAGTGCATGATGATTTGAATACATTGTTTTCTTCTTCTATGAGCTTAAATGAAAAATCTCCTAAAAAGAGTGTTGAACCTAGTGCTTCCCCTAATTTGGCACTTGCTATTGTCCCTTTAGCTAATTTTTTTCCTTTCGTTTATACAGACTGAGATTGGGATGTGGATGACCTGCTTTAGGTTGACTCGCATGTGCCTTACTAGTCTTTTGCATTTTTATTTATGTGATTGCATGTGCGTAATGTGATCCCCCGTGTTGTTTCGTTTGATGTGTCTCTCTCTTTGTGCATTCCTCTATATGTATGTTTCATTCTTTTGTATGTCGTAATCATTTCATTTGTCTTGTGTTTTCCTTTTGGGGATGAGGCAAGGCATTGAGACATTAAGGTCTCTTCCATGTTAACACAAAAGCTTTTTATTTTCATTTGTCTTGTGTTTTTCTTTAGGGGATGACACAAGGCATCGAGATATTTGGGTCTCTTCCATGTTGACCTGAAAGACTTTTTATTTATTTTTCCTCTCTTTGTGTCATTCTTCCAATTTTATGAGTATTTGAGGAATGACGATAGTTCCATGCTTTATGAAAAAATTGTAGCAAAGACATACTGACCCCGAATCCATAGATCCCTTATGCATTTGTGGGAAAACCCTTCTATCCTATTTCATGATGTAGCTTATTTTGGAAACATATGACTTGGCACAAGATTTTTTGAGGAAAGCTCTCATGTCTTAGGAAAAACATTTGGCTAATTTAAAGCAATTGCTCATAGTAATGGTGTAGCAACCACTTTAAAGTGGGGGAATACATCGATGACATATTTTGGCATATTTCATGGCATGATTTTTCTTTTTTCTTGTGACACATCCTTTTCTTGGTGGTTTCATTGGGTTTGATGTCCTCCAAGAGTGTACAATCTACCTTCATGGCATGATGCAAATGAGGCATCCCATGAGTGATGATCTGACACCTTTGATTTGTCCTCTCTTGGAGACATTAGGTACAATTCTCCCCAAGAAGAAGACCTTACACGAACAAAGAAAAATCCCTTTTAACAAAAGCTTACATACATGACATTACAAAAGCATTTACAAAAAGCATTACAGTGTGGTGTCTTATCAAAGTTGTCAAGAGGATAACTTCGGTATGGTATGAGAGGCTAATATGATTCTCTCATTTTTCACCTCGTTGGGATAACTCACCTAGTGGATAGACTGAGGTTCCACTACCCCAGAGTGAGCAGTGTATGTTACAGACAAAAAACCTCGTTCCACATCACATTGAAATGGTTGTGCTTGATCCTTTTGCTTATTTTTCTTGGCCTTTAACACAATATGATCATGTATCTTTTTTATTGTTGCATACTTAAATGTCTTGAATGTCTAGTGTAAGTTTGGCATGGGGTCATCCTCTCACTAAAGTGGGGGAAAGATGTAGTAACGAAAAAAGTATCCATTTTCCTTACTTGATTTGGAATAATTGTCATTGAATTAACCTAATTTTTCCTAGGTTTAATGTTGTAATGTGTTGTAACACATTCATATTGATCTTGGGCCCCTTTTTAATTAAATGCACTTAACTTGTACCCTCTTTTAAGTGTTATAAAGTGTTGTAACACACTTTCACACTTATCTAGGGTCCTCTTAATTAATTATGGTTAATTAGCCCCTTTAACTCAAATTTAAGCCTTATTTGTGACACCCCTTGAAGATCCATCTTGAAATCCATAATTCAAATTACATAACATTTAATTGGGAAAATTTGAGGTCCTAGAAATTGGTGTTGGGTATGTGCAGGATCATGATGGGCCAAAAAGTGGCGATATGAGGGGTATGTGTAGGGTATGTGGCTGATGACTCTTTTTAATTGAAAATTGATGAAATGAAAAGGGGTTTTAAAGGAGATTATCAACTTTCCACTAATATAAATTATGCTTTACTTTGAATTTAATAAATAATTATTATTCATTTTCTATTTGAATTACGACTAAAGTCTTGATTGATAGGCTGATTGAAAAGCATCTATAGCTTTCAAACGGTATGACATTTTTTGAATCCGAAACATGCATCACATTCTATGCTTCGCATACTATAGGATTAAAAAAAAAATGAATTTCATGAAGTTTTGACCAAGTTAAGGTGGTTAGACACACGAGTTTTTATATTTTTTAAACATTGTAATAAAAAATTCATAATTAATTATTTACTTAGAAAAAAATTACAAAAAAAATATGCATCACATTCAAACATGAGTCCTCTACTTATATCTAAAATCTTATAAAAAAATATTATCATTTTTTTTGTGGTTAGGGTGGTGAGACAGACACCTACTTGTTATTTTTCCCTAAAATTTAAGTACTCTTGCATTGAAATTTCAAATTTTCACCAAATAGATTTTAAAAAAACCTAGTAGTTTAGAAACTACATTCGATTTTCTAAATATTCTATTCTTACATATTTTTGAAATAATATAGATAACTTTTTCAAATTTTTATGTCAAGTTGCCTAACTCTAATTTTTCTGAATTTTTTGCCACTTAAGGGCCTATTTTTCCCATGATGATCCTGCGCATACCGTGCTAGGACCCATTTTCCCTAGGTGGAAAATGGGTCCTCCCTCTATAGGACCCCCTTTCTTTGCAAATTCTACATGGGTTTTTGATGTACTTTCATTCCTTGAAGGCAAGGTCCTAGAAAATAGTGCCAGGACCCATTCGCCCTAGGTGGCGAATGGGTCCTCCCTTAATGAGGACCCCCTTTTTGAATTTCATTCTATAAGGATTTTAATAATGTTTGTTTCCAAATCTGGTGTTGGCTTGAATTATTTGAATTTCGGTGTTAATCTCTTGATTTAGTATAAATATGGGGTTAATTCACATTGTTTCTCCTAGCAAATTCACATGAGGTCTAAGCATTCAAGTTTTCAAGCACTAGAGAATTACAAGAGTATTTTCAAAGGCATTTCAAGGCATATTATCAAGGTTTTATTGTAGCAATTCAAGATCATTTTCATCATGACAAGGGTTTAGTGCATTCATGTAAGTTGTTGAGCTAAGATAGTGAATGCAACATTGAAGATCTACTTGCAAGCATTTTTTACATCCTTTTTGGATCGAGATCTACATTATTCGTGGCCACTACATGTTAGATTATAGATTTATCTTCCAAGACAACATCCAAAGTATAATCAACTACATATTTCATGATTCATGCTTCAATTTCATTATTTCATCATTTGGTTTAATTACCTACAAGGGGTTTGACTTAGTCAAACCCCTATTCACTAACAATCAACAAGTTTTTCTTCCCTTGAGTTGAGTTTGTAGATTTATAGTTTGAAGATCAAGTGGAGAAGAAGTCTAGAGCAATATTTTTGTGCAACTTGAGCGGCTTGCATTGCTTGTGCAACTTGTTGTGTAGCTAATTGTGTTTGCGCTTGTTGAGCAACTAGTTGTGTAGCTTGTCGATTTTGGATTTGCTGGAGTGCCTTTTGATAGGTAGCTTGTTGAGCGGCTTGTAATGCGAATCTATATTGGTTTGACATGTTTGTGTTTGGTGGTGGAGGTGGTGGTAGATTCAGAATGGTGTGTGTTGTTGTGATGAGAGGCACCATTGTATTGATTGGGATTTGTGTAGTGGATGGTGCGATCGATATGTTTGGTCCTTGAGAGACCATGTTTTGAGGTATTTGGGGAATGGTTGATGATGTGATGGTTTCTTGTGTTATTGGGATGGTTTCCATCTATTTTTGTGATATCAATGGCAAGATGGGAGGATTCAGTATGATGCTTTGATTGATGATTGGGGGATTGTTTTGAATGAGCGACAACAACGAAGGTAACCCCACACTGAGAGTTGATGTTGATGTTGGCGGCAAGGGTGGAAGTGGTGGAAAAGTGAGTGGCATACTTCCTTGGGGAAATGATGAAGATGAAGGGTCAAAGATGCCCCCCGGTCCAAATAAGTCACCTTCTCCTTGTGAGGTCATAGGGAGAGAGGTTTGAGGTGTTGTGTGAAATGATGATGATGGGTCATTGGGATCATGAAAAATGAGGGAGACATATGGATGGAATGGATTTTGGGGGATGGGTTGCCCTAAGATAGTGTTTGCATCTAAATCTTGATTATTCACAAGGGGGTGTGTTTGTAATGCATTGAGAAATGTGTTCCCTTTGTTAACAATAGGTTGAGTTGGAGCAATGGATGATGTAATTTGGGGGATGGGTTGAGTAATGCTTTGGAATGGAGGTGTGGATGAAATTGGGGATGTGGATGAAATTGGAATCATGATACCAAGAGGTTGTTCCACAATGGTGCTCACATCGTAATCGGAAGGGAGTTTAGCCCCTTGTTTTGCTAATTCAAGCATATATTGTGAGGGATGGAGCTTCATCATGATGTTGACAATCCTATGATTTTTAGGATTTTGGACCATTTTGATGATCTCATCTTGTGGCATCTCGAAGGAATTATTGGTGATATCCTCTACTTGACCTTCCTCTTGAGGATTTTGTGATGATGAAGGAAGATTAGTTAGGGGATTGCTTGATCCAACGGGATTCATTTTGAAACTGGTTTGGCTTAGGTCACTTGAAGTTGATGTTTCTTTTTTGGTCTTAATGTTCTTCTTGTGTTGCGATCTTGTTTGAACCTTAAAATGAGGCCCAAAAGAGAAGATCTAGGGTGATTAAGGATCAAAGGTGTGATGGTGAAATGTGTGAAAGGTGGATGATACAAATGATTAAACTCTTAGAAGATCTTGAGGGATATGCTATACTTTTGGGACTTTTTTGGATTCTTGGATTTCAATTTTGACCCTAATTTGGTTTTGGATTTCTTTGATTTTGGATAATGAACAAATAGATCCCAAGATGTTGGATGTTATCTATGGGATAAACCTATTCACAAGATGATAATTTGACAAAGTGTAGGGAGAAGGATGCATCTAACCACACCTAACCAAACAAACATGATTTGGTGATAAATCAACTAAGCATATGGAGAAGGATACATCTACACATACTTGGCTAAACAAAATGTTTTGATTTTCTTATTCCAGGATTTTGGTTCAAGGATTTTGATTCATGGATTTCCTAAAAAGTATAGCATGAAGGATGGTTTCAAGATTTTCAAGAGTTGTTGGTGAAATGATCTTGATTTGATGTTTGAAAGATGGATGAAGGTTGACTTTTATCCTATGGGTACCTAAAAATACTCTTGTTTACAAGACCTCGATTTTGAAGAACATGTCTTACTCTAAACAAGTTGTGCAAATTTTTGAAAAAGTCTCGGATTTTGACATAATAAAATGAGTACAAATTGGAATTGTTTCTTGAAGCTCTTATGTAAAATTTGAAAAGAAATATTTGTTTGAATTTGTAGAGCATTGAGAGATGCTTTTGATGATTTTTTGGGCTAAGAGTTTTTTACTTTGGTTTCCAGATTTTTATTTTGCATGAAATCATTTGAGACACATGTGTGGGGTTCAATTGTTCTTAGCTTTGCTTAATGACTTCCTTTTACCACAAACAATTCTTTATTAGGTTTTGAACTAGATGTCTAATGTCTTAACTTCTTCTCATCCCACAAGGTACATTATGTGGAACTTCAATGAAATCAAAGCAAAAGTTACCTATTGTTGACATTAGCAAGCAAATTGAGATATAAATCCAAATGTTTAGAAACCTCTAGGGATAGAATCCCTAGGGCAAGCAATAACACTTGAATTTTTTCAAAGATATTTGCTTCCTAAAGGGTTTGAAATTTGATGAAAATGTTGAATGTTTGGTTTCCCAATGTTTATGAGCAAGCAAAATGTTTTGTTTCCAAGAACATTCACAACCCTATGGATATGAAAGACTATATTTGTTGAATCTCCACTTGGACAAGTCCAACTATGCCTACTTTTAGCGAATGGTTAGATGCTTGACCACATAGGCTCCCCCTTACAGTGCACTCGCTTCTCAAGTTAGCCAAGCATTAGTACCCATGAATCTTCCGTGTCATACTTTCCATTTCTACTAAAAGCCATAAAATTGTGGGGTGGCTTTAGAATGACCATTCTTGCACCAACAAATAGATCAAGGATTTTGGCCTTTTCTAAACAAGGGTTTTAATGCGGGAATTTCGTTCATGGGGGACCATCCATGCAGCGAGAGACCATTGTTTCCCTTCTCGTTGGAATAATCCTCGTGATACTTTCCTTTCCTCAAGTACCCACTCTTAAATGCCGGTTGGAAGTCGCTTGGTTTTAGTGTGTTGCCAGTTGGTTCATTCCCTTGGGTGATTACTTTTTCCCACAAGGAAGGCCCTCTAGGATAACACAAAAGCAAGCAAACACATCCGTAGTTTGATTGATCTTTGTTGAGAAAAAAAGAGAGAACACACGTGATATGTTCCACTCACACTCGCAAGATTTGTCAATTTTTAATCCCAAATGAAATGTGGAGGCAATCACTACTTATGCAACCTAATGTCACCAAAAGCCTTTTGATTCTCAAGATCGTCATGAGGCACGAGATAAGTGCATACATATTTGGTTGATATTATTTTGAGTAAGTGATTACAAAACAAAGACACACATGTTCATTTTAAATCCTCAAAGTAATGATTTGATTCATTTTAAAGCACCAAAACAAAAGATGACAGTTGATTGTTCAATTGTTAACCTTAAACCAAATCTATTAAATTTGTCTAAAGTTCTTTTAAACCTTTTTCCTTGTTTTTTTTAAACCCAAATTGAAAATTAGTGAGTCCTAGAAGCTTGAAGAGGTAAAATTCTTAAGTTTGGAATTACTTCGAAAAGTATCTAAAGACACTTGATATAATGAACAAATAATGTTATACTTCAAATTCCCTCTTTTCTCTTTCCTTTTCTCCCACCTAAAAATTGATTAATTCAAGAAAACAAAGGCAAAAAACCAGTTAGTAACTCCAAATGATCAAAAGCAAAAAAGGCACATGTTAAAAAAATAAAATTTACCTTTTTACTCCACCCAACGACAAAACCCACATATGCGTCACTATTTGAGCAAGTCAACGACACTATATAGCGCCATTATGTCTACAAGTAGTGCTTTGTAGTAGGACAGAGAGCATGATGGTGGTACAATTTTGATCAACGACACAGTTTGAAGTTTGAGAAATCCCGGGCTTGAGAATTGAACTAGCATCACAGTTTAAAATTTTGAATTTTTGGGTGGGAAGGTTGCAACGTTGGAGTTTGGAGTTTGAAGCATCGATGTATGGTGCTACTAGGCTAATAGTGACGCTATATGGCGTCGCTGGACTGATAGCGACACAGTTTCCTGTAGACACCAAAAAATAGAAAAAAACATGAAATTTTGTTTAAAAACGTGATTAGAACTTCATATTTTCCCTCCTTCTAGCGCCAAATGTAGAACCCCAATCCTAGACCTACACAAACAGAAGAAAAAAACACAATACTAGATCAAATGCAAGTGAGAATAAAAAGTCCCCATGAAATTCATCTACAATGCTTAAAAAGGACAAAAATTGAAGAACAAAAGCAAAGAAAGTGATTGAAATCCTATTTAAACAAGCAAACCCTCAATCCCATGGGGGAATTGGTGCCAATTTGATGTGAAAATTGGCCCTTTCCCAACTCCTATGCAAACTTGATGAAGATTTGTTGATGGTTGATCCACTTGGTGATGATGAACAATGTGATTCTTGGGTAAAATCTGCAATAACCTATCTAAGATGATGACAAATGATATGAAATGGATAAAATTATATCTCAATGTGAAGAGAGTAACTTTTCTCTAAGTTGTGGATGCAAAATACAAAGGAAAGCCTTCTATTTATAGAAAGACAAGATGGAGGAATAAGCAAAATGGAGCAATGTGGGATCATTCAACATTTAATGGGCAAGTGCCACCTGTCAAGATGTGAATGGAGGAAGCTTGAGCACATTTTGATGAATGTGCACAATAAATGTTATTAGGTGGAATTTCAAATTTGTGAAATGACTTGTTGGAAGGAGAAAAGAATGAATTAAATGCCACTTGGGTGAATGCACAAGGACATGTAAGAGCGAATGAATGTCTTGTTGGAAGGACAAATCCACTTGGAGGGATTTTCAAACTTGAAGAAATATTCCCCTAAAGATGCCATGTTGAGAGAAAATAGGGATTTAATAAATTAATTAAATGTATTTTCATGTGCAAGTGGAAAAATCTAGAGGATTTGGATGATTAGGATTAATTTAATCAGGATTTGATTAATTTAATGAGGGATTAGTTGATGTGACAATTTGATTTAGATTTTTGGGTTGTTTTAAATCAAAGTTGAGAAGAATGTGATTTAGATTTAATTAAATACAAGGATTTTGATTCATTTAATTAAAGAGGATGATGTTAGTGTTAAATCAAATAAAGATGAAATTATTTAATTTAAATGGATGACTTTAGAGATTTAATTAAATGAAATGAATTATTTAATTAAATAGATAGAGGAGGGTTAATCAAATAACTTTGAATTATTTAATTAACAAGAGAGAATGACTTAATCAGATATATGATGATTTATTTAATTAAGGGATGAAGAGTGATGATTAGCTAAGAAGATGATTAAGGATGAAACAATGTTAGTAACCAGGATCAAGTGTGTCGCTATATTTTCCATGTCTACATTTTTCCCCTCTTTGATGCAAAGTACTTGCTGTGTTGGTTCAAAGAATAAACTATCTCGATCAAAATTTATTTATTTATTTATTTTCAACATTTTCCCCACTACTACCCCAATGAGAGAAAACATGTCAATATACTACCCTCTCAAGAGATCAGACAAAAAATTGGATTTTTGGGTGAACCAGTGAAAAAAGAGGACAAGGTGCCCGACGGGTCCAGAAAGGCTTCAGGATTCCAAAAAATGACATAAAATGGGACAAAATGATGGAAAACAACCCTCAGTTGGGCGAAAATGGGATTGGGGGACCAAAACCCTAGCTAGATGGCCAAATGGGGTTAAAAAACCCTAATTTTCAGGCTTAAATAGGCCTCTAGGGCCACTTCCAGTTCATTTGCACACATAGCCTTTTGAGATTCTGCACTTTTGAGCTCTGACCCCTTCAAGAGATGGGGCAACGTTAGCTTCCCCGACACATTTCAGAATGAGTATGCACACACCAAAGGTTGCTTGGCATTGGACCACCGGTGAGTCAACTTGACCTGACTTTATTTTTTGATTTATGCGTGTATTTAGTAGCTTAGGAACTTAGGTTTTTAGCAGTGGTGCAATATTGCACTGGTACAAACTTTGTTTCGACACTGTGCGGCCTCAAACTGCGTCGCCGTTGCGAATAGCGATGCCACGATGCAGTTTGGAGTTTGGATTCAAAGTCCAAACTGAGTTGCATATTAGAATAACACTATGGTGAGCCAATTTAGCAATTTAGGTTTAGGGCCGTGCCTCAAATTGCACTGTGGCGGCAGAGTTTGGGCAATTAAGGTTCCTAGTGGTGTAGTTTGAAACTTTCAAACTACGCCGCACCCGCAAATAGGCTCGTATATGTTGTTTTGGGTACAACAAGATAGATCAATATGAAAATTTTTCATGAAACTTAACATGGTGGCTTTCCTAATGCAGGAGGAGGTCAAGATACTTCATTCACGCGAGCACAAATTCTCCATTCTCAGTAGATTAGTTGGGATGCACGAGCAACTGTAGGAGCACCTGGGGTTGATTGGCCTCTGGTACATAGCGTATGCACCACTAGTTAAGAAAAATTTGGGTATGATGACAGTGCTTGGTGAGTGATGGCATAACGGGACATCCTCTTTCCACCTTCTGATAGGCGAGGCCACAGTCACACTGGAGGATGTGTGGTGCATACTCAAATTACCCATCCACAGGGAGCGGGTGATATATGATGTGGACGTCAGGAGGGATGCCTGCTATGATGTGATGGGCCTCGATGAGATTGTCTTTTGCGAGGGCTAGATCGAGCTAGAGTGATATAGGCTCACTATCTCTCCTTTCCAGTTGGTTATTACTGCCATTATTTCAGGTCTCATCGCACTAGATTGGCGAGGTCAATATTTTAGTCCTAGTTGGGGGCTTTCTTAGGAGCAGATGGTCTGATGATGGGTATGCTTTGCTTGGGGGCTAGTTCTGTTGGCCTCTTTATACATAGATTTGCATGAGTTCGCATACGACAAGGATAGAGCCATCGGGGTTGGTGTGACACTTCTCCACATCTGGGCCTGGGAACACATTACGGTGCTCCATCCGAGAGTTGTTGCAGTTGATATGGAGCCAGACAATCTAGTTTTATGGAGGTACCAGAGCGGAGTTTTGTTCACACACATGAGACAACCTGAGATTCTCCACTAGAGGAGAGTCCTAGATGACATGCGAGTCTTTACATGGCGGCCATATCTTAGATGGCCTGCTTGGTACGATGATGTGTACTATCTCTTCTTCACCTAATAGGATAGGTTTATGCAGGGTAGGGAGCATACGATGATAGAGAGACACCTACTGGTCCATCTGAAGAGACAGTTCGGGGAGCCTCAGGACATACTTGATGACCAATACGTGGTGATATTTGCGCATACTACAAGGGAGTCTTCTTGGGGTCAAAAACTACCTACAACTGAGGCAATATGGTGTTTTATGTAGCTGGTAGCCAGGCCATGGCCATATGATCAAGGTCAGGTCGACCCATGCACACAGGAATACAGGGACTGGTTCCAACCACCTCTTTGATTGACAGTACCAGGCACACCATCTGCATGACGCAGGGCTAGAGGTAGAGGAGTAGGTCGAGGCTGGGGCCAGGGAGGTCGATGGGGTGGAGATGGAGACAGGGACTAGGACCGGGGAGGAGATAGGCCACCTTATTAGGGAGTTTAGGATAGAGGCCCATAGGATCAGCAACCTAATCAACAGAGGCAGGATTAGGACCCGAGGCGACAGGATTAGGACTAGAGGAGGTAGGACATGCAGGTGGACTAGCTGCCATAGAGAGATTAGGGACCTCCACCATCACCTGATTAGAGGGATGCTCAGGTTCAACATCTATAGGCTTAGATTGCAGAGTTATAGGGATAGGTGGTTGCCTTGACGGAAGAGCAGGACCAACTGAGATAGGAGAGGGATCAAGTTGTCCAGCAGAGGTAGGCTATAGAGTTTAGGGTTGCCCAGGAGAAAGGTCGTAGGTCGTAGCTCGAGAGTATGCCCACCTCATGATCCTGGATTTATGTTTCATTACGTGCATAGAGGGAGGCAGTCAGAGAGGCTGACTATTATAGGTTTAACTATCATTTGGTTGTGCCTCGAGCGTTCTGGGTCCCTAATTATTCACAACAAATAGGTTACAGAGCCCCTGAGGACCACAAAGAGAGACAACCTGGTGAGGGTGAGGGGAGCCAATAGGGCTAGCTTATTCTTTGATCAGAGACATGATTCTCTTGCACCCCATGGTCTCATTTTTGATAGCCCAGTGGGCACTTGTACTTTATGTATTGATTGATACACACTTGATCCAATTTGTACCATGACAGTGTATATTTATTTTGATGATATATGAGATGAGATGATTTGATGTGTCCTATTCTATTTTATGCATTATGGATGAATTTTATTTCTATATGCGATGGTTTACATGTGATGCAATGCGATGATCTTATGATGTAGTAATTTATGAATGCATTTCTTTTTCATTATCTTTCTCTATGCACTTTTTATGATGATGCATGGATAACAGAAAATGCTATGATATGCAAATTCTTAGACTAACAAATCTGTATTATGCCCCTAATGGATAGTAAAATGTATGAGATGCAGTATTTTTCTTTTTAGTACTTTTCTCATGTATGATATGGTGACACACTTATGATTTTATGTTGATGATGTAGTGATATATTTAATCATATATGGAATGATGAATGATGTTTATGTTAAGATGCCTATGTTATGATAATGCAAATGGATGATATGTATGCATATGATGTGATGGATGTTAATGATGCCTATGTATATGATGTTAATGGATGTACATGATATGCTCTTTATGCAATGGATGGTTTATGAGGTATGTGATATGAGTTTAATGATGTGTATAATGAATGTATGTGTATGGTTTATGAGATGCTTAGAATAACCAGTCTATATTATGCAATGATGCAGGTGATATGATACATGTTTTCTATATGATATAGTATGCATTATGCAGTATGCTGATGGTTTATGGATGCAGGATGGATGCATTGGTGATAATAATTTGTGATTAATTGTCATGGTACCATGTTAGAGTGGAAAGAAGATAGAAGAAAGCAAGAGACTCCAACAAGTCATGAGATGATAATGATGATGATCATGATGATGATTTTATTATCGAGGAGTTGGGATTTTGAAAGGGCCAATTACCTTATGTTTGATAACACACATATGTATGATGCATCAAGGTATAAAGAACCAAGATGACGTTGCACCTAGTGTGATGGACTTTGACTCAAAAATAAAATAGGAGTACTCATGTTCACACTTGACATATAGAACTTTATTTAAAATGAAATTAAAATATTCTAAACATCTCAGACCAAAACATAGGAAGGAAAGCCTTCCTATGTGGTCAACAAGATATATAAAACACCCTCCCTACATCTCAACAAAGCACACATGACTAAGGTTATATTACAAGAATATCCAATAAGTACAAAAAATAAAAAGATCATGATTGTTGCCCCATTCCTTTCTCTCTAAATCCCTTCATTTGGGACATTATTGAGGGGTCATTGAAATGAGCGCAATAAGATAAGTCAAAAGACAAAGATAAAGTAAACAAACAAGCTAATGTTCTTCATTCCGCTAGCCAAGACTAAACTACAGTGATGCTTGATGTTGATGTCCATTGTAGGAAGGATGCATCCTAGGACATGATGATATCAAATGATTGATTTGGGACTGATTGAATGATAGGCTATTGACACAAAGAGTTGACTAATTTGTTTACTTACTGACCTAGACTTGAGACCTTGATGCTTTGAGTTTTCACTTTTGAACTGCTAGACTTGTTTCCAACTGTTTCACCAAAGGTTGAGGGTGATGATTAATTTATTGTGAGTGATGTTTATTGCGGGTGAAAGTGAGATGAGATAGATGGATTTTTTTCAAATATTTGGATGTTTTTGAACATTTTCTAAAATGTTGAGGCTATTTTTGGTATTTTTCAAGATTTTACAAATGTTTTGATTTTCAAATTTTCCAATGTTTGGGGGTTTTTTGAGATTTTGACCAAGAGAATAACCTAAAGACCTATCCTAAGGGCCTCAAGGGCTAGTAAAAAAATTAGCCTTGCCTATGTTATACATGCAGAGACCATGTAATTCTACTGACACAAACTCGATTATTGATGAGATATGAACAAATGGATTGTCAGTTTATTGTGACAGACTCCTAAAGGACTGACCTAAGTGTCTCGGGGGATGATCAAAGATCAGCCTTGCCTATGTTCAATGCTTAGAGATGACATAGTTTGACAAGATGACTTTTTTTTTGACTTTTTTGATGTTTTGACCTATTTTTGGATTTTGATATGTTTTGAATGTTTTGGTCCATTTTCGATTTTATGAATGTTTTTTGATTTTTTGATTTTTTGATTTTGGGATTTCAAGAACATACATGAATTTGATCTGATAAGAAGAATCCCCCATCGTGATGCAATAGACTACTCTGATATAGGCAGGACACATTGACCTTGAGAATGGGTCGAGTAGTACTAGGAGGGATCATGACACAAACATAGGACCAAGCTATGATGCGGATGTGGATGGGTGATTGATGGATATATGGAATGCGATGAATGATGGAAGCGAAGTGGATGAACTAAGCCATGAAGATCCCGATGGGTGGAAAGTTCTTATTTAAACAAGGCGCCTATTTGCTAGGTTTTCACCAAGGTACTTTCTGAAAGCGCCACCGAAGTGGTTTTCACTAGAGGACAATTTTTTTTCTTTACTGTTTTTGATCCTTTTTCTAATTTTTTGTTTGGATATTTTCTGTTTTTGATTTTTTGTTGTCACTAAGATGCCTGTTGGCCAGGTTTTCATCAGAGTGACCATTTTTTCAGGACATTTTGTGATTTTTTTAATTTTTTGGTTCTATACCTTAAAAGATTTAGGCATAATATTTTTTGAGATGGGAGCTATTCATGGGCTCCTGCAGAGGCTCACCTTTCGGTGTTGATAACTAATATACCCCTAACTTGTAGCTTGCTATGATGACAAAGGGTCCCAACCAATTGGGTTCAAATTTTCCTTTGTCCTTTGGGTTTGGGACATTCTTCTGGTTCTCTTTTAGCACAAGTTCTCCGACTTGGAAGGTCCTGGTCTTGATCTTCTTGTTATAGTTTCGCTTGAGTCAGTTTTGATATACCTGTAGATGGTTCAATGCCTCCATTCATCATTCATCTAGTAGTTCTAGCTCGGTCAATCTTGACACCCGATATTCCTCATCCGTGATGAGATTCTATAGTGATACTCTTAGTGACGGGAGCTCGATCTTGATGTAGAGTATGGCTTTTGATCTGTAGACCAATGAGAAGGGGTGGCACCTGTTGGTGTGTGGATGCTGGTTCGATAGGCCCAGAGGGAGGGATTTAGTTGGAGATGTCAATCATGACCAGCTTCATTGACCATTTTCTTAAGGATTTTTAGGATATTCTTGTTTGTAGCCTCCGCTTGGATGTTTCCTTGGGGTTAATACGGGGTGGAAAAGAGATGTTGGATTTTGAATTTGTCACATAGGTCACAAAAATCCTAATTTTTGAATGGTGTCTCATTATCTGAGATAATGGCTTGTGGGACACCATAACAGCATATTAAAGAGCTTAGGATGAACTTTGAGATCTACTTTCTAGTTATGTACGTCATTGGTATGGCTTCCACCCACTTTTTGAAGTATTTAGTGGCAGTAATGATAAACTTGTGGCCACTGGATGAGGTGGGTGTGATTTTTCCAATGAGATCGATCCCCCATTGTGAAAAGGGCCATGATGTGACAATAGGATGAAGCTCTTGAGCTGTTACATGGATGAGGTCCCCATGTTGCTAACATTGTAGACACCTTCTGACATAGTCATGTACTTCTCTTTCCATAGTAGGCCAATAATACCCTGTCCTCAATAATTTCTTAGCCAAGGTCATACCACTTGAGTGTGAACCACATATTCCGTTATGCACCTCAAGTAAGGTGGTCAAGGCCTCCTCAGCATTCAGACATCGTAACATGGTTCCTTCTATGCTCCTACGGTAAAGGGTTTCTCCTAGGATGACAAAATGAGAGGAATTTTTGACAAAGGTTCTTTTTAAGCTTGAGGGTAAGTCAGCAGGTAGGACCCCTATTCGTAAGTAGGTGTATACATCATGATACTAAGGATCACCAGGACGAACGATTTCACATGCAAATTCTAACTCCAATACCTCGAGTGCAGGCATGAGAAGCTACTCTACCAGGAATTCATGCTTTGGGACATTGCGAGGGATATCCAATAGGGATCCAATTGTCCCCATGGCATCTTCCACTCTATTATTTGGTCTAGGTATCTACTCAAATGTGATCTCAATGAAGGACTCCTTAAGACTTTCCACCAATTTCTTGTATGGAGTTAGCTTGTCGTCTTTTGTCTGATACTCATCATTCACTTGATTGATTATTAGCTATGAATCTCCATATACCTTGAGAGTGATGATATGCCACTACACTACTATTCTAATTCCTATGGTTAGAGCCTCATATTCTATGATATTGTTCATGTAGGGAAATGCCAACTTGTAGGATCTTGGTATCAGTCTCCTTGTGGATTTATGAAAAAGACCCTAGCTCCCAATCCATGCTATGTGTAGGAACCATCAAAGTACAACTTCCAGTGGTCTACTATGCTCAAGTTGAAGATGGATTCATAAGGGAACTTTGAAATTAGTGGATTTTTTGAGTACATTGGTGCTTTTGCTAGTTGGTCTGCAATCGATTGCCCTTTGATAGCCTTCTGCTCTATGTACTCAATGTCGTACTCTGATAGGATCATGAACCACTTGGCCATCCTTCCTGTGAGCATTGCTTTGGAAAGTAGATACTTGAGTGGGTTGATCTTGGCAATGAGTTTGATTTTGTGTGTTAACATGTGGTGTCTAAATTTTTGTGAGGCAAACACCACTGCTAGACAAGCTTTTTCGATGAAGGAATAATTTAACTCATGCCCTACCATGGTTCAGTTGATGTAGTATATGGCCCTCTCTGTTCCATTTTCATCATGCTAAGCTAGGAGAGCACCAAGAGCTACTGCTATTGCTGATATGTAGAGGATCAGAGGCTTTCCTGGGATTGGTGGAATAAGCATTAGAGGTGTGAGCAAATACTCTTTGATTTTGTTAAATGCTTGATCACACTTGTCATCCTACTTGTATGCTATCCCCTTGTGGAGTAGGTGAGAATATGGGATTGACTTGTCTACTAGCTGAGCTATAAACCAACAGATGGAATGGAGCTTGCCTTGTAAGCCTCTAAGTTGTTTCAATGTCTTAGGTTCCTCCATCTCAAGGATTGCCTTTACCTTAGCGGGATCTATTTCAATTCCTCTCATAGACACAATGTATCCCAACAACTTCCCTGATTGTACGCCGAAGACACACTTCTTTGGATTAAGGAAGACCTTGTATTCCTCAAGCCTGTCAAAGATGGTACACAATGTTGCTATGTGGTCCCTTCTCTTTCTAGATTTTGCTAATATGTCATTGACATAATCTTCCACAGTCTTATGGATCATGCCATGAAAGGTTTAGGTCATGGCCCTTTGATATGTTGCTCCATCATTCTTTAGGCCAAACGACATCATGTTCCAACAATATGTCCCCCATGGACAAGTAAAAGTTTTTTTATGTTGATCTTCTTTGGCTATCATGATTTGGTTATACCCAGAGAATCCATCCATAAATGAAAGCATCTCATGTCCCATGGTCATATCTATAATCATATCAATGTTGGGAAGTGGGAAGTCATCTTTGGGACATTCCTTGATCAGGTCTTTGAAATTTGTGCATATACTGATGCCCCCTCAGGCTTTGAAACAGGAACCTGATTTGATACCCACTCTAGATACTTGATTGGTCATATGAACCTTGCATCAAGTAACTTCTTCAATTCCATTTTGACTAACAAGGCTGTCTAGGGATGCATTTTTCTGAGTTTCTGTTTGATGGGCTTTGCCTCGGGGTAAATTTCTAAATGGTGGTCCACAATCTCTAGATCAAGCTCGGGCATGTTGGCATAGCTCCATGCAAAGTTGACTTTTCTCTCTTAAGAAAGCATCTAGGAGCTCCTGTTCTTCTAACATCAATGATTCAACATAAAATGTGATATGCAGAGTTTCATCTATTCCCAAGTTGACTAGGTTGCACTTCTCGACTAAACCGCTAACTTTTCCTGATGTAGAGCATTGAGAGGAAGATTGAATCCTTCATCCTCAAGTGCCTCAGAGAGGTTTTCACTATTGGATACATCCTTTATTTTTATTGTCTTTGGGTTAGAGAGTGCCATAGTGTGGTTTTCACTAAAAGACCTTGAGATTATTCTCAATTTTTTGCTTTTGCAACTAAGGGATTCAATCGTCTCCCCGTAGTAAGCTTGTGTATCCAGAATGATATCAAACCCAACCTTGTGATATTCACATGGTACCGTGCTCTATAGTCCCATGAATTTTGAGAGCACTTCATTGTTTTTGAAAGTGTCCAGAATTGACGGTCCTCATTGGTTGTAATCGATGAGCTGGGGATAGACTAGGTTGATTTCATGGGTTTGACTGGTTGACTCAAATGACACAGTACTAATCATGAGGAGAGATAAATTCTTGAAAAGAATAGGTAAGTCAGTTATGGCATATTCCTCATCATCACTACTACTACAGACCTTGGTTATGTTAAAGGTGAAGTTGTCTAAAGGTAGACCAGTGGATACAGGTAATTGAAGGGTGACTACCATTTGCTGAGGAGTTTTGACCTTCTTAACTAGGGGATTATAGCCACATATGGTTATACTCAGAGGGGTACATCTGAGGCCAAGATTTTTTATTTGCATCTCAGGAATGATGGGTACTAGAAGCCCATTGTCATTTTTCCCAAGCTTTCTATTTCTCTCATAGCCCATGGCGAGCATCATTTGTAAGCCTTTACTGCTATTATCCATAGGTAGATCAACTCCTGGTCTATTGTCTTCGTACATGAGATGGGATGGGTCCTCCTCTATTACTTCTCGACTGAGATCTCCCCAACTTCTAAAGCTGGAGGAGCCTGCTATGAAGGTTTAGGATGAGGAAGCATCATTTGATTCTATTCATCCTCGTGACTTGGGAGATTGTGGTAACTCTCCTACCACAAAAGCATTTTTTGGAATTTTATAGTGTCCACACTTGTTGTCCTGGATAATGACCTTAATATTAGAGATGGCAGGGATGGTGGGTGTCTTTGTCACAAAAGTGGAGGCGAGAGTAGTTGGATCAATGCATGGAGTTGAGGGGCCTTCATCATTCTTAGGCACTTGGGGGATTTTGTAATATTTTGGTTCTAGGCTCTTGCAGTAAGAAAAGGGTTTGGGATCCCCATGGATAGTGACCTCTTGGCCTTGGTATATGAACTTGACACATTGGTGAAAGGTTTATGCCATTGCTTGCATCCCATGGATCCATGAATTCCCTAGGAGAATGTTGTAAGGAAAATCGAGGTCAAGGACCTGACAGGTGGTTTCCAAAATTGTTGGCCCTACTTGAACAGGGAGTTGGATAGTGCCCTGAGATACTTTCTTGATCATCGTAAGCCCTGATTGTGATTCATTTTCCTTTTTCAATGGAATCCTCTGAGATTCTCAAATTCTTTATGAGCTTGAGGGAACAAATGTTTAAACCTGCACTTCCATCCACCAAGACTCTTTTGACTTTGTTCTTATGCACTAGGACCTCCAGATGGAGTGTGTGATTTTGAGATGGTTGGGTGGGAAATTATTGATCAGAGAATGTAAGAAGATTTGGGGTAATGATATTTCTGACCATAGCTTGGAATTGTTCAACATCAAGATTCGCAGAGATGGTGGATAAAGGGAATGCTTCTTCAAGGATATTTTTGTGGGCTGATGATATCTTCAGTAACTCCATGATGGAGATATGAGATAGGGTTCTTTTCAACTGATCAAGGACATTATAACCACTAGGAACAGATCTCGGGTTGGAAGTGGGTGCTCTAGGAGGCTGAGATGACCCTAGGATGGTGATTTTTCTACCTCTTGTGGTGACTCCACAATCAACTTGTGCTCCTTTGATGGTGATAACAGTGCAATACTCATCTAGGGATGTGACAACATGGTCGTATACATGATTCACACTTTTAAATGCACCCTTCCACTTGTCATTGTTATTGTTCCCTTTGTTGCTATGATTGGGCATCAAATTTGTGTAGATCTTAAGATTTTGATTTCCCACTCATTGTTCCACATTTATGATTTTATCATCAATGAGGTCTTGAATTAAGTTTTTCAACCTCATAAAATTGGTAGTTGTGTGTCCCTTGATTTTGTGGAAATCACAAAGGTGATTTTCATTGTACCATGACGATTTCACCAAGGGCTCTTGATAGTTGTAATAGGTGGAGATTGTGATGAGTTTTTCCTCTACTAGCCTCTTCATGATGGATTCAGTCGATTCTCCAAGGGCTGTGTACTTCCACTTGGGGGAGTTTTTGTTTCACTGGCATGGCCCCCTTTGATCATGCACATTGTTGATTGTTTCATTGTTTGGCTATTGAGTCACAATGTTAGCTTGTTGATTATTTTGATTGTTGTTTTGGGGTTGTTGTTGGGGTGTTGGTGTGTTTTGTCGAGGAGCACTGATGACAAATTTGGCATCGACAACACCATCATTGGTAATGTTTCTATTTTTCACCCATGTGTGAGGTTTGTCGTTATAGCTAGTGGATGGTGATTATTTTATTGTTCAGGGTATGCTGGGGTCCCTCCTTCTGCAATAAGGGCTCATTCAATGTTAAGCATCTTGGAGTTCAATTGGTTGTATATGGTGATACCTTGCACCTTGAGATGAAATGCCAAGGTTCCTTCAAGATTGGAGATGATGGTGCAAACTTGTTGTTCTTTTGGCATGACCCATTTGCTCCTATTGGCCTTGGATTTCCATCATTGTAGGAAAGAAGAAAATGATTCATTTTTTCCTTGTTTAAGAGCTGATAGTTCCTCTAGACTGACATCCATACCGATATTGAGTGCGTAATTTTTTATGAATGCATCTACTATCTCTTAGAACTTCTTGATGCCAAGAGGAAGGCGAGAGAACCACTAAATGGTGTGGCCAGCCAAACTTCTAGGAAATAACCACATCAAATATGTATCATCATATGTGACTTCCATGCAATGTACTTGGAATTCCCTAATGTGATCTTCAGGGTTTCCCATCCCATGGTATTTATCAAATTTGGGAATCTCAAATCCCTTTGGGAATGATTTCATTGCAAGACTCCTGTCAAATGGATAGGGGCACAAGTTGTTGGGTGTCTTTGTGGTTTTCCTTGACTAAAGATCAAGCACTTTTTGTGAGAGCAACTTGATTTGCATTGTAACATCATCTTGCAGATCAGGGGGTAGAATGAAGGTGTTCTATGGTGGTTCACTTGTTGGAGGGATGGGTGGATTAGTTGGTGTGTTGGTAGATGGTGCTTGCACATTTTGCTGCACTAAGTATGCTTGTACTTGTTGCTGTATCTGTAACGCCAAATAAAAGCTTTGCACAATAGACAACAAAGAAGATAATTAGAAGCACACATGCATACAATACTAAAATCTAAAATGCAAATTCATTCGTTAAGCAACAAAGAACATGGGAAAGTAAAAACGTAATTAAAACTAGAACAATCTCACCAATTTTCAAACGTATTTCCATGATTCATCTAGATTGCCTTTCTCCATTTTGCTTGTGTAGTATAATTGCCCTCAGATTTTCAAGTTCATGCAAGTATAGCCTAAGATAGTGATTAGCAAAATATCGAAGATTCAAGACAAAGTGCTCTCAAAAGTTATAAAATTTGCGAGAGAGATTGGAATGAAGAATGACAAATCAATTTATAGAAAATTGATTATTCGAACAACAGGCCAAGATCGAAAGATCAACGGATGGTTGAGATTGACTGATTAGACATGCATTCTGATAACTGACAGTGATGACATGAGTGATTCAAATTAGAAATAGAATTAAAGATTAAATGAATGATTTAATCTTCAGTTCGGCATTCAAAAACATAAGAAATATCTTTGCATGACAAAGATGAAGATTGATTATAACGACTCTCTGTTTGAATGCACGCACAACACTTAATTAATTAAATAAGAATATTTAATTAATCTGCATACATACAATTGAGTTAGAAGCTGACGATTGGACTTGAAGAGATTTTCGAGAACCACTCGGACATTAAATCAAAGATTAGCGAGCGATTAAAATAGATGTCTAAGTAAAAGTGAATACTTAGATAACTCACATAATTATCTAAAATATAGAGGAATGTGTTAAAATAGAATTAATGAATTAAATAATTCATTTAATTCAAGACTCAATATTCGAAGAATAATTAAATAAATAAGATTTATTTAATTAAATGATGAAGGGTTTAAGCGAATAATTAGATAAATAATTTATTTAATTATAGTTGAAATATGATAAAGAGTAAATTAAATAAGAATTTATTTAATTTTGACAAGACGGATAAGGTTAATTAGTAACATAATTAAATAAAAAGCGTTTATTTAATTAATCAAATAGAATAAAGAAAAGTGTAAATTAATTAAATAATTAAGATTATTTAATTAATAGAAGAAATAAATGTTAAGATGAATTAATTAAATAATTAAGATTATTTAATTAATAGAAGAATTAATGTTAAGATGAATTAATTAAATAATTAAGATTATTTAATCATGACCATGAAGAATATAAATTATGAAGAATGTGGAAGTCGCAGGCCTAAACCAGATTTCGGTGTCTACAGTATCAACAACACTTGTTATTGGTCCTATTGTTGTTGTACTAATAATGCATGTTGTTTTTGTTGTACCAACAATGCTTGTTGTTGGGCTGCTTCTTGTTGCTCTTGGTATTTCTTCAGCACTTGCTGGTATGCTTGTTGTTGTGTGAGGTACTATGCTTGTGCCTGTGCTTGTTGAGCTTGGTATTGGGCTTGAGCTTGCACTTGTGCCTGAGCATGGGCTTATGCTTGTTTTATAGCTTGTGCAATCTATGTAGCTTTTATGGCTTGTGCAACCTATGAAACTTGAGTTGCTTGACCGGCTTGCATTGCTTGTGCAGCTAATTATGTTTGTGCTTGCTGAGCGGCTAGTTGTGTAGCTTGTTAGTTTTGGATTTGATAGAGTGCCTTTTGATAGGCAACTTGTTAAGTGAATTCTAACATGATGCTATATTGATTTGACATATTTGTGTTTGGTGGTGGAGGTGGTGGTAGATTCAAAATGGTGTTTGTTGCTATGATGAGAGGCATCGTTGTATTGATGATTGGGATTTGTGTAGTGGATGGTGCGTTCGATATGTTTGGTCCTTGAGAGATCATGTTTTGAGGTATTTGGGGAATGGTTTATGATGTGGTGGTTGCTTGTGTTATTGGGATGGTTTCCATCTGCTGTTGTGATATCGATGGCAAGATGGGAGGATTCAATATGATGCTTTGATTAATGATTAGGGTATTATTTTGAATGATTAGTGGTAATGGAGGTAACCCCACATTAAGAGTTGATGTTGATGTTGGTAGCAAGGGTGGAAGTGGTGGAAAAGTGAGTGGCATACTTCCTTTGGGAAATGATGAAGATGAAGGGTCAAAGATGCCCTCCGGTCCAAATAAGTCACCTTCTCCTTGCGAGGTCATAGGGAGAGAGGTTTGAGGTGTTGCATGAAATGATGATGATGGGTCATTGGGATCATGAAAGGTGAGGGGGACATATGGATGTAATGGATTTTGAGGGACGGGTTGCCCCAAGATAGTGTTTGTGTTTGAATCTTGATTATTCACAAGGGGGTGTGTTTTAAATGCATTGAGAAATACATTCCCTTTGGTAACAATAGGTTGAGTTGGAGCAATGGATGATGCAATTTGGGGGATGGGTTTAGTAATGCTTTGGAATGGAGGTGTGGATGAAATTGATGGTGTGGATAAAATTGGAGGTGTGGATGAAATTGGGGTCATGATCCAAAGGGGTTGTTCCACAATGGTTCTCACATCATAATTAGAAGGGGGTTTAGCCCCTTGTTTTGCTAATTCAAGCATATATTGTGAGGTATGGAGCTTCATCATGATGTTGAAAATCCTATGATTTCTCAGGATTTTGGACCATTTTGATGATCTCATCTTGTGTCACCCCAAAGGAATTATTGGTGATATCCTCTGCTTGACCTTCCTCTTGAGGATTTTGTGATGATGAAGGAAGATTAGTTAGTGGATTGCTTGATCCAATGGGATTCATTTCAAAATTGGTTTGGCTTAGGTCACTTGAAGTTGATGTGTCTTTTTTGGTCTCCATGTTCTTCTTGTGTTGTGATCTTGTTTGAAATATAAAATGAGGCTCAAAAGAGAAGATCTAGGGTGATTAAGGATCAAAGGTGTGATGGTGAAATGTGTGAAAGGTGGATGATACAGATGATTAAACTCTTAGAAGATCTTGATGGAGATGCTAGACTTCTGGGATTTTTTGGATTCTTGGATTTTGATTTTGACCCTGATTTGGTTTTTGATTTCTTTGATTTTGGATAATGAACAAATAGATCCTAAGATGTTGGATGTTATCTATGGGATAAACCTATTCACAAGATGATAATTTGACAAAGTGTAGGGAGAAGGATGCATCTACCCACACCTAACCAAACAAAGATGATTTGGTGATAACTCAAATAAGCATATAGAAAAGGATACATCTACACATACTTAGCCAAATTTTTTTTTTTGATGTTTTGATTCAAGGATTTTGATTTATGGATTTTCCAAAAAGTCTAGCATGAAGGATGGTTTCAAGATTTTCAAGAGTTGTTGGTGAAATGATCTTGGTTTGATGTTTGAAAGGTGGATGAAGGTTGACTATGATCCTATGGGCACCTAAAAAGACTCTTGTTCACAAGACCTCAATTTTGAAGAACACGCCTTACTTTAAACAAGATGCTCAAATTGTTGAAAAAGTCTTGGATTTTGACAATAATAAAATGAGTACAAATTGGGATTGTTTCTTGAAGCTCTTCTATAAAAGTTGAAAAGCAATCTTTGTCTGAATTCGTAGAGCGTTGAGAGATGCTTTTGATGATCTTTTGGGCTAAGAGCTTTTGACTTTGGTTTCTGGAGTTTTATTTTGCGGTTCAATTGTTCTTAGCTTTGCTTAATGACTTCCTTTTACCACAAACAATTCTTGATTAGGTTTTGAACTAGATGTCTAATGTCTTAACTTCTTCTCATCCCAAAAAGTACATTATGTGGAACTTCAATGAAATCAAGGAAAAAGTTACTTTTTTTTTTTTACTTTAGGAAGTAAATTGAGATATAAATCCAAATGTTTAGAAACCTCTAGGGATAGAATCCCTAGGGCAAGCAATACCACTTGAATTTTGTCAAAGACATTTGCTTCCTAAAGGGTTTGAAATTTGATGACAATGTTGAATGCTTGTTTTCCCAATGTTTATGAGCAAGAAAAGTGTTTTGTTTCCAAGAACATGTAAAACCCTATGGATATGAAAGACTGTATTTGTTGAATCCCCACTTGGACAAGTCTAGCTACGCCTACTTTTAGCAAATGGTTAGATACTTGACCACACAGGCTCCCCCTTACAGTGCACTCACTTCTCAAGTTAGCCAAGCATCAGTACCCATGAGTCTCCCATGGAATACATTCCATTTCTACTAGATGCCATAAAATTCTGGGGTAGCTTCAGAACGACCATTCTTGTACCAACAAATAGATCAAGGATTTTGGCCTTTTCTAAACAAGGGTTTTAATGTGGGCATTCCATTCGTGGGGGACCATCCATGTGGTGAGAGACCATTGCTACCCTTCTAGTCAGAATAATACTTGTGATAATTTCCTTTCCTCAAGTACCCACACTTATATACCAGTTGGAATTGACTTGGTTTTAGCGTGTTGCCGGTTGGGTTGTTTCCTTGGGTGATTACATTTTCCCACAAGGCAGGCACTACAAAATAACACAAAAGTGAGTAAACATATCTGTAGTTCGATCAATCTTTGTTGAGAAACAAAGAGAGGAGACAAACGATATGTTCCAATCACACTCGCAAGATTTGTCAATTTTTAATCTCAAATGAAATGTGGAGGCAATCACTTACGCAACCTAATGTCACCAAAAGACTTTGGATTCTCAAGATCGCCATGAGCCACGAGAGAAGTGCATACATCTTTTGATGATATTATTTTGAGTAAGTGACTACAAAACAAAGACACACGTGTTCATTTTAAATCCTCAAAGCAATTATTTGATTCATTTTAAAGCACCAAAACAAAAGATGACAGTTGATTGTTCAATTTTTAACCTTAAACCAAATCTAGTAAATTTGTCTAAAGTTCTTTTTAACCTTTTTCCTTGTTTGTTTTAAACCCAAATTAAAAATTAGTGAGTCCTAGAAGCTTGAAGAGGTAAAATTCTTAAGTTTGGAATTACTTCGAAAAGTGTCTAAAGACACTTGATACAATGAACAAATAACATTATACTTCAAATTTCCTCTTTGCTCCTTCCTTGCTCCCACCTAAAAACTAATTAATTCAAGAAAATAGAGGCAAAAAACCAGTTAGTAACTCTAAATGATCAAAAGTAAAAAAAAGGCACATGTCAAAAAATTGAAATTTGACTTTTTACTCCACCCCAGCAAAGCAACCCACATATGTGTTGCTTTTTGAGCAAGTCAGCAACATTGTGTAGTGTCGCTATGTCTGCAAGCAATGCTCTGTAGCAAGACATAGAGCACGATGGTGACACAATTTCAATCAGCGACGTAGTTTGAAGTTTGAAAAATCTTGGGCTTGTGAATTGAACTATCATCGTAATTTAGAATTTAGAATTTTTGGGTGGGAAGGTTGTTGCAGTAGAGTTTGGAGTTTGAAGTGTCGATGTATGGCACCTCTGGGCTAATAGTGGCGTTGTATGGTGTTGCTGGACTGATAGTGATGCAATTTCTTGTAGACACCCAAAAAAAAAGAAAAAGTATGAAATTTTGTTAAAAAACATGATTAGAACTTGAGATTCTCCCTCCTAGCGCAAAATGTAGAACCCCAATCCTTGACCTACACAAACACAAGAAAAAAACACAATAGTAGATCAAATGCAAGTGAGAATCAAAATTCCCCATGAAATTCATCTACAATGCTCAAAAAGGAAAGAAATTGAAGAACAAAAGCAAAGAAAGTGATTGATATCCTATTTGAACAAGCAAACCCTCAATCCCATGGGGGAATTGGTGTCAATTTGATGTGAAAATTGGCCCTTTCCCAACTCTTATGCAAGCTTGATGAAAATTTGTTGATGGTTGATCCACTTGGTGATGAGGAAAAAAGTGATTCTTTGATAAAATCTGCAATAAACTATCTAAGATGATGACAAATGATATGAAATGGATAAAATTAGCTCTCAATGTGAAGAGAGTAACTTTGCTCTAAGTTATGGATGCAAAATACAAAGGAAAGCCTTCTATTTATAGAAAGACAAGATGGAGGAATGAGCAAAATGAAGCAATGTGGGATCATTCAACATCCAATGGGCAAGTGCCACTTGTCAAGATGTGAATGGAGGAAGCTTGAGCACATTTTGATGAATGTGCCAATAAATGTTATTAGGTGGAATTTCAAATTTGAGAAATGACTTGTTGGAGGGAGAAAAGAATGAATTAAATACCACTTGGGTGAATGCACAAGGACATGTAAGAGGGAATGAATGTCTTGTTGGAAGGACAAATCCACTTGGAGGGATTTTCAAACTTGAAGAACTATTCCCCTAAAGATGCCATGTTGAGAGAAAATAGGGATTTAATAAATTAATTAAATGTATTTTCATGTGTAAGTGGCAAAATCTAGAGGATTTGGATGATTAGGATTAAATTAATCAGGGTTTGATTAATTTAATGAGGGATTAGTTGATGTGACAATTTGATTTAGATTTTTGGGTTGTTTTAAATCAAAGTTGAGAAGAATGTGATTTAGATTAAATTAAATATAAGGATTTTGATTCATTTAATTAAAGAGGATGATGTTAGTGTTAAATCAAATAAAGATGAATTTATTTAATTTAAATGGATGACTTTAGAGATTTAATCAAATAAAATGAATTATTTAATTAAATAGATAGAGGAGGGTTAATCAAATAACTTTGATTTATTTAATTAATAAGAGAGAATGACTTAATCAGATAAATGATGCTTTATTTAATTAAGGGACGAAGAGTGATGATTAGCTAAGAAGATGATTCAGGACGAAATGATGTTAGTAACCAGGAGCAAGTGAGTTGGCATATTTTTCGTGTCTACAATAACAATTAGGGATAGTTTATGATTGTTATTTGCATCTTATCACACACATAATTCAATGTTATATGGTGTAATGCAATGATTCATCATCTTGATCCATTCTCCTTGATTGAATCATCTTTTCCCATATAAAACAAAATGGTATTTCATAAACAAGCATACTTAATGTTACATTTGCATATTTAATCTTAGATTCGTATTGTGTAGTAGTTTACCTTTGTTATCCCAACATTTGGTATTAAAGCTTGGTCACCTTTGATTTCTATGATTGAAAAGGTTTATTGGTTTATAGTGAGATTTGTTGTTAATTTTATTTTGTAGATTTTTATGGAAGCTATAATTTGTTTATATCTTGTATAAATATAGAAAAAGACAATGAATCTAATTATAACTTGTAGAAATTAAAAGTTCATTGAAAAAAGAACAATGAATAATGAAAAAAATTATGGTTGAAACAAGATGAATAAAAAACAAAAACAACAATCTAACTTTGTCTTCAATTAGAAAATCCCAACACTTATTCCCTTGAAAAAGGATAGATAAAACTTATCAAATCTAAAATCCTTTTAAATGTATTGTAAGATCCTACTAGTTGCCGCAAGCACAACAAAAGAAAACAAATAAGAGCCTTGACAAGATCTGCTTTGGAATCTGTGTGGCCAGTGTGCATTAATAGCAAACAAGAATCCCTTCAAATTTTAGATAACTATTACAAGATACTTGCTTAGTCAGGTCCCCCACACATAAGCCTTGAAATTTACACATGATTCTTGTATCATTTGGCTATGTGTTGAAAATTATTGAATCTAAGATATGAGCAGTGCTAATAAAGATGAGAGGTGTTTTCTTTTCCAATCATGTTTAATAATAGAAAAGCACTATTAAAATAGAGAAACACATTTCTATCTTCATTTGTCTATTCACCCATGGCTTGGCTTGGTTGTTATAGCTCTGCAACTCACGCTTTCCAAATCTCTTCCATTTTTTGCACTCTTAGCTTGTAATTCTTCATGAGGATGTTGTCAACACGTCAAAGAGGTCAAAGATTGCGAAGAGTTATTTATTTATTTTATTTTATTTCAAATTTGATTTAGAATTTAGATTGAAATAGGTTTTTTAAATAAAACTTTGTTCTAATTCTTAGGGAATGAATCTCTGCCTCCAAACATTGAGAATTCACAATCACCCCCTCATGAAAAGCCTCTTATACAAGAATAAGCTGAAACCCCTCCATCAATTCATAGGAATCATCAAGGAACACAAGAAAATATCCTAACTCAAATTGAAAATAGTAAAAGAGACATTGAATAATTAATTGGAAGATTAACCAAGTGTTGGCCTCCTACAATGATTTAACAACTAAACCCTTACAAGTGTGATTCGGAGATTGGAAATCTAAACTGAATAGTCATTCAATCATCATGAAGGTGCATTTAACTTGTCAACTCAGGGATGTGAACTTGAATAGGGTCAGCACAATATGTGCACTAAGGATCCCAAGTAGCCATATTCATTCTCCAACTAAGAAAAACACAATGCTAAAGGTAAATTGCTTAGAGGAAAATAACATTAGTATTGAACATCAACCAACAACTATGCTAAGCTGAAATGCATGATAGAAATGAAAATATGAGCAAACAAATAGGAAACTACTCTGTCTGCTTTGGTTGTAGGAATAGTCATAGAATGGAATTCTAGTGGTTGAAGGAACAGTTAGTGCTAGATTCTTAACTAATTACTGAATAGAAATTAATAACTAAAATAAAGCACAAAATGCTCACCAATTGGTCCCCCTTGGATGAGTATCCTCTAAAAATTTTGTAAACTCAGATGCACGGACTTATAACTTCATCTTATTCATTGGAAAACATGAGTACAATAGAGCAGTGTAACTATACTACTAAAAACTAAGAATGCAAGTACATCATTAGATCATGCAACCCCCTGAGAAGGAGCATCTGACTCTTATTTATAGGAAAAAAAGTGACTAACTAAGCAGGGCAGTCAACTCCATGAACTAGGAGGACGCCACTTTAGGGAAAGCAAAGAAAGTGGAAAGGCGGTTATGCATGCATGGAATCTGGTCAGATGTGCCTACCTCAATGTAGATTTAGCACAACAGTAATGCCTGTATTCACTCAACATCAATAAACATCATTAACAAGCCGGTTGCAACTTGGTTTGCATGAGGAATCTCCCATCCTCGACCTCTTTGAATGATTCCCTTCATTGACCTTTGCATGACCACTTTTGTTAGCTGTTATGGTGAATGACCAACTGGAAGAATCTTCTCAATCTAGTGGCCATGAATCATATCTACGTGACAATATTAGTACGCATAATAATCACATATCTATAACTATCTTAATGAACATTCATTAATCCACATGTAGAATTAACACAAATAGTCCATATAACATGTCAATATCATTAAAGATTTGTAGAGATAAAACTAGGCCCAATGTCTATGGTTTTGAGGAAATATCAACATTCAAACATCAAGGTTCATGACAATTTCAGCAAATAGATCATAAATTCTACCAAAATTAAACCATAAACTAGACTCATCATCCCCCCCAACCTAAGGTTTTGTTGATCCTCCAATAGGGGAAGGGTTGTTCTTCTGCTTAGTCAATGCCCTAAAATTTGCAACCACCAACTGTCCCACATCAGTGGTTGTTGTGCGTGAATCAAGATCCCAATAGAACCCTTGTTGTCTGTCCAATCAATTCCATCTTTGTCTCTTTGCAGCAAGATCGTAATTGTAAAACTTGTATTTTGGCATGGGCTACATCAGGATGGCTGGTTGAAAAGTCAGTGGAAGCAAGAATCGTCGTTTTTTCCTACCAATCTATATATATCTGTCAATTATTTTAAGTGCTACAACATAGTTTTGTGTAGAGTGGGGCTCAGATTGCTTTAGCTCATTAGTTAGGTTGTTCCATCTTTGTGACAAGTATCTTTTCATAGTTTCCTCTTTTTCTTTTTCCACCACCTCATATTCACTATATATTAATATCCAAGGCATAATCCTATTGCCATAGCTAGGTTTGAGAAGCATTCTATGCCACTCCCTATAAATGTGCCTTGGATTTCTTGATTCAGCCCTGATGGGTGGAGGGATGTTGGATTCCAATTGCTTATAAGCCCCATATTGTTGTCCCCAACTGATCTCATTTTGTACCCAAGACATAAATGCCCTTAATTTGACAACCCCCACATATAATAGTGGATTCTAATCATGGTCTTGAGTCACAACATAATTGTGCAAGTAAAATTCACACAACAAATTCTTCATTTCACGAGAAGCAATCTGATAAGCATTGAAAAATTCAATAGGAGTCTCAATAGAAGTGTTCAAACCTGAGACAATTCTTGCCAGCTTAAAAGAAAGATATTTCTCCTTCAAATGCAAAGCATAGACACTTGGAGGGGCCCTACATTCTCCTATCTAGGGTACCAAGGCTATCATATCATCCACCTTCTTTAAAGTAGTAATTTCTGGACCCTTGTCTGCAAATCTCCTCATCTTTGTTTTGGATTTCCTTCTTTAGCCTATGTTTCTCTTCTTTCCATTCCTCTTCTCTTCTTTGCATCTATTTCCATAAATGCATAGCTACCATGTGCATTGAAAAAGCAGGGGGGTTATGTATTCCCACCAACATTTTTCCTCGCACTAATGCTTGCTCTTCATATAGTACCAGCTGTAGGGATTCAGGTTGTTCATTCAATTCTGGCTACAGGGCCTCTTGTTCCTATTTTTTCTCATGTTTCAGAATCTCTTGCTATGGGAAATCTTGATTTTCTTCATACCCTTGATTCTCAACTATTTATGTGATACCAACAAGATCTACTAGTGTTATGGTTGTTGCTTTCTCAAATATATCCTCTTCCTCGACATTCACCTGCCCCATTAGAGCTTTTTTGTCCCCCTGTGATATTTCTCTAGACTTAGGGATTTCCTGTAGACGCATATCAAAGGCTAGCCTAACTGGTCTTGATTTCCTAGGAGGGCTTTCACATTTTTCTTTGGCTGCAGGATGAATAGTGTTAGCCTTTCGCTTCCTAAAGCTTGGTACTTCTTTTTCTGCTGGCTTCTTTTTAGCTTTTCCTTTTCTTATTTCTTCTTCTCTCTTCTCTACCCTAGTTTTCATTAGTCCATGCTAAGTGGAACATCATCATCAAAATCTAGGGAGGAACTTTCTTTGTCTAAGTGCTCTATCTAAAAATAGCTAATCTCTATGGTCCGTTCTGCTGCAGGAGGGTTTGCACTAGGGTGTGTGCTAGAGGTTGAAGCACCAGGAGTGGCTTCAACCACACTCAACGTCCTGCTAGACCTATGGGGTTGAGGTAGAAACCTAGGTCGCAAATGCTTAGGTATAATTTGATCAATATTTTTGAATTCTTCCCTAGTCATCTTAGATACATCATGCAGACACTTCTCAACTAATAATTTAGTCAAACAATGGTGGGAAACAGAATTGTCCCTACCTTTTTGAGTCTTGGCTGCGATGATTGAAAGGAGGTGGTAAAGCACATTTGACACATACATTCTAAAATGCACAAATTTAGATTTGTGTGGCGTCCTTCATAGGTGATATATTTTATGACATGAACAACTATTTGTGTCCATGGTTCAGGCATAGAAGTTCTTTTTGCACCTTGTTTGTTCAAGCTCAATGGAGGGTCACCAGATCTATAAATTTGGCCCTAGCTGACTTGGTGTCTCTAGAAGTAGGGTAATTTTCACCATCGGTAGGCAACCCTGTAACCTTTGCAATTCTTTCTTCAGTAGCCAATACTTCTAGCCCTTTTACTGTGGCTTTTCCCTTAGACAATGTCTAGGAAAATTCTAATGCAATGTCTTCATTATAACCATTCAGCTTCATGAAATAGTCTAACTAGCCATAGTTTTTGAATTCAACTTGCGAAGGTGCATCCTGCAGTAATATATCATGAACTGTGGGTTCATTCCTGATTAAACAACCTCCCATTGTCTGCAATCAACAATCACTCTACAAATTTTCCTTGCTGCAATACTGCCAAATTTCCAATGGCAATGTCACTTCGATTTTCCTTTTTTGTTTTACCTTTTCTTTCTTTCTATTTTACGTTTTGGCAACTTAAGATTATGACAGGATAAATAATGGCAGTAAATGAGTAATAAAGGAAGGTTATGACGAAGAAAAATGGCAGTGATAGTTGGTGTCAACTCACACATACAAGCCATCATCTTACTCAAAATTCAAATTGGCTCAATTTAAACTTGCCGGAGTAGACCAGTATGGATTGACATGTGGGAAAAGTACTCACATATTCCCCCCCAACCTAAATTTGAGCATGTGTCCTCACATGCGAGGTGGTAAGGATGATTTGATAGGGACAGGGAATAATGACATGCTATGGTGAACGTCCATATTAATTCAGAACAATTAAATGAATGCACTAAATACAATTAATAGATAGCAATTAATGTACACATACTTGGATTCATGGAAGATTCATTGCAAAGATTGTGGAGAAAGTACCAGTCGCCTTTTAAGAAATAAGTTGAGTAATTAATGAAAATGAGGTGCAATGAGGTGAAGTGGAATGAAGTGATGGAAGAGAGAGAAAGGTGGAGATGGATGGGCAGATGGGTGGATGGGTGAAGAAGTGGACTCCCACAAAAGTGGAAGCCTTTATTATGACAAGTACATACCTTAATTATCTAGAAGGAGGGACACTAGGTCCACTTAACTGGGTTGTAGGAAGCTTAGGTGTTGCATGCTAAGTGAATTGCTATAGGAACTCTTTGGACGTTGGCTTGTGATACAATTTGAGGCGATGACCATTGACAAGCAACTTAAATTTGATTGGGTCAATAGTGGTAAGTTGTACAACACCATTGGGTTATACTTCAACAACCTCATATGGTCCTAGCCACCTTGTTTTCAATTTTCCTGCACTATCCTGATATCTTGGATCATAGAGCAAGGCCCAATCTCCTGGTTGGAATTTCTTCTCCTTGATGAATTCGTCATGCCACTTGATTCTCTAATTTTGCACTACCTATGTGTGATGCAAGAATGCTCTCCTCATCTCATCCAAAGCATTTAGCTGCATGATTCTTTCTCCTTGTGCTTCAGAGATATCCATCCCTAAGTCTACTGTAGTCCTAAGAGTCTTATGTTCAAATTCAATGGGCATCATGGCTATTTTTCCATACAACAACTCAAATGGAGTGAATCCTATAGTTGTCTTCTAGGTTGTCCTATAGGCCCAGACAACTTTTGGTAGCCTGTTTGCCCAATCCTTTTTATGAACAACCACTATTTTCATCAAGATGGCTTCAATCTTCCTGTTAGTCACCTCAACTTGGCTATTGGCCTAGGGGTGATAAGTAGTAGACTTCCTATGTCTTATGTTGTAGTCATTGACCAACGTTGCGACAATGGTTGATGTGAATTAAGCCCCTTGATCAGTCACTATCTCTCTTGGAACTCCATACCTTGTGAAAATATCCTCATAAAGAAATTCAACAACATTATTGTCTCTTGCATGCTTCATGTTCTTAACTTCTACCCACTTAGTTACATAATCAGTGCAAACTAAAATATAAGATTTACCATTTGATGGAGGATCAATAAGCCCCACAAAATCTATTCCCCATTTGTCAAATGGAGTGATTACTATCTAAGGGAAAATGGCATCTCATCAAATTTGGTTGGTATGTCCATCCTTTAGCATCAATCACATTTTCTTGTATACCTTCTTGCATCCTTGTGGAGTGTTGGCTAGCAATATCCTATGTTCAAAATCTTCATTGTGGTCCTCTTGGCTGCAAAATGTCCTCCACATGGATTGTTGTGGCATGCATGCAAAATATTATATGTCTCATCTAATCTCACACATCTCCTCATGACATGGTTTGGTCCAGTATAAAACAAACATCCAACAATCCATGAAAAAGGAAAATATTTTTCAATGAGCACATTTCTCTCTTTTGGAGAGAAGTGAGGAGGAACTCTCCCTGTGACCAAATAATTAGCTATGTTAGCATACCAAGGTGTTTGCACACTAATGTAAAATAAGTGCTCATCAGGGAAAGATTCATCTATGGCTTGATTGTCTTTTGATGTAGTCAACCTTGAAAAGAAAATTTGCAACAACATTGGCCTTCCCTAGTTTATCCACAATGGTTATGTCAAACTCCTGCATCAACAATAACCATCTTTCCAGCCTACCTATGATTAGGGGTTTATTCATGAGATATCTAATGGTTACATGATCGGTGTGCACAAAGATTTGATAGCCTATTATGTAGTTCCTAAATTTGTTCAGGGCATAGATCACTGCCAACATTTCTTTTTCTATCACCGTATAGTTTAATTTAGCTCCTTGCAAGTTTTTACTAACAAAATAAATGGAATTTTCAATAGCTCCTTCTTTCTATCCTAAAACTGCTCCTATGGAATAGTCTAATGCATCTATATGTATGTGAAAAGGAAGCTCCCAATTAGGTCCTTTGAGTATAGGAGCATGAGTCAAAGTTGTCTTCAAATCAGAAAATGCTCTGTCACAGTCTTCTGTCCATTGAAATTCAACATCTTTGGTGAGAAGAGTATAAAATGGTGCTGCTATTTTGCTAAAATCCTTGATGAACCACCTATAATAGCCTGCATGTTCCAAGAAACTCCTAACATCTTTTTTTGTAGGTGTGGGAAGATTTATGATCACCTCAATCTTTTCAAGGTCTACTTGAATTCCTTTGTGAGAGATGTAGTGTCCAAGAACTACAACTTCCTGCATGATCATGAAACAATTTTCACTATTTAGAGATAGATTATGATCTTCACATCTCTATAGGACTCTCCTAAAATTCTCCAATGCTTCATTGAAATTAGCACCATAGGTGTTGAAATCATCCATATAAATTTCCATGCAATCATGAGAATTGTCTGAAAATATGCTAATGAATGTCGTATGAAAAGTTGCAGGTGAATTGCATAAGCCAAATAGGAGTACCAATTAGGCATTGATCCCCCATGGACAGGTAAAGGTGGCCTTCTTCTAGTCCTTAGGTGCAATTTGGATCTAGTTGTAGCCACTGAAGCCATCTAGAAAATAAAAGTATTGTTTTCCTGCAAGTGAGTCCAAAACTTGATCTATGAAGGGTAAAGGAAAATGGTCATTTTTGGTGGAAGCATTAAATTCCCTGTAATCAACACAAACTCACCATTTACCTCCTTTCTTGGGAACAATCACCAATGGATACAACCATTGGCTATCTAAAATGGGGTAGATAAATCCTACATCTAGCAATTTCTGCAGTTCTCCTTTTACAATTTCTCTTAGTGCAGGGTTGATTCTTCTTTGTGGCTGTCTAACTGGGGTACAATCATCTCTGATGTAAATTCTATGAGTGCAAAGACTAGGTTCCAATCCATTCATCTCATGATAGTCCCACACAAATGTATGCTAGTGGGTCCTCAGTAAGTTTTCCAACAACAATTGTTGTTCTTCATTCAGTTTGTTGTTAATATTCAACTATTTTCCTTTTGACACCTATACTTGTGTAGTTAAATCTATCATAGTTGCTTCATTAACACATGGTACCTTGAGTTCATATGGCAGCAATGTATGGGACATACCAATTGTTGTAGGAAGTCTGGTTGTAGGAAGAATGGCTGCAAGAAGAGTGGCTGCAGGAAGTGCGGCTGTAGGAAGAGCAAGCAAAGGTGTCCTGAATGGAACAAAAAAATGAGAAGATGATGCTTTCTCCACTTCACAATGATTCTAAATGATGTTATTCAATACTTCATCTTCATCTTGAAGCTGCATGAAAGAGCTTCTGCCTAACATCATAAGCTGTGCCATAGAATTAACTTCCTCGACCTCTTCTCCAACATGTGGCCATACAAGATTATCCTCATCATGGGATGGCTGAGCAGTAGGATAAATAGCAAGATTTTTGGTTATCTTTCCATAAAAAATGGTCATGTCTCTTGTCTTGCATCAAATATATGCATCTGTTGTTGCTAACCATGGCCTTCCAATAATAATGGGATACCCACCTAGTGTGGCTTTAGGAGAGAGAATCATGAAATTTGTTGGGTACTCCCATGAGTCTAGAATTACCACAAGATCCTCTACTATACCATTAGGCTTAATAGTAGAACTATCAACAAGCTGTAGGACCATAGGAGTAGGTATCATGCTTGCAACATTTAGTTGTTGCAAGATATCCTTAGTCATTACATTTATTGCTGCTCCCAAGTCAATCAAAGCATTCTTTATTTGGATCCCATTTATAACAACTCCTACCACAAGACTACCTGGGTCATTGTACTTAAGGATGGTCACTTTCCCAAGCATTATGTCAGCTAGTTGTCCCACCACATGAACCATAGTGGGGTATTTCTTCTTTCTTCTTGGTTTCTTAAGGCCTGCTTCTTTGATTGCCTTGCCATAGATTGGAACACATTTTATGGCCTGAAATAGGAGTATCTAGACACATATATGCTTTACCTAATCTATAATGTCAAAATTTGTGTCCTCCTTTTCTTCCTTCTTCTTGGAAACTTCTGATCTCTGCAAAAATTGCGGTTCTTGTTCAGTCTGCTTGACTAGGATTGTTTCAGAATTTTTAGGTGCACTAGGTTGAATGGAGGTTTTTAGAGGGTCCTCTTTTTCCATAGGGAGCTCAGTGATAATGGGTGTGGAAGGAGCTGGTATAGTAGTTCCTGAATGTAGGTGGATGTCACTCACACTCACAACATAAGCAGGGAATTGATTTGAATCAGCAGAGTATACAGATTGTTGTTGTGGTTTTTTATTTGGATTGGGTGTTCGCTGAGCTAGTAGCTAAGTAGGTTTAGGTGAATTTGAGCTTGAATTAGTAGGAAGAGGCATTATAGCAAGTTTTTGGGGCTGAGATGGTGGATGCATGTAGCTATTTGGTTGGTTTGACCATTGCTATCCTCCCCTCCATTGATTTGTTTGCTGCCAATTCCCTGGGGGTGGTTGCCAATTTCCTTGAAACTACTGCCAATTCCCTTGAGGTTGCTTCCATTGGTGTGGAGAGTTTTGATTATTAGGCTAGGTATTTGGAGGGTTACTCCAAGGTTGTGGTGAATATCCTTGATAGTTGGATGGATATGGGGGCTGACATTGGTTACTAGATGAATAAGAATTGAAATATGGCCCAACAAAAGAGAGTGGATCTAGTGGCATACCTTGTCTTGGAGCCCAGGCCTCCTTTGTGTAACATAGTGGACTTGATCTTCTTCAATCTGAATTTGCTTGAACTTGGGTGCAATTTTCTTGCTTTCAATATTAGCTACCATCTTGCATTTGTAGTCCTTTTTTCTGCAATGGGGGAAATACTCTGCCAATGTTGCCTCTACCTCCTCTTGTTTCTTCTTGGCCTAAAGTGCATCCAACTGAGTAGCTAGATTGTTTATAATGTCTTGCTTGAAGTATTCCAACAAATGAGTAATCTCCATTCTTGAAACTCCACTGGTAGATGACTTACTCATGGAAGATAGGTAAGCTCTCCCTTTCTTTAAAGCTTCCCTAGAGTAGTTCTGGAATATCTTCTTGATATCCTCCCAAGGATCTTGGGATATATCTCCTCCCATTAGGTCCAAGGCATTAGTGTAGCTATCATTAATTCCTCTCAGGAAAAGTAGCTTTTGTGAGTCTTCATTAAGTGTATGATGTGGATATTTCTGCAAGAAAAACAAAAACCTTACAATGTAATCCTCCAGGCTCTCATCTTCCTTTTGTTGCATCCTAAAAATGTCACCTCCTCTCATGTCACTACCCTTGCAATACTCCTTGTATTTCTCGAAAAAAAAATTCTTCATGTCATCCCATGTCTCCACAGTTTCTCTGCCTAGGCTCATGAACCATCTTAATGCAACTTCTTTCAGAGTGGTAGGAAATTGCTTAAGCCTATGGGCATTGGTGGTATAGTCATAACTCCTGTAGATTATGCCAAACTCAAACAAGAAGGTATTAGGATCTTTTGTGACAAGTCCATAAAACTTGGGAAGGATTGAATCAGGGATATTTTTGAGGTTGTCTACTTCATTCTGATGAGCAATGGGGAAAGGAAAATCTAGTTGGTTAGGTTTGTTTCTATTTAGATCACCTATTTCTTCTTGCTGTAGTTCCAAAGCAAAGGGATTCTCAAGCTGATTTTGGTCTTTAGAGGAAACTTCAGAGCTAGTCAGATTAGGAAATGCATCAGCAAAGGGGTGTGGATCTTCTTCTTCTAATTCTTCTTCTCTTGGTAGGTTTCAATATTCAACTAGCTAGAATGGATCAGGATTTCTAGGAAGGAATATCCCATAAGCATCTCTTCTCCTTCCTCTATGCATGTGGTATCAACTCACTTTCAGCTAGCTCACACAAAAAATTGGTAAAGAATAAGGGGGGTCATTACTTCCTAAATGAGGGGTATACTAAGAACATCTTTAAGAAATACTACAACAAGAAAAACTATCAATGAATCCAAAGAACTCCCTAGTTTGACACCATCCTTGGCAACAATGCCAAAAATGTTGGCCTCTTACAATGATTTAACAAATAAGCCCTTACAACAATGATTCAATGATTGGACATCTAAACTAAATAGTCATTCAATCATCATGAAGCTGCATTTAACTTGTCAACCCAGGGACATGAACTTGAAATGGGTCAATACAGTATGTGCACTAAGGATCCCAAGTAGCCATATTCATTCTATAACTAAGAAAAACATTTAATGTTGAAGGTAAATTGCTTAGAAGGGATTAACATAAGTATTGAACATCAACCAACAACTATGCTAAGTTGAAATTCATGACATAAATGAAAATTTGAGCAAACAAACAAGAAACAACTATGTCCACTTTGGTTGCGGCAACAATCATAGAATGGAATTCTAGTGGCTGCAAGAATAGTCATCGCCAGATTCTTAACTAATTATTGAACAAAAAGTAATAACTAAAATAAACTAAACTAAAGTACGAAATGCTCACCAAGTGGGCCCCCTTGGATGAGTATCCTATAAAACTAATGTAAACTCAGATGCACAGACTTATAACTTCATCTTATTCATTGGAAAACATGATTACAATAGAGCAGTGTAACTATATTATTGAAAACTAAGAATGCAAGTACATCATCAGATCGTGCAACCCCCTGAGAAGGAGCATCTGAATCTTATTTATAGGAAAATAAGTGACTAACTAAGCAAGGTGGTCAATTCCATGAACTGGGAGGACACCACTTTAGGGAAAGCAGAGAAAGTGGAGAGGCAGTTATGCGTGCTTGGAATCTGGTAAGATGTGCCTACCTCAATGCAGATTTAGCACAACAATAATGCCTATATTCGCTCAACATCAATAAAGATCATTAATAAGGTGTCTACAACTTGGTTTGCATGAGGAATCTCCCACCGTCAACCTCTTTGAATGATTCCCTTTGTTGACCTTTGCATGACCACACAAATAATATCTGCTTGGCAACATTAGTACGCATTATAATCACATATCTATAACTCTCTTAGAGAAAATTCTTTAATCCACATGTAGAATTAACACAAATAGTCCATACAACATGTCAATGTCATTAAATATTTTCAAAGATAAAATTAGGCCCAATTTCTATGGTTTCAAGGAAATATCAACATTCAAACATCAAGGTTCATTAAAATTTTAGCAAATAAATCACAAATTCTAAGAAAATTAAACCATAAACTAGACTCATCACTAAGCATGCCAAAACCCACCCTTATAGGAGAGGGATTTCCGAATTGTTGAAGTCAATTGTATCTCATGTAGGAGAAGTGAGCGAGAAAATACTTTTTTGGTCAAATAAGAGGCATGAGATGAGACAATTTTATGCTAGTGGTTTGTTATATGCATATGTGAATTTTTTTTTTAGCAAAGTCAACTTGTGTGCCCTATTTATAGACCTCAAAGCCAACACATCTTTCTCTCATGCATGCAGGAGGTTCCCCATCCATTGGTGCCACCATGAATTAATTAAAAATAAATTTTGGGAGTGGTGGTGGATGGTATTTGATGAACCTCCATGCAATAACCACGAGGTACCACAATACTTTTTGAGGAAACTCTATTGTGAGTTTTTCCTCAATAAGATGCCAAATTATTTTGACATCTTAGACTTTCAGGGTAGAGGTGGGGGATCCACACATGATAGAACTGTTGCATGACATAATCCATAGTTGGCACTGAGATGCTTTTCCAAACCCATGGTGGATCATGTCGCCATTCCTTCCATTGCTAATGATAGTGTAGAGGTGGACATGTTGGAGTCTATTAGCTCGCTCACCCAGACCATTATACAGTGTGTGAGGCCTTTAGTAGGGCCTGATATGGAGGAGACGTGTAGGCCTCAAGCTCCACCCCACCATTGTGGCACTTGCAGTGTTGTTTGCACATACGATTATCAAAGTGCTCAGGATGTAGCTACACAACCTACATCAGTTACATATGTGATGGCTATGATAGATGAATTGCTAAATAATACATACGAAATTGATACTCAGGTAAAATTCATCAAGTTCATTTAATTTTGTTTATTAAATTATATTTTTCAATTTAAGAATAACTAAAATAGTAAAATTTCAGTATGATGAAATTTCAAGGTCAGAGTGTTCATGAGACGTGCTCCATTCCTATAGACCCTTATTCATTCTTGACATTGAGTCCATAGGTATGCAACTACTATTAAAGATATTATTATTGCATTTGAATAATTGAATGTTATATTTGAATGTTTGTCTCATAACATGCTTTGGAAACATATAGAATTCAACTAACAAAAAGAGCTGAGATGGAGAGCTCCTCAGGTGGTGGCAATGGCGGTGGTGAAATTTCAAATTTTGAAAAGGTGGGAATCCTTGATGATGCTGCAGGCATTAATGGAAAATAGTTTGGTAATGGGAAGGTGATGTTAGTCGGGTCCTTTACTACAGGTAAGAGTAGTGGGTTCCCTTTAGTGGCTAATGAATTTTATGGGGGGAAAGGGACTTCAAATATTGCATGTCCAACGCATCCCCCAATGTCCTTCTTTGAAAAGGAGATTCTCGAGTCTGAAAATTCTGGGCCAGGCCTGTCATCTGATGCTTGTGATGGGACTCCTAATGCTGCAGGTTTTGGGATTGATAAGATTAAGAATCATTTCTTATCGAGATCTTCTCTTAAGTAGACTAATCTATTTGGGGCAAAGCCAAAAGGTAAAAGTACTTCTCCTCTTGTGTTGTTTGTTGCTAATGCAAAGACTAGAGAATACTCTATCATTGTCCTAGAATGTATTGTTGATAAAAGCATGTCTAATATGTATATTGCTTTGTTGGGAAAATTTGTTGGTCCCTGACCTCATACTGAGTTGGTGCACAATTTTGTATTAAATAATTGGAAACCTAAGGGATAGATTGATGTGGCTGCTATGGCTAAAGGTTTCTTTTCTTTTACTTTCAACTATGAAGATGATCTGGTAATGGTGTTGATGGGTGGCCCATGGTTCATTGAAAAGTCCTCTTTGACGTTGAAAAGGTTGGAACCAAGTCTCAACCCGAACTTGTGCTCATTTTTGGCTGCTCCAGTCTGGGTTAGACTTCCTGGTCTCCCAATGGAATTATGGGATGAGGAAATGTTTGAAGGGATTGGAAGCACTTTCAGGTTTTTTTTGTCGATTGATCAAATGACAACTTCTAGGAAGAAACTAGTTTACGCTATTTTTTGTGTGAATGTGGAGAAAATAACTGACTTTCCTGCCTTGATAAAGATTAACTCTAAGTTTGGGGTTTGGGAACAAGTGGTTGAATTCAAGTCGAATCCCTTTTCTTGCTTCCATTGGAAAAAAAATGGCCACTAGGTGAAGAAATGTCCTCTCAAAGTGCCAAAGAAAATGACTAAATAATGGAGAGAGAAGAAAAAAGCTCCTGAATAGGATTTGGAGCCTTTGGAAAAAGGGGAGTCAACCCTATGTGAAGTTGTGGATGATAAACTTGTGGAAATGGGCCTAGTAGAGGTTGACAAGGTTGACATTCCTAAAGGCCAGGTGGACTCGACAGAGTTGAATTGGAAGTAGGAGCAAGGAGATGAGGATATTTCCTCCCCTGGTCGTGATACTATGGATTCTATGAATGTAGTGAGGAATAATGTTATGGAGGCTGATAAGGCTTCTGTGAATGATGGTTTAAGGTCTCCTCCCTAGGGGATGATTCGGGTGCAAGATTATGGTTTGAAGGTTGAGGGATTGGAGGTTTTGTCTGAAGCTAAGGACAATGGGGAACTTGAGGATTTGGATAATCCTCCTTACATTTTTTTTTGTGGGTGTAACATGAAGAAACACTCTCCCTCATTGGGAGTTGTGACAAGGAATAGATAAAGGTCAGATTGTGGGTCTGAGCCGAGAGGTACAGGTCACCCTCCTGCTAACGTTACTAGGGAGAAGGAGAGTCATATGGAAATTACTGATGGTACATAGAGAACTCTTCTAAAGATGTGCTGCAAGAGAACTTCCCAAAACCTCTTATGAAGGCCATTTCCTAAATATGAGGGGGTTAAATCACCCTCACAAGCATGATCTTCTTGCTAATCTGGTAAGAGATCATCACCCTGATATTGTGTTAATTCAAGAAACTAAAATGGGTTCAAATAAATTATCAAGGTTGAAGAATAAGTTTTTTAAGGATTGTGGGATGCATTGCTTTGATGCGGTGGGTGCATTGGGAGGGATTGTGAATTTTTGGAATCTTAGGGTGATTCAGGGGGTTGAGGTGTTCAATGATTGTAATCATGTGGTTACTTCCTTTAACCATTTGCATGATAAGTTCTCTTGGACTCTATCTAACATATATGCTTTGAATTATAAGAGTGCTAGAAAAAGGTTGTGGGAGAATCTTGGTTCCTTCAAAGTGTTCCACCATGTTGATAATTGGCTGGTTATGGGAGACTTTAATACTCCTTTGCATGATGCTTATAAGATGGGTGGATCACAAATTGTGGATGACAATAGATATGATCTTATGAATCTTATTAATGATAATGCTCTTCTTCATTTGGACCTCAAAGGTGAGTGGGAGATGCTCTTATCAAGGTCAAGCTTTACCGTGATCTTATAACCCTTGAGTGGTTGGTTCATTATTCCCACTTGCTCTCTACTTTGACAAGACTAGGGTTGGATCACTTTCCCTTTTCTTTGTCAGTGGATCTGTTGGGTGGTAATTCAAACTTTCCATTTAGATTTGAGAAGATGTGTACTAGTCATCCCGATCTCAGTAATTTGGTTAATGATTGGTGGAACATTCATGTGGATGGATTAGCCATGTTTAGAGTCGCTAAAAAGGTTGCTATTGTTAAGGATAATGTTAGAAAATGGAATCGTAATTCCTTAGGTCACATTTTTTTGGAGAAGGAGGGTGTGTCTAAGGAGCTTCAAGCTGTGCAAGAATCAATCCAATTGTTCGGGTATGATCATGCCCTAGTTTTGAAAGAAAATATCCTTCTCTCCAAATTGCATAATATTGTTGCTAAGGAAGAGGATTTCTAGAAGCAACATTCTAGGATTATGTGGCTGAAAAGTGGGGATAGGAATACTAAGTTTTTTCGCCTCTCCACGCTTAAAAACAAGGCTTGTAACCGAATCAAAATGATCAATTTCAATAATCAAGTGTTTGAGAAGGATGTTGATTTGTAGTTTTCTACTTCCTCATACTTTTCTAAGCTAATTTCAGTGGAGGGGGAGCTTGACTTGGCATGTCAAGAGGATACTCTTAGGGATATCCCTCAACTCTTAAATGATGAAATTAATAGGCAGTTGGTATGCATTCCTTTAGCGGAAGAAATTTGAAGTGTTGTTTTCTCTTTTGAAGGAAATAAGGTGTTGGGTCTAGACGGATTTCCCATGTTCATTAGGGATTTCTTTCTAAGATTTTTGGCCTCTTTTTATTTTGGGGAGAAATTGGTGGCTCTTGTGCTTCGGCTTATCTCTACCCCTCAGTGTTTCGATCTTATCAATGGGTCTCCTTCTCCCCTCTTTGATTGCTCCAGGGGTCTGAGGCAAGGAGATCCTATATCTCCTTTTCTGCTCATTATCACGGTGGAATCTTTGGGTCATCTCATCTAGAGATTTATTAACACTTGGGTTATGTCTAGGTTAGCCTCCTCTTCCATCAATCGTATTTGTTCCCATCAGTAGTTTGTGGATGATTCTCTTATGCTTGGACAATCGTCAATCAAGGAGGCTAAGGATATTAAGACTATTTTACAAAATTACGAGGCTGATTCAGGGTAGAAGGTTAGCTTACCTAAGAGTGCTATTTTATTTTTCAACACTTTGGTCCACAGATAGACCAAAAGTGCTAGAATTTTGTAGTGCCAGATTGGGGAACTCCTTGCGTCTTATTTGAATCTTCCCTTGTGCACTAATGTTCCTAATTCTTTTTGTCATGGCATGATTGAAAAATTTAATTCTAAATTGGCTGGTTGGAAGGGTGTGTTATTGAGCCAAGCCAGGAAAGTACAATTGATTAAATTTACTTTTCAGAATCTTCTTGTTTATGCTCTCAGTATTCTCTATATGCCTAGGAAATTTGTGGATAAATTAGAAGGAATTTAGAAAAATTTCCTTTGGTATACTGTTGAGGATAATAAAATAATTCATTTGGTTGCTTGGGGTGATGTTTGTAGACCCAAAAAGGTTGGTGGTCTTGGAATCCATAAAATCAGAGCGTTTAATATTTCCCTTCTTGGAAAACAGTTGTGGAACCTTATGTTGGATAAGAGTGAATGGGCAAAAATTTCTTTGAGCAAATACTTATGTGGTGTTGATGGTATAAGGGGGTTCTTATCTCATGACTTTCCCCCCCCCCATCTGGTTCTTCTCTATGGAATTGTATGGTTAAGGCCCATAAGATTGTGGCCAAGGGTCTTTTTTGGCAAATGGGAAATGGTAGAAATATTTTTTTTTGGGAAGATAGCTGGTTTGGAAACAAGCCTCTTAAAGATGAGCCATGGGCTCAACCTTTCATGGATCTTTGTGTGTAGAGGTTTGGCAGATTTGTTGTTGATTATATTGAGGGAGGCTGTTGGGAAAATGATGCATGAGGTGGACCCTAGACTGGAGGTTCTTTATGAGACTATCTCAATGGTTCATATTCCTTCTCTCCCTTCTTTCGATAAATTTGTTTGGAAGCTTTCTTCTAATGGTAACTTCTCTATTGCCTCGGCTTTTCATTTTAATGAGTCCTTTGTTGGTCTTGCTCCTTTTTGGGCCTTTTTTTGATCCTCTAGATTGATTCCTAAGGTTAATGTTTTCTTTAAGTTCTTTTTCTAGAACAAGATATTAACTACTGACAATTTTGTGAAAATACATTTTGTGATGCCTAACAGGTGCTTTCTATGTGAAGATGAAGCCAAAAATGCTTGTCATTTGCTCATTGGTTGCAGATTTGTTAGAACATTGTGGACCCATGTGCTCTCTCTATGGAACGTAAGTTGGGTGTTTCTTGTTTCTATTAAAGATTTGTGGTCTCAATGGGTTGGCCCTTCATCCAATCTAGCTCTTCTAATTTTGTGGTCTCTTTCTCTTCCTCACATTGCTTGGGGTGTTTGGCTTGAGAACAATAACAAAATTTTCAGGAATTCTACTCTCCCTGTTATCTCTGTGGCCTATAAAATATGTGCAACTATTAAAGAAAAATTTCTTTCTAGGATTACTTTTCACAATGGGCCAAAGATTAATCTCAGCCCCTATGATATCTCTATTGCACAAAAGTGGAAGCTACCTTGTGATGTTTCCCTCCTCGTGACTAAAGGGAAAACCTCTAGGAAAGATGTTGCTTGGAAAGCTCCTCCAGATGGCTGGGTGAAGGTTAACTTTGATGGATCTGCTATAGGGAATCCAAGACCTATAGGTTGTGGGGGAGTGATCAGAAATTCTAATGGTAGGATTTTCTCTATTGTGGCACTTCCTTTGGGAATCTAGACAAACCACTATGCGAAAGTGGTTGCAGCCTATCATGGTCTTAGGATGGCACAAGTCAAAGGCTATAAGAAATTTTGGATGGAGGGTGATTCTCTTAATATGATCAATAATTTGAAAAATTGTGCTTCCCCTTCTTGGATTTTTGTGTCCTTGATTAGGGACTCTATTGATATTCTTAAGTCTTTTGATGAATATTACATCTCTCATATTTTGAGAGAGGCTAACGGGCTAGCAAATGTCTTCGCTAATATTAGAGTTAGAGGTGTTAGGGAATGGAGTTTGAATGAACCCCTCCCTTTAGAGGCAATAGAAAGTATTAACAATGATTGGCAAATTTAAATTGCATAAGGATTTATTATGGCTTGTGGCATGCATGCCAATCTTCACGTGGTCAATGAGTATGTGGAAGGATGATAAGCCTAATTTGAATGAGCTAATGGTACGGTGGTTGAAGACTGTAGGGAATGAAACTCTATGATTTTAATTCTTGTCTGCCTTAATTTCATTTTCACACAAATTCCAGGCACTCCTTGCATTGTCTTCCTGAGGTTCCTTCTCATTGCATTTAGAGCTCTCAAGCTTTTACACTCTGCAAATTCTGTAGACATGGGTGGAGATAGGAACCGCATGGAGCCCTTCTCTTGTGAAGCTGTTAAGAAGAAGCCAGAAGCTTGGAAGGTGTTGGAGAAAGAAGGGTTGACTCTATACCTGGAGAGATTGCATGGTAACAATCCACAGACTACAAAATTGTTTGCAAAGTATGGAATAATAGGGTATTGAAGTTGGGTGGTACCGAGTTTGATGTGAATGAAGAATTTATAGAAAATATCATTGGTTTGGCCATGGATGGTATGAAATTTTTTAGAGAAAAAAAGGAGTTGCAAACTACTATGCAAATATTCTTCAAGGGGGATGAAGCTAATGACTTGAAGACTATGAGGAGTGGGGGCTACCAAAGGAGATCTCTTAAGGTACTGTGGGTAGATGTGGCTGAGGAAATCATGTGTTATATCACCCTAGAAGGTTGCTTCTTTGTGGTAAATGCTTACCACTTCCTTTTCCTTAATCATTTTCACCACAAGAAAAGGATCTCCTTTCCCTATTATCTCCTAGTGTCATTGGACTCTAGTCTCAAGGACCATAGAAAAACCCCAAAAATCATGTTTTGCATGTGGGGTTGATCCTTTTAATTTTTGAATATGTTGTCTTTTGAGGTGGTGAAGTTGATTGTTACCCTAAAGGGTAAGCAGTCTAAGCTAGTGGAGGAGTATGAGACTATCTCAGAAGAGGAGCCGGTTTGTAAAAAAGGGAAGAAAAGGAAACTTATTTTGGAAAAGGAGTTAGATTATGAGGAGGATGTGGACTTTTTCTTGGACTCGCTTACTTCTTTGGAGGGGGGTCCACAACCCTTTGTTGTGGGAAAGTATAAAAAAGGGGAGATGTGCCCTAACAAGGGCTATGAGACTTGCAGTGATGAGGTGGTTGACGATTTTTTGTGTAGTGTTGTGAAGGAGAAGAATTATCTATATGGTGAAGCGTCTTCACCGCCCCCTATGACCAAGCAGAAGAAGGAGCTCGAGGAGGGAAGTAAGAAGAAATGGGTTCTAAGCACTATGAGTCTAGAAGCTGATGATTCCTTGAGTGTGAACCTGAATTTGAAACAAAAAGGTAAGGCTAGGGCTATTGGAGGTCAGGTTGTTGTGGAGACCCAGGCTATGGATTTAGAGTGACTGAAGAAAAGAAAGGCTATGGCTAAGGAGATTGCGAATTCCATCTGCAAAATAAAAATGTCGGTTGCTACTAGGAAAGGTAAGGAAGTCTCTACCAATGAAGATAAGGTTAGCTCCTCTAAGGAGGAAGATGTTGTGGGGAAGGGATTTTTTAATTTTGATAGGGAAGATATCTCTAATGTGTTGGGAATTAATAGAGAGGGTTCCATTTTTTTTTTTCAAATTCCTCAAATGGTTATTTCATGAACTTAATATGACAAATGTCAAAGTTAGGGGTGTGATGAGTAAGGCTAAAGAGTCCTCTATTCAAAACCAAATTGATTAATTGTTTAATTTATTGAACATTGTGGTGGAGGAAACTCTTGAGATGAAATAGAATTTGGAAGGTAGAGTCCTCACCCTCAAGGATAATTTGGAGAAAATTTGTGCTAGTGTGGTCAAGGGTGGGGAGGTGACTAAGTCTGTTGTTAACTTTGAATATTTTGGTGTTACTTATCCTTTTTTTAGTTCCAAGAATCATAAGGAAACCATTCATGCTGAAGAGTTTGGTGTTGGTGGCAAGCTAATGGAGAAGGAGGTCACTGTTGAGAAGGGTGGGGAAAAGAATAATGATTGGATTACTGAGGTGAATACGAATGGGCCTGGGGATAGAACTAGAAACAAGACTAAGGCTTAGGTTGGGGCTTCTGGTAAATAATTTCCTGATGTTTTGGATGATGCTCAAAAGGTTGCTGTGAGTGATGTGGAGGCAGCTGATATTTTGAAAAACATGTAGTGCTGCTGGTTGGGGTCCTCCTTTTTGGCTGACATTTTACTATTGGTTCGCTATTTTTGGGTTGGTTTATACTTAATGTTTTTTTTTAGTTTCAACTACTTTCTTTTGTATAGGGTTCTGGGCCTCTTCAAAACCCATTTTTTACATCTAATAAAAAACATGCTTTGGATTTCAAATAGTTTCTTGGTGGACCTTTGACCTCCACACCTCACAATTCATTTCCTCAAACAACTTACACTCAGGTAGCCTTTATTTATTAATGGTGTTGTAAAACAATGTTATCCAATTTTCATAATTTTGCGTATACAAATCTAAAAAATTGAGGAGAAACACAAACATTGCATGTGTATTCCTTGATCATGTCACATTATCTTCTCCTAATTCACTTTTTGTTCCTTTATTCCTTCCTAATCCCATCCCATTAACATTTAATAGTTCACCCTATTTTCCATGATCTCCTCCTAGCCCATCCCACTAATATCTTCTAGTCCATCCTATGTGTCATTATGCCCTTCTACTCCCATCTTATTGTACCTATTATTATTTCACCCTAGATGTTTCATGATCCCCTATGTTCCACCCTATGTTCCTTTATCCATTCTATGTTATACCATCTTTATCCACGTTTCATCCTAGATAACTCTTCTCTATTATTACTGCACACAGGTCAAGTTCACACTTCATGCACTATAGTCAAAACCTAGACACCTCCTAATTCACCCTATGTTGCATTATTCCCTACTAATCGCATCCCATTAACCTCTAATTGTCTGCCCTATATTTTGTTATCCCATCCTAGCCCATCCCATCAATCTATACTAGTCCATCCTATGTTCCATTAACCCCTTCTATTTCCATCCCATTACCCTCTCTTATTTCATTATATGTTCCATTATCCCCTCTTGGTCTTGTCCTGCTATCTTTCCCTAATTCACCCTATGTTCATTTATTCCCTACTAATCCCATCCCATTAACATCTAATAGTTCACACTATATTTTTTTATCCGATCCTAGCCCATCCCATGTTCCATTATCACATTTGACTCCCATCCCATTGTACCCTCTATTATTTCAGCATATGTTCCATTATCGCTTGGTGGTCTTGTCTCTTTATCCCTTCTATGCTATAACATCTCCATCCAAATTTTATCCTACACACTGTTAGAATAAATCTTTCCTTCCACTCATTATTGACCAAAGTTGTCTTCTCCATTACTATTTCTCACCTAAAAAACCAATTTCATATGTTATAGTAAAACCCTAGACACGTCCTAATTCATTGTATGTTCCATTATCCCTTTTAAAGCTACTAGTAACATAGTAATCCTCACTTCATTCATGTGAACTTCATTGTGGCATTATCACTATGTTGACAACATGCGCTCATTAACGTTAGTTCATCAACATATGCAATATGAATCTCAATGAGCACTGAACTTTGGCATTTGCAAGAGTTTGGACTATGAGTGGACTTAGTACTCTCACCATTCTATGATTTATAAGCACTATACTATAGTCTCAATTGAGGCCAACCATTTACTCTTTCATTTATGATAGTTATAAAGGGACTACCTGAACTTCTTTATATTACTGTTAGATATGTTGCTTCATTTACAATTGTTGACATCAGATAGCCGTAGTGATGTTGGTGGCATGATGGACCATGGAGTTGCTATGGAAATAGCTAGTTTTGATCCATTGAGAGAGGTATGCAACCAATTAGTCGATTTAACATTATATTTTCTCTTTTATGGTCTATTATAGAAAATTTTCACGATACTTTTATGTAGCTTAATTTCTATCTTGATGGTTGCTACAAGTGGTTGTCACTCCAGATCATGGACATGGTAATGCTGTAAATGTGTATGATGACTATATGTATGTGGTAAGTGATTATATCTTATTATATGTCATTCCACAATTCAATTTCTATGTATTAACATCTTTACTTTTTATTGTATCAGTTGAAGGTCCAAAGTGAAGAGAGGAGGACTAGTGAACATGTTCAAAAGACAAGAGAACCAACAGGCACTCCATCCATCCAAATTTTGAAACTAGTACAAGACTTTTTCCTTCCCCTAGAGGGAAATGACTATGTATTAGGGTCATTTGTTGTATGCCTATGTGGCATTTTGGAACATATGTTTTGTACTATTGATAGATAAGTGACATTTTATGTCGATATGGCTCTTTTGTACTAAGCCTGTATGGATTTTTTGGATATATTGTATTTACTTTTATCAATATATATCATTGTATAGCCTTACAACTTTTTGATTAAAGAAATTTTTATTTTTCTACTATCATTCCTGAATGATGTTATCATGTGTATTGTGTAAATTGTATGCTTGAATGTTTTAGGCATGGATTTTGTTTACATCTAATGCGTATTGTGTAAATAAGCTCCATTCCTAATGGTTTGTATCCTTTGTAATGCTTCAATTACTTGTGCCTCACTTATTCACATGTATGCTTCACTTATTCATGTGTATACTTCACACATATTACATGTATTCATGTGTATGCTTCATGCTTCCAATGTATAATTCATGTGTTCATGTGTATTCTTCATGATTCATGTGTATACTTCATGTATTTGCATGTATGCTCCATGCTTCTTGAGTTCTATTATTGTCTAGTGGCAAGGAATTTAACACCAAAAGGTTTCAAATGAACTATAAGAGCTCCTTCCCATAAAAAAATATCATAGCAAAATATATTGCGTTGAATTCATGGCTGAGGCTAGCATCCAACAACTAATGGTTCTAATTCTAAAGCTTATCAATCATTGCATTTTCATCTATAGAACAAGTGGATGTTTCAAACCTCACTGGTATATATACCTCTATGAACTTGTATGAATGTACATCAAAACAAATGATAGTTGTTGATCCAACCAACAAAATTTATTTGCATCTACTAATATCACAAAACTTGACATCTCATTAAATGAAATCAATGCACGTATCATTTTTAATGATATTTTGAAGATAGTAGATGTGTATGAAAAACAATATAAGCATGATTTCTAGATGCATCACACATGTGCAACTATCACATTTTTCCCATATTCATCATTCAAATAAGTTAAAAACCCTCCTTCCATTTTCTATGCGTGAAATAACATGACAAATCATTGAGAAACATGGTCCTATAACTGCTGCCACATCATGTTTTATAACTCTAGAGTGCAAAAAACCATATGTCATGGATATTGAATATGTGGATCCAATGTTTCACTAGTAGGTTGAGTTTTGCATCTCAACAAGGGTACACTATTCGATGACAACAACTACAGTTCAGACTCTTAAGGGATTCAATTGGTTGAACATAGCTCGAAATGATTCAACGTATTTGGGTGAAAAAGAGGAATTTCTCTAGCGTAAACGTACCCACTCGGATGCATTGGAACAATTCGTTTGGTCACATGATTTGCAGAACGAAAGTTGCACCACTTTGCAACCTTACACTACTTCCATTTGACAAATTTTTCCCCAAGATAAAAGTTGCCACCATCAAAAAATGCCTCTGAGATAGAGAAAATTTAGATAGGTTATTGTAGAGGGGCCCAACGTGAACCCATACGCTTAGTTGATAAGTTTCTAAGTGTCATGGTATGAGAGTAACAACATGTTGAAGTTTGCAGCCATTTTTCACTTTTGGACTCTTAAGGGATTTTGTCGGTTGAATTAGCTCAGAGCAATTCAGTGTGTTTGGGTGTGAAAGAGGAGCATTCCTACCATAAACATACCCACCTAGATGTGTTGGAACATTTTTTTTGGTCATAGACTTGAAGAATGAAAGTTGCACCACTTTGCTACTTTCAACTACTTGCATTTATCAACTTTTTTCCCAAGTGAAAATTCACCACCATGGGAAAAGGCCTCTGAGATAGTGAAAACCAAGAGAGGTTATTTTAGAGGGTCCCAATGCAATCCCATAGGATTAGATGACAAGTTTTTAAGCATCATGATATCTGAGTAACAACACACTAAGGTTTGTAGCCATTTTGCACTTTGGACTCTTAAGAGATTCAATCGGTTGAATGTAGCATGAAGTGATTCAACGTGTTTGGGTGTAAAATAGAACCATGCCTAGTGTAAACGCACCCATCCAGATGTGTTAGAATAGTTTGTTTGGTGACACAAGTTGTAGACGAAAGTTGCACCACTTTACAACTTTCAACTACTTGCACTTGACAACATTTTCCCCAAGTAAAAAGTCACCACCAAGGGAAAATTCCTTTGAGATAGCAAAAAATGAGAGAGATTATTGTAGAGGGTCCCAACATGAACCCATAGGCAAAGACGAGAAGTTTCTAAGCATCATGGTATCTAAGTAACAACATGCTGAAGTTTGCAGCCATTTTGCACTTTGGACTGTTAAGGGATTATGTCAGTTGAATGTAGCTCAAAGTGATTCAGGATGTTTGGGTGTGAATGAGGACCATGCCTTGAAAAAATGTACCCACCCGAATGCGTCAAAATAGTACATTTGGTCACATGAGTTGCAGAATGAAATTTGCACTACTTTGCAACTTTCAACTACTTGCATTTGACAACTTTTTCCCCAAGAGAAAATTTTCCACCATGGGAAAAGTATTTTGAGCTAGCAAAAGACAAGAGAGGTTATTGAAGAGGGGCTCAATGCGATCCCATAGGCTCAAACGAGAATTTTCTAAGTGTTGATGAGTCCAAATAATGGTTCAATTTTGATAGGGTTTATCATATATTTTTTGTTGTTACCATAGACTTTAGCACCTAGTTATTGACAATCTATGTTATTTCTCTAAAATTATGAACATTGGGCATGAACTTATCCTTGTGAATTTTGATAATATTAACCTTCTATGTGATATATTTATGTTAATCTTACATGTGATTGAATGAATGTTATTCTAAGGTTATTATGGATACACAATTGTTTTGTGCACGCTAATGTTATTATACAGGTTTACATAAAGATGCAGATATAAATGAAGATTGCGAGGTGAAAGGAGTTCATGCCAGCTAATCGGTTGCTAAAGAAGTTAAAAAGATGGTAATTAAAGAGGTCAATGGAGGGAAACTCCCAGCTCATGTGGAATTTGTAACTTACCTTTAAATGACAATTTCTGTTAGTTGAGCAAATCTACAAGGTGTTGTGTTGGATCCTCGTTGAGGCAAGTCTGCTTTGACTAAATCTGGAACATGCATAACTTCCTCTCCTTTTTTCATGCTTTCAATAAATGGCGTCCTCCTATTCTATTGGAGTCGACTGCCTAGTTAGTTAGGAATTAGTTAGAAGCTTTTCTCCAATAAATAATGGTCATATGCCCTTTTTCACAAGGTTGGATGTTCTGATATTGTATTTGTATTTTTAGTTTCAAGTTTGCAGTCTCATTGTTGATATGGTGTAATCATGTTTTCAATAAATAAAATGAAACTTTGATTTGTTGCATCTGAGTTAGCTTAGGGAAGACTCATTGAAGGGGTCCCACTTGGTGAGAATTCCATCCATTTAGTTTAATAGTTACTTTTTTGTTCAATAATTAGTTTCAGTCTCAACAGTTGTCTATTCCTACAACCATTGGAACACTATTCTATGACTTCCTACAACCAATGCAAATAGAGTAATTTCCTATATGTTTGTTGAGATTTCTATTTTTTTCATCAATTTTTAGTTTAGTTGTTGATGTTCAATTTAGTTGATAATTCATGCTCAATGCTTATGCTAGTTCCCTTCCAACATTTTATTTTCAGTACTATTTCCTTTCTATTTGTAGGATAAGGATGACAATTGTTGAGTCCTAGTGCACATACAATGCTGACCCATTTCAATTTCATGTCCCTGGGTTGACAATTAAATGAACCTTCATGATGAGCACGACAACTACTTAGTGAAAATATCTAATCTCTAAGTTACAATTTTAGGGGCTTAGTTATTGAGCCATTAGAGGAGACCAACATTTTTGGCATTGTTTCCAGGGATGGTGTCAAACTAGGAAGTTCTTTGGAGTCATTTCTAGTTTCTTTCTTGTTTTAGTATCTCTAAAGTTTGTTCTTAGCATACCCTTAATTTGAAAAAAGTAATTATCTAATATTGTTTCAACAATTCTTTGTGTGAGTTGGATGATACTGAGTTAATACCTCATGCATAGAGGTAGGAGAATAGATTCTCATGGGAGATTCCTTCCTAATGACCCTAAACCTGATAACTAGCTAGTTGAGCTTCCAAATATGCTAAGAGATGAAGAAGAGGAGGAAAATCCTTTTGCTCATGCATTTATCAATTTGACTAGTTCTGAAACTTCCTATGAAAAGAAAGATGCCCAAAACTTGATTGAGTATCCATTTGCTTTGGCACTCCATCAAGCAAAAATGGCTAGTCAAAATACAAATAGACCTAACCAACCATCTTTTCCATTTCCCATCACCCACTAGAAAGAAGTTTATAATGTCAAGAACATCCTTGTTTTAGTTCTTCCTAAGTTTTATGGGCTTGTAACAGAAGACCCTAACACTTTCTTGTTTGAGTTTGATATCCTCTACAAAAGCTATGACTATGCTACTGATGCTCATAGGATTAAATTGTTTCCTATCACCTTGAAAGAAGTTGCATTAAGATGGTTTATGAGCTTAGGTAGGAATACTATAGAGACTTGGGATGATATCAAAACAAAGTTTCTTGAGAAGTATAAAGAATATTGTAGGGGAAGTGATATGAGAGGAGATGATATCTTTAGGATGCATCAGGAGGAAGATGAAAGTTTAGAAGAGTACATTTTGAGGTTCCTATTTTTCCTACAAAAATATCCACATCATGCACTCAATGAAGAGTCTAAAAAGTTACTCTTCCTTAGAGGGATCAATGAAAGTTGCATTGATGCTCTGGACCTAATAGGAGGAGGATATATCACCCAAGTTCCCTGGGATGATACTAAGAAAATGTGTTAGAATTATTCTAGGGAAACTCTAAAGAAATGAAGAGGTTATGAATCCTCTATGGGTAAATCCACCACTAACGAAGTTTCAAGGATGGAAATCACTCATTTACTGGAAAATTTCAAGCAGGATATCATAAACAATATGGCTACTCAACTGGACACTCTTTGAGCAAAGAAGAAACAAGAGGCAGAGGCAATGTTGGCAGAATATTGTCCTCATTGTAGGAAAAAGAAGAAGAATTGTAGACGTAAAATGGTAGCCAACATTGATATCAAGAAAATTCCACCAGAATTGAGGCCAGTTTAGGTTGATGATGACCAGGTTTTCTACATTGCACAAAGAATACAATGGGCTCCAAGACAAGGTATGCCACCAGATCCATTATATTTTAGTGGACCTTATTTCAATTCTTATGCATCTGGTAATCAATGGAAACCCCCATACCCATCCAACTATGGAGGCTATCGACATCAAACTTGGAACAACCCTCCAAATACTTGGACCAATTAAAAAAACTCTCCACCTTAGTGGCAGCAATTCCAGGGGAATTGGCAACAACCTGAGCTAGGAAAATGGCAATAGACATCTCAATGGAGGGGAGGATAACAATGGAAAAACTAGGAAACTGGTTACACGCATCCACCTCCATAGCCTCAATAACATACCATAATGCCTCCTCCTTCTAACTCAAACTCTAGCACACCTAGACCTACTCAATTACCAACTCAACCCACACCTAACCCAAATAAAAAACCATGGTAGCAGCTGGTCTACTCTATAGATCCTAATCAATTTCTTGCATATGTTGCGAGTGTGGGTGATATTCATCTGCATTTGGGAACCAATTCTCCATCTCCTTCCACTCCTATCATAAACGAGCTTCCTATGGAAGAATAGGAGAATCAAAATCTATGTAATATCTCTCATTAGTAAAGTGTTCCCAAGAATCATGAACTAGTTCAGTAGTCTATTCAAGACGCACCATTTCCTCAAAGGTTAGAAGTTGCCAAAAAAAAAGAAGAGAAGGGAGAAACAACCTTTGATATTCTGGATCAGTTGAAACAAATATGTGTCAAGTACCCTTGTTCCAGGCAATAAAAGATACCTAGTCTTCCCCTTCCCCTAATTGGTCAGATTCTTCTGTAGGTACATTCTCCTCACTTTGCAGAAAAGAAGCATGATTTAATACCAACACTGGTGAATCATTGGGGATAGAGGGTACTATATCTTGACAAGTTGCATTATTCTCCACCTCATACTGAAAGATTGAGGCTGCTGTTTGGAACTCTTGACAGTCCAACTTAGAATGCTGACTAGTCTTGTGGAGCCTACACCACCCTGATAAAGCAGCCTTAGCTAGGTATACACCACTAGGAGGCTTCTCTTGATTAATCGACTGATTGGCAGACTGATTAACAGGTTGACTGATTGGTTGATCTAATGGGGTGGGAACTCCTCCATTGTTGGGACCAGTGTTCCAAGTCATATTCTGTCCTGACTGCTGTCTTCTTTTGAATCCTTGTCCACCACCTGGCCCTCTGTCAAAGTTCTGACCTGATGATTTTCCTTTATCATAATTCTGCCTTCTTTCATTATTATATCCCCTATCATTATTGTAACCTCTGTCCTGGTTATATCCTCTGTCATTGTCATATCCTCTATCATTGTTATATCCTCTATCCTGACATTGCCCTCTATCAAAGTGTTGTCCTTGTGGATTCTCTCTATTCTGAGTGGACTGTATATTCCTCTAAGTAGCTTGCAAATGACTGTTCTGATTCCTTAAGTAGGTCACCTCCATATTTAGTTTCTTTATTTGTTCTGACAATTCATCCAATCTTTCCTTGTCAGGATTACTGTATGAAGGTTGACTCGCACTATTTTGGGAATACCCAACTACAACATTGGGATTTAGTGACTAGTTCGAGACTTCAGAATTTTGTAGGTATGAAGGATAACTAGCCTAAGGCTAGATATGTAGAGGTTGATTCACCTTTTTCTAGGATAAATAACTGTAGATGAAACTTGTCCGCTAGGAGGTCCTAGGTAAGGGACCAGAGGCAACTGAGGTACCTAGTTCATGATCGGGGTGTGGTTCGCAAAAGCTTGATTGAGAGCTGGAACTTGTCCAGGGTGAGCAACAGGTCCTAATGAGGGTAGAGGCCTAGAAAAATGTTTCCTTAGATTCATTTTAACTTTTACAGCCTCTACATATGCATCTAGTAAACTCTTAGGGGGGTTATTACTCCATTTCATAAAAGTAGTTGTTAGACTATCAAGTCCTTCGTAATAGACTTCTAGGGAAGTGGCTTCACCAACATCATACAGGGTTTGTAATATGGTATAGGAACGATGAAACCTATTGTTGAAAGACCCTATTGGCTCATTAATCTCCATCTTCACATTAGTAAACTGACGGTAAAGTTCATTGGAACTAATGGGGATTCAAAACTTCTGCAAAAAGGCAGCCTCTAGCTTAGTCCAATGTTGGATAGACCCGACAGGCAAATGATTATACCAATAAAATGCATCTTCTCCTAGTGAATAAGGAAATAACCTACAGGCCACATCCTCATGGTTTATCCCTCTATCTTTAAGGCCAGTCTAGAAGATCCTAATGTGTTCCTCAGCAGTTCTATTGGGATCATTGACATGGAATTTTGAACATAAGTGTTTAGGGTTATTTGGCATAACATTGTAGATAGCGAAACTTAGTGGAGATGGGTTAGTTGCTAGGAAAGCCATTGGTGGAGGTGGGGGTGGTAATGGCTGATTTATGACTGGTTGAGGTTGTGGACTGGGAATGGCCTCAGACTTAGATGAACTTGATGGAGATGGGGATGATGGAGACGTGAGAGGTGGATGGGATGAGGATGATTCTTCCCTCTTGTTGGTCCTTCTTGACCTAGTAGGGTCTGGTAATTCTTGGAATTCTTCCCTCCTGGAGCGGATCTTGTTCTTCTTCTGAATCTCTCAGGAGAGATGGCGTTCAAAAATTGATCCAGCTTGCTTATTTGGGCCCTCCTTTTAGCACCAGTTCCTGTTGATCGTGTTTTTTGCACAATAACAGCCAAACAGAATATGATATCCTATCTCTGTTGAAAGGTAAATCTCTATCGGTAAGCCTCAAGAGATAACCCCAAGGTCTCTAATGTCAGGTCTTGACAGTGCATAAACAACTCAGTAACGAAATGTGAAAATGCTAGTAATCACAATGGGACCTTACTACGAGCAAATGCTGAATCAATTTTATCAGATCTAACAATCTAATGATGCTTCAATCCTAGTTTTAACCCTATAATCAAAGAAATAGAAAAAAGAGAAGGGTTTCAAAGAGATTTCCAAGCTTAATAGTAAACCTAAGATTAACAACGAAAGTAACCAATACTCAAAATGGACCAATCCTTTAAAACTGATTTCTATTTGACCAAGATAAATCTACAATCTCACAGAAAACAGTGCAATCTTCTGAGGTGTTAATATTTTCAAATCGTAAACCTTCATTCAAATAACCCTATTGCAGTTAAAATTGAACAAATCTTTACAATCAAACTTAAGCACACAGAATATAAAGTCCAGGCTAACCTTGCAAAGCAACTAACAATCAGTTGGTTGCAAAAAGCGTGGACTGAAGGATTACTGCAACATTCAAGTATTGAATCACAAACATTATTAAATCGAATCTAATCTAAACATTAACCTTCTCAAAGCAATTTTAAAGATGGAATAACTGGAACCATGCAAAAAAAAAGAAACAAGTATGGCACCAAATCACAATGTCATTTCTTGTATTCAAATTGTTCACTGTAGCAACAACTCTAGCTTTCTATTACAATATTTGCTTGAGGGAAACTACCTGCTAACTTACTCTACTTCTAACTAGCTCTGCTCTATGCCCTAGTTACAAATTCTAACCTTCTGACTATTTCTAATTGTTCTAACCCTTTACAA
>VDFB02072274.1:3792079-3900822 GCA_007258455.2 Sequoia sempervirens | reverse complement strand
CTGGTTCCACTAGGGCTCCAACACCACTAGACTCTATCATGAGGTCGTGAGACATTGTATGCAACATGAGGACCTCCTCTGAATCCGGTTCTTCAAAGGGAGTGGAAAGCATGTAACTACCCATACTTACTTCTGACACCAGAATTTCAGCAGAAGTTTTCTGATACTCTGTAATCATATATTTCATTCTGTGTTCTCATTCAATTCTAATCTGATTAGGCACTCCTTTCCAGGGAAGCCACATATGGGAGTGATCCATTAAAACATATCCATTCAACACCCCGGTAAAGTCCCTTCCCAAGATTAAGCCATAGGCAATAGGGATGTCAGCCACTTGTATATTAACAACTTGCTGAATTCTAGGATCAGAAGCAATCTACATGTGAATCATATTCAACTCTACTACCACATTGACTTCAGTCCTATCTAGCTGCGTGACTTTCTTTTGAGAATCAGCAGGGGTGATACCCATAGCTCTACAAACACCAAGGGGCATGACATTGGTTGAGGCACCAAAATCCAGCAAACAATTATGTAAATTCTTGCCAAATACGCAGACATAAATCAAGAATGGGGGGTGTCTGTTTTCCCTTGGAACAGAGTTAAGGGGGTGTCTACTTGAACAACTTGAGATTTGTCTCTTTCCTTCCTAGTGTCTCCAAGGGGCATATGAACTTGATCATGAGACTGATCATGTCCTCCTATCGGCTGAGAACTAGATACTTTATGGACATTCTTGCTAACTAATTTATCTTACAACATAGAATTTGCATCATAAGAACTTAAAAATGCATTCCTAATGGATGGAAACCTTAATAGGTCAAATGCAGATAGATTTACCTTCAATTTGTGGAGTTCTTCAGCAACATACATGGCCAATTGTTCTTCATTTAAATCAGTGGGTGTCTCACTCGGGTATTCCACCATCTTTTCTTTACTTGCATCAGCATTTTTGCCTTTTGGTACCTCAGCATGTTCTCCTAGAGATAAATATTGCCTGGAAACTAGGGGAAATGAGGGATTGTTACTAGCATTGGGGTCTGGAGGTGTGTTGAAATTATTTGGTGGAATGGAAGTAGTGAAGGGGCCTCTAGCCTGTGGGCACTTGTGTGGCAACTCTCTCAAGTCATACTTCTTGACAAGTCTTTGGAAGGTCTGCACTTCTTCAATGTAAGCTTCTTCTTCATCCATGGGACCATTGTCATTTACTAGATTCTCATCAAATAATTGTGTCATTTCATCACCATTGCATACCTAGCCTGCCCCTTCCTCTAACTAGTCAGATTCTTCTTCAGGTACATTCTCCCCACTTTGCAGAAAAAGAGCATGGTTTAATACCAACACTGGTGAATCATAGGGAACAGAGGGTACTATCTCTTGACAAGTTGTATTATTCTCCACCTCATACTAAAATATTGAGGCTACTATTTGGAACTCTTGACAGTCCAACTCAGAATGCTGACTAGTCTTGTGGAGCCTACACCACCCTGATAAAGTAGCCTCAGCTAAGTATACACCACTAGGAGGCTTCTCTTGATTAACCGGCTGACTAGCAGACTGATTTACAGGTTGACTAATTGGTTGATCTAATGGGGTGGGAACTCCTCCATTGTTGGGACCAGTGTTCCAAGTCCTATTCTGTCCTAATTGCTATTTTCTTTTGAATCCTTGTCCACCACCTGGCCCTCTGTCAAAGTTCTGACCTGATGATTTTCCTTTATCATAATTATGCCTTCTTTCATTATTATATCCCCTATCATTATTGTAACCTCTATCTTGGTTATATCCTCTGTCATTGTTGTATCCTCTATCATTGTTATATCCTCTATCCTAATGTTGCCCTCTATCAAAGTGTTGTCCTTGTGGATTCTTTCCATTCTGAGTGGACTGCATATTCCTCTGAGTAGCTTGCAACTGACTGTTCTGATTCCTTAAGTAGGTCACCTCCATATTTAGTTTCTTTATTTTTCCATTCATTGTCGAGTCTTTCCTCATCGAGTTCTTGTACAGCTTGACTTCGCACTAGTCGGGAATACCCAATTCGCGGCATTAGGTTTAGTGGTAGTTGAGACTTCAAAATTTTTCTGCAATTATGAAGGATAACTAGCACGAGGTAGTCATGAGTTGATTCAACTTTATTTGAGGATAACTAACTATAGGACTGAAACTTATGCAGGAGGTCACCCGGGTAAGGAGGACGAGGCCAAGGAATTACACAGTTCATGATCAGGGTGTGGTTCGCAAAAGCTTGATTGAGGGCTGGAACTTTTCCAGGGTGAGCAACGGGTCCTAATGAGGTTAAAGGCCCAAACATATGTTTCCTTAGATTCTTACTAACTTTTATAGCCTCTGCATATGCATCTAGTAAACTCTCAGGGGGGTTATTACTCCATTTCATAAAAGTAGCTGTTAGACTATCAAGTCCTTCGTAATAGACTTCTAGGGTAGTGGTTTCATCAACAACATACGGGGTCTATAATCTGGTATAGGCATGATGAAACCTATTGTTGAAAGACCCTATGGGCTCATTAATCTCCCTCTTCACATTAATAAACTGACGGTAAAGTTCATAGGAACTAATGGGGATTCGAAACTTCTGCAAAAAGGCAACCTCTATCTCAGTCCAATGTTGGATAGACCCGGCAGGCAAATGATTATACCAATAAAATGCATCTTCTCCTAGTGAATAATGAAATAACCTACATGCCACATCCTCATGGTTTATCCCTCTATCTTTAAGGCCAGTCTGGAAGATCCTAATGTGTTCCTCAACGGTTCTATTGGGATCATTGACATGGAATTTTGAACAGAAGTGTTCAGGGTTCTTTGGCATAACATTGTAGATAGCGAAACTTAGTGGAGATGGGTTGGTTTCTAGGAAAGCCATTGGTGGAGGTGGGGGTGGTAATGGCTGATTTATGACTGGATAAGGTTGTAGACTGGGAATGGCCTCAGACTCAGATGAACTTGATAGAGATGGGAATGATGGAGATGTGAGAGGTGGATGGGATGAGGATGATTCTCCCCTTCTGTTGGTCCTTCTTGACCTAGTAGGGTCTAGTAATTCTTGGAATTCTTCCTCTCCTGGAGCATATTTTGTTCTTCTTCTGAATCTCTCAAGAGAGATGGCGTTCAAAAATTGATCTAGCTTGCTTATTCGGCCCTCCTTTTAGCACCAGTTCCTGTTGATCGTTTTTTACACAATAACAACCAACAGAATATGATATCCTATCTCTCGTTGAAAGGTAAATCTCTATCGGAAGCCTCAAGAGATAACCCCAAGGTCTCTAATGTCAGGTCTTGACAGTGCATAAACAACTCAGTAACGAAATGTGAAAATGCTAGTAATCACAATGGGACCTTACTACGAGCAAATGCTGAATCAATTTTATCAGATCTAACAATCTAATGATGCTTCAATCCTAGTTTTAACCCTATAATCAAAGAAATAGAAAAAAGAGAAGGGTTTCAAAGAGATTTCCAAGCTTAATAGTAAACCTAAGATTAACAACGAAAGTAACCAATACTCAAAATGGACCAATCCTTTAAAACTGATTTCTATTTGACCAAGATAAATCTACAATCTCACAGAAAACAGTGCAATCTTCTGAGGTGTTAATATTTTCAAATCGTAAACCTTCATTCAAATAACCCTATTGCAGTTAAAAATGAACAAATCTTTACAATCAAACTTAAGCACACAGAATATAAAGTCCAGGCTAACTTTGCAAAGCAACTAACAATCAGTTGGTTGCAAAAAGTGTGGACTGAAGGATTACTGCAACATTCAAGTATTGAATCACAAACATTATTAAATCAATCTAATCTAAACATTAACCTTCTCAAAGCAATTTTAAAGATGGAATAACTGGAACCATGCAAAAAAAAGAAACAAGTATGGCACCAAATCACAATGTCATTTCTTGTATTCAAATTGTTCACTGTAGCAACAACTCTAGCTTTCTATTACAATATTTGCTTGAGGGAAACTACCTGCTAACTTACTCTACTTCTAACTAGCTCTACTCTATGTTCTAGTTACAAATTCTAACCTTCCAACTATTTCTAACTATTCTAACCCTTTACAAATAGGCGATATGCCCAATTTATAGAAAACCCCTAGGAATCTGTCAGCAAGGCAAGGGTTTCACAACAATAACTCAGCACAACCACCCAGCCCAGAGAGTCCTCGAAATGGGTCAAACAGGCTTTAAATGCACATCTCGTCCAAGTTGGCCCGAGATCTGTAGCTCGGACGATGTGCGAGAAGATAATAGAGAAGCACAAATTGCGCCGCAGCCTATCATTAGCTCCCTTCCCTATTATCTCTTCTCTAACCTGGCTCTTCATGTACTTTCAAGAACATCTCATCTACGCCCGTGACTGGTGGTAGGGGTAGAACCCTAGGTCAATTCTCAGTGGACACAATCTCATCCGTTGAGTGTTTGATCTACTTATCCCATTCTACCTTATACATCAAATACTTATCAATAACTGCAAGGTAGGTGGCCGCATCATCCAGTTGGTGCTCAGAAATGGACCCATCATAAGTGGTACATAGACATCATGCCACCACTTCCTCAACTGTTCCAAGTTTAGATACTTGGGTGCGATCTTCCTTCTTCCTGTTATTATCTCAAAAAAAGCAATGCAGCCATTGTAGATGCTAGCTAGGGTGTCGTCAATGTGTTTTCTTTATTTGTAAATCTTCTTCAGCACCTTTTGCCTAATTTGCAATGCCTCAAACCATTCCCATGGTTTGGCAGCTCTAGAAGGAAGGATTTCGTCACTCACCAACCTGTCCTGGGTGTACTCCATTATAGTCCTAGTTTTTCGTAGAAGGAGGTCGGTGTCATCTTTATTTTGTGTCATTAACTGTTTCAACCATTCTATGGTCCTTGCAGCATCCTTTCCAGTTGACAGGATCTCCCTGCTAGCTTCATCACCTTTTACCTGCACCCCTCTCATCCAATTCACAGTGGCAATAGTGGATGGTTTCATCTTTTCTAGCTCGGTGATGGTCTCTTGAGGCAGAGGATTTGAAGCAAAGGAAGAGGGATTAATGGACCACAGTGGCTTCATCAATTCCTCCAAGCATTTCTTGAGATCTGCATTCTCTTTCTTCAGCTCTTCTTGGTCTTCATTTCCTTCCTTAATTGATCCACAATAATAGTATTGGAGACCTCATAATCTTCAATATCCCGCTCAGCTGATGAAGGCCCCAGATTGAGAGTCTGAACACTGTAATCCTTTCCGACCACATCATTTCTATCTTTGTTTGGAGTAGGGGTGGTGATATGAATGAATTTGTTATGTGCTTCATCCTTTTCAACCTTTGAGATCACCATAGCCCTCTTCTTATCTTTATCTTTCCCAATTTTGGCTAGGAGTGCATCCCAATTTGGTGGCGTGTCTTCTACCACAACTTGTTTCCTATTTATCTCTTTGTCCAACCACTCTGGAATGGTGGGCTCCAATTGTGAATCAGCTTGCACCTCTCCCTGCTGATCCTCCGATATCCTTTCCTTTAAATTGTGTTTCTCAGGGGTCTCACCCATCTCGCCTTCCTTTTCAATATTCTTTCCCTTATGTTCAGGTGATGGATCTCTCATTTCCTCTACTCCTACTGAAGGAGACTCAACTTCCTTAGTCCTAACAGGAGAATCTGTATGCACAATCAAAGGAGATTGTATTTCTTTTTCAATTTTGACCTCCCCAATGTTGAGTTCACCTTCATGAAAATCTTCCCCTTCAGTATCCGGATGACTCTCAGCATCCCTTGACTCACATGGTTTTCTTTGAGCTTCATGAGCGAGAGGCACATCATCACGTTGCTCCTTATGAAGAGTGGCGGGAGGAAAATTTTCCTTAGGCACATCATTCCTGGGAGAGGGAGTACTAGACCTCCTTGTATATACCTTTGCTTTCTCCTCTGAACTTTCAACATTCACAATTGGTGGGGAAATTACCTCCTCCCCATCCTTGGAGCTCGCCTTCTCTGAAAATTTCACAATTCTTCTCCTCTTAGGCATAGGAGCATTAGCCTCAGGATTCTGTTCTTTGACCTCCTTCTGTTCAGATCTTTTAGTTCTTGTCCCCCTCTTAGCCTTTGGCCTTCTTTGTTTTTTTGTCTCTTGGACCTCTATTTCCTGAACACCTTTTGTGTTGATCTTTGATGTGGAGTCTAGTTTGCATTTACCCTTAGGATCCTGCTGCCCCGTGGACTCCTCAGAAGTGGAATGGGAATCAAGGTCTCCCATCAGGTTATAAGTGCATTTCACTCCTTTATTTTCCAGTTCCCACATAGTGTGTTTAAGCCACAGCTTGGTAACTTTAATGACTAGCTCCATCAGTTGCTTCAGTTCTGTTTGCTCCTCTTCTAACCAGTCTACATCATCAATTGGCCTATCTTTTACTGCCTCATAGGCATGATCCTGAATCAAGTCCCCATCATCCTCCAATTGATTAGACACTGCCTTTACATTATACAATCAGACCGCATCCACTGGAAGCTGAGATAATTTCTTCTTTCTGACCTCATATTCATCACCACAATTGGCCCAGTAGTCCTCTAAATTAACTTTATGGCTATATTCCCTACTGGCCCTCCTTTGAGCTTCCCCTGTGATGTCAAACTTGGATCTCTCAGAATGGAAAGACAGGCCAAGAGTACTCATTTCTTCTTTAGAAGCCTGGGTAGAACCAATGGAAGGACAAACCTCTCCAGTGCCAATCCTTAGGGGAAAATCCTCGCCAAATCCAGTCTTGTGTTTGTCCTTCTTGATAGTGGCATCAAAATGACAAATCTGTCTTGTTACTTCCAACAATATAATGTGGTTAGTGGGATACCTTGGAAGTCTATATGGGGCCCTTTGGCAGCCATCAATTCGAATGTAGGAGAAGGTTGGGAATTGAATAAACCATGCTCCATATTTCCTGATGAGCCCCTTTGCTTGATTTGAAATTCTGACATGTTTTGCTTCTTGAAGCATTCTGGTGATATGCATGGTAAATGCATCATTTTCCCTCCTGTAGTCTGAGCTTCCTAAATGCAACTGAGGGTAAACCTCATAGATAATATCTCATCCAAAAATTCCCCTTGTATCTAATCCTTTGTAGGGATGGAATCTAGCCAGCGCATAGACCAAATATGAGGTCATTGTGAAGGTCTTTGTCTACAACACATTGGACAATTGTTTGTGAATTACTTGGCTGATGACCCTTGCCCAATGGTAGTTAATCTTTTCTTATTCCATCCTCACAATTGCATGGCATATCCAATTCTCAAATGTACCAACACTCTTCAATCCAAGCACCCTGCTAAGAAAGGTGATGGCATCATAGTACGCCTTGAATTTTGCTCTGAACAACTGCTTAGGCAACTTGGAATAGTGGGACTTGGGCTTCTCTAGCCAGGAGTTGATAGACTATTGTGATTTCACAGTCTGGTCATCATAGAACTCCTGAGCTGCCTCAATGGTGTATCCCACCACATGAGACCGGTCTGGCATGTCAAAGGTTTGGGCAATGGAAATAGGGTTGAGATTGGCAACGACCCTCTCTTGAGGACCAATTATCCTCTGTGTATCTTGATCATAGTGCCTGGCGCACTCAAGGACCAACTCATAACACTGCACTGTAGAGGGGAAACCAGCAACATGGGACAAACCAGATTCCATTATTCTTCTAGTCACCAAAGGAGGATCTTTGGTTGCCATCCTTGCTTTAAATTCCTCATAGTCCCAGAGGCCAACATTTGTATCAGTGAATTATGACCAGACAAAAGTGATCTTACTCTCTAGGACCTTGCGCTTAATGTACAGCTTAATCCTCTCTGCATCGGATAATGAGGAACCAGCTACTACTTTGCTTGATTCAACCTGCACTCAACATGAAAATCACAGTAAAAACCACAGGAAAGAGACATGTTAATTCATCAAAACACCATTAGAATGCATCTCATATAGTCAAGGTGTCATTAAATCTCATATAGAATGACCATAACACATTTCGGGTTCCAAGACCATCTGTGGAATCTGAGCCAGAGAGGAATTCGGGAAATTCTAGACTGATCGGATTCTAATGGAATAACCAAGAAACACTTACTTAATCATTAAATTTGATTATCTTCCATCAATAAATTTACATGGGAGATTCAAATATGACATGAAATAATCATCAAATGCATCATGAATTGTAAACGAATCCAATTATTTCATGTTCCTTTATATTTCATCAAATTTTGGGGAAATCTGTGAGGGACGGATTTCCGCGAAGAATGGGCCAAGGAGGATTTTCGGGGAATCTGGGAGATGGAAAATTTTAGAGAAATCCAGACTCGGCATAAATCCGCGGTCAAGGCAAAGTTCTGAACTAAAGGGGAATCCTAGAACTAAAGTTTCGGCAAGGGTCAATTATCTCGCTGAGAAGTCTTGGTGAAATCATCTTGTCCCACCAACTTTCGAGGTCTAAACAAACACTTCAGCGAGAATAAAGTTTTCAATATGAGGTCTCAGTGAAGCTGAGGTGTCTTGCTGACAGGTGTTAGGTTTTGAATTCGGTGAGAGGTCTTGCCGATCGTGCAGTGTTTTGGCGATATGAGGTCCCATCGGCATAACCTCTTGCCGACATTATGAAGTCACCCCGACAGAAGGTCACTCGAAAAGAGCAGGATATGCTCAGTGAAAGGTCTCGCCGAAAGGGGAAGGTCTCCACAAACTTAGGAAAGATCGACAAGATGAAAGGAGCCCACTATGAGCTCTTGGCGATGAGGTTTGTCTTGCCAACAGAAAGACTAGATGCAAACCCACAAAGGGCTTCGGCGTGACATAGAAAGATCTACATGACATCTCACCAACCTCGAAGGGTTACAAAAACTAAAAGAACAGAGCTCGATGAAAGTAAAAGTGCTCAGTGGTAGGTCTCACCAAAATGGGAATGTCTTGGTGAAGAAAAGGAATATCGATAAAGCCACTGGATCCCGCCATGACCTTTTGGTGACTAGGACTTGTCTGGCTGAAAGCGAGTATGAACAAGCATATCAATGAGACATCTTCTCATGGGGTGAGGTCTCGAAAAAAGTAAAGGTCTCACCAACTGATATGCATAAAGGATTTCATCGGTATAAAAATGATAGTGTCACGGCGAACTAACATGAACCTAGGAAAACCACTTCGGCAAACCTCAAGGTGGTCGATATGATATGTCAGTGATCCTGAATGGTCATAGCGAATGAAATTTAGAAGGGATGGATTATCCCAGACTACGATGCTGAGCCACGACTATGGATTTTGAAAAGTTTAACCTAGGGCAAGTCAGGGATGGACCTTTCATGAATTTTCTTCACATTTTAGGTCAATCTTAAGATGGAATCACCTGATATGGCGCTGCCTAGGTCCAAAAACCCTACTCATTCACCATTAGCACACAAGCACATTCAGAATTTAGTCATTTCAACTGTTGAGTCATCACTAGGGTTTACTAATCACTCTCAGACATGATTCATTAAAATGCAGATGGAAACATGAACTCACAACTCACCTAGGAGATGACAAAGGATACAATACTGAACAACCCTAGCACGAACAAACAAATACACAGGAATTCAAATCCCACAAGTCCTCACAATACCAATGTTCCATTCATAATTCAATTCAAAGCAGAGCAATCAAACACATACCATTATAAAGCGTGAATTGATCTCAGAAGCAGCAAGCGTGAAGCTCAATGGTGTCCACAATGAACACAGGCGATAATGCACAAGAAATCACCACTAAATGAGACCAATTCAAACCCCAAATGCCCAAATCAAATCCAAAAGCTCAAAGAACAAACTCTAAGGATGTAGCTCTCAACTCAGACAATGGAAAATAGTGAGCATAATGGCGCAAAAGATCTCAAAATCAGGTTAAGTATACTTCTCAAAACATGCACGGAGCCATAAATGCAGTTGACAAGACAACCAGAGAAGGAATTCGGGAATCCCACAATAGGGCAGAATCCGGGAAAATCTGGCCCACATGGAAATCCGCAAAGAACAAAAATCCCCGAATAACAAGGGTCCAGCTGGAGTCCAAGCAGGATCCGAGAAAATTTGACCAGGGTGAAAAATCCTGAATCTGAGCAAAAGCCCAAAATTCATCCTATCTTTAAGATTTTCAATGAATAACCTGGGAAAACACAAAGGCATTCAAAATAAACAATTTAAACACATGCCTAGGTCAGACAAAACCTCAAAAGAAAGGGCCAAAACACCAAAACCGAAGCGAAAGAGGGTCCCTGCTTACAACGAGGCATGTGTATGAAAAAATGCACAACAGAGGTCAAAGCCATGAAACATGCCAGAGATAATAAATATTTCTATGAATAAATCTTCACATTCTATGGTGTTCATAGAGAGATTGTCACAAATCAAGGGGCTTAGTTTACATCAGCTCTTGTCACAACATTGTTTAATGAATATAGTGTAAGGAATAGGAAATCTACCCCTTATAACCCTCAAGCCAATGGCTAGTCTGAGGTAACAAATTGGGAAATAGAGGTTATTTTTACCAAAACAATGGCTATTCACAGAAAATATTGGGCAAATAGATTGCCAGAAGCTATCTAGGCTTATAGAACCACTTGGAAAACAACCATTGGTTTTACTCCTTTTGAATTACTATATGGAAAAACAACCATGATTCCTATAGCGTTTGAACATAAAACTCTTAGGACAACACTAGACCTTGGGATGGATATGTCTAAGGCATGAAAGGACATGATCATGCAACTAAATTCCCTAGATGAGATGAGAAAATCAGCTCTCCATCATATTGAGATTGTGCAGAACCAAAGAGTTAGATGGCATGACAAATACATCAAGGAAAAGAAGTTCCAACTAGGTGACTAGGCACTTCTTTATGATTCCAGGTATAAAGACAATGCAAAAAAACTAAAAACTAGGTGATTGGGACCATATGAAGTTGCAGAGGTCTTCTCAAATGGTTTTGTTCAACTCACAACCATTGATCATGTCAGATTTAGCTCTTAGTCAATGGTCACCATTTCAGGTTATACCATAAACCAACTTCCAAACAAGAATTCATGCAACAATTTATTCAACACCAGAGGTCTATGAAGTTCCTACAGCTGAAGGAAGCAGACCTAGTGTCCATCCTTCTGATTAGTCAAGGTATGCATGCAATCATAATAAAGATTTCCACTTTTTGTGGGAATCAATTTCTCCATCAATAAATCTATCCACCCATCCATCTCCATCCTTTCTCTCTTCCATAACTCTAACATCACTTCACTCCATGATCACTTCATTTAATAAGCTCAACTGTACTTTTAAAGTAACCAATACTTCATTTCACACTCTTTGCAAATGACACTCAAAATTTTTAGGTACGTGTGTAACAACTTGATGTATCTTAATGATCTTAAATGCATTTGCTTAATTACCATGCATTAATATTGATATTTCACATAGCACATATTTGTACTCTACCTTGTCGCATCATAACTACATCCCCTCATGTGAAAACACATGCTTTAATTTAGGTTGAGGGGGAGTGTGAACCCACATGTGCACATGTCATACATGTCATTCATGCGCCAGCATGACAACAAATTTGAAATAATATAGTTGACATGACGACCTGCATGTATGATATGACACTTGTTGCCACCATTTTCTTTGATGATGTCCCTCTTTTATGTCTTCCTTTTTGCCTTAGTCATAGGCATAATGTCACCAAAAAGGTAAATTGAAGAGTCATACAACATTGGAATTAGCACTCGAGAACAGTTGCAGGAAGCAGAAAGAAATTGGGTTTTCAGAAGGAGGATTGCAGGAAAGAAGATTTTGTAGAGGTGTTTTCCAAATTGTGAGTAGAAGCAATGGGGGGCCAACTAATCAGAAATGAACCTACAATTCATTAGGTGATACTGCAGGATGCACTGTCTCTAGCCAAATTCAGAAATTGTGCATGGTTAGACTACTTTCTAAAACTAGATAGTTTCAATGAGGACATTGATTTGGAATTTCCACAAACACTCCCTAATGGTAAGGGAATAGTGAAAGGGCTAGAAGTTATAATCACTGAAGAGAGGATTGCTAAAGTGACAGGTTTTCCTGTTGAAGGAGAACCCTACCCTGTTTCTAAGGATGCTAGGTTAGGTAGGGAAGAATTCACTGAGCCTAGTGATCCTCTGCTTGTTGTAGACAAACAAGGAACAAGGAGAACTTCCCTGCTAGGAAAATGGAAATAAATTGTGGTCTACATTATGAAATATATTACCTATGAGGGTCGCCAATCATGCCTTCATTATGTATATTTCAAACTTTTGAACCACATGAGACATGGCAGAAGGATGAACATTCCAAATGTGTTGTACATTCTTCTTGCAATCATGGTAGCTGAAACACAAAAAGAAGGGAAAACTCTATTTCCCATCACTGTTTGATTAAAATGCTAGTAGAAAAATCTTTGCAAGAAGTGTCTGGTATGTCATGGGAAGAATTTTTGAGCATTGATCAGTTCAGAATGGAAAATGTGGGTCCTAGAGGTTAGCCCCAAGATCATAGGGTTAGTAGGGGTGAGAGGGTTACTAAAACCACTCCTGGAGCTTCAACTTCTGGCACAAACCCTAGCAAAAACCCTCCTACAATAGAATTAGCAGTAGAAATTGGCTCCTTTGAATCAAAGAATTGAAATAAACAAAGTTCATCCTCAGACCCTAATGTTAATGTTCTCCCTAAAACTCTATTTTGTACAAGGGCTACCATTCGAAAAGAGGAAGTACAAATGAAAGAGGTAGAAATTAGAAAAGGGAAGGCGAAAAATAAAAAACCGAAAAAAGTAAAACCTAGCCCTAGGAATCAGAAAGCTGATGACATTGGTCATCCTGTAGTCGCTAAGAAACATAAAGGCCCTCCAAAAAAATCAAAACCAGCTAAGCCAGCTACTGACATGCCTCCAAAAAGGAGCCCTAGACTCAAAAGGACACCTAGGAAGGAGAGATAAGCTCCTAAGGGGTAGGTAAATATAGAAGTGGAACAAGATTATGAGGAACAAGAAAACATAGGATTAGCATAACTTGCTACTGTTGTAAAGCAGGTTGAAAATCAAGAACCACTGCAACTAGAGCAAGATGATCAACAAGAACCATTGCAACTAGAGCAATTTGAACAACATAAGCCAGTGCAAGGAAAGATCCTATTAAGAAAAAATAAACCTCCTACCTTTTCATGGGAATCAGTAGCCCTGGACTTATGGTGGCTCTAGTACCTCAAATGATGGCATGAAAAAATCATCCAAGGATATATGAATTGCATTTAAAGGAGTGTCATCTTTCTTTCAAGATGTCAAGGGTCATTTCTAGTTTAAGCCCTTCCATTGAAACACCGCAGGAATTTTTCCAAGCCTACGAATCCTCTCCTCTTGAAGTTAAAAAATTGTTGTGTGAATTGTACTTGAATAATTATGTTGTTCCTAATGACCATGTGATGCAATGCAGGGTTCCCAAAACTCTCAATCAATCCCAACTTGTCTAAACTCAACCCATTTTTGCCTATCCTTCCAACTATAGGACTCATTTTTCCTTCACAAAACTATTGATTCAAAACACCCAAACTGAGAAAAAGGCACACAAACCTCTTGTTGTATCCATAAATCACCTTAGCAACATCAAAATGACTGACCCAAACCCTTTCTCCAACATAAACATCTCAAACATAATAACTTTCAATGTAGACTATCCTAATCAATAACTAGGCCTATTTTGGCAACATCAATAAAACATCTTCAAATTCCCAAGCCCTTTACTCCTTCTTAATGCCACAAACATGTAAAAATATTCTTCCACACCATATTAGACCATCCCCCACTCTTTACTCATGTCATTTTATAAAACTCCCAACTTAAACCTTCAGTTTTAACTCCAAAGTAGGATTGTCACAAGACTATCTTAATAGGACAGTAACAAAATAGGCTCTATCATTTATAATCTCACCAAGTCCTTTCTAAAACTGAATCAAAATACATTTGAAAATCTTTTCCAAACAAATTTACCCAAAATAAATACCTTTTTTTCAAACAAAGCACTAAAATCTCATTGTACTTTGTCATTTCCAGATTTTTCCCATTTTACAGTCCTAGGGCATCATGAAAATGACCCCAAACCACTTCTTCAGACTTTGTAACTTTGTAATACCTTATAAAAAAAAAAAAAATTCTACACACCAATTTATAGGAGAATCCAACGGTGAAAATTGAAGAAACTCGATTTTAAATGCACACCGGTTACCCTAGATCAGGGTTTCAACTGCTTGAGATAAATTGCATATAACTTACACAAATCTGAATGGATTTGGATGAAACCAAATGCATCTTAAAGTAGACTCACAGGTCTTTGACTATCAATGGAGGATGAGGGGATTTTTGCATAATAGAGGGTCATACAATGGCTTAAAATCAAGAAAATGTTGGAAAACTGTCAAAAATAGAGTATTTCATTGATTTTATCACTCCTACATCATCCCTCTTCCTTCCTCAAAGCTTGTGAGGCTTCAAAATGCCTTTATATAGAAAAACCAATGACTAAATCTGTCTCTCTAACTACTTGTCTCTTCACCTTCCACCATCTTACAATTTGTTGCATTTTACAATTGCTTATGACAACATTTTGTCAAATTTTGTAACTTTTACATAATGTGCCCAATGAACCTAAAGTAAATATCTAGGACCTATTACAAGCTCAAAATGGTCCATTTGACCTTATTACAACATAAGATCAACTAGAATAAAACAAAAAACTAAATTTACCTCATGGAGGCATGAATTTGCAAGGGTGCTCCTGCACTATGCTCCTGGCCAAATAAAAACCCCAAGTCCTCTTAGATTAAATGTCGCAAGCTACCTTCATCATTAGGTTCTCCTCCTTGTAGTCTTCTATGCCTTGCATCTTTCATCTTCACCTTTGGCTTGAGTTGGTCTATGCCAACTTGTTTCCATTTTGTCTTGCCTCCTAAAATCTGCTTCTTCATGCCCTGATATGTTACAATCTCCCTTTGTCCTCCTATTTATTGCATCTTGATCTTTAAGTTGTTCCCTATCCAAAGCATTAGCACAACAAAGAAATGATACATTTTTTCTATCACAATACCTCCATGTTTCTTCAACTCTTTGTAAGTCTTCAAGATCAATTCATCTTTGATATTCTCTTTGTCCAATCTTGACACCAACTCAATATCTTCTCCTTGTGAAGTCAGCTCCTTTATCTCTACTACACCTTCACCTTCAAGCTTGGGAATGGCTACAATGTCTTTGTCCTCTTCATCCATGAATTCTTCTTCTGCATCTTCAAACTCTTCTTCTTTTATCTTCATTTTCCTTCTTTGATTGAATATCTTCTTAATGGGCCATACAAATTTATTTTTCACTATCAGATGCCAAATTTGTGCTTTTCTAAGCAACTGTTCCATCTCCATTTGGAATTACAATTCTATTCTTTCTATAGCTTGCTTCAGTTCTACTACCTCTTTCTCTATTTGGCTCATCTCTTTTCTCTTCCTCCCTTTTTCTGCTTTTTTTTGTGACTCTGTTTCCTACAAATTCCTTCTCAAAAAATACATCTTCTCTTTACTCAAGCAAGTCTCTCCTTTCTTTCACTTCACTTTTCCTCACCTAGGTCTTTCCACTTTTCCTCTACCTAGTCTCTTGGTCATCAGGTTCCTTCCTCAACCTGCACAAATACACAAACATAAACACAAACACCAAACTCTTTCTTTGGCTAGACCTTCTAAGCTTTGATACCAAATTGATGCAATGCAGGGGTCCCAAAACTCTCAATCAATCCCAACTTGTCTAAACTCAACCTATTTGTGCTTGTCCTTACAACTAGGATTCATCTTTCCTTGACAAGACTCTTGATTCAAAATACCCAAACTAAGAACAAGGAAAACAAACCTCTTGTTGTATCCAAAAACCACCTTAGCAACATCAAAATGACTGACCCAAACCCTTTCTCCAACATAAACATCTCAAACATAAGAAATTTGAATGTAGACTATCTTAATCAACAACTAGGCCTATTTAGGCCACATAAATAACATGAATTCAAATCCCCAAGCCCTTTACTCCTTCCTAATGCCAAAAACATGTACAAATATGAATGCACACTATATTAGACCATCCCCCACTCTTTACTCATGCCATTTTATCAAAATCCCAACTTAAACCTTCAATTTTAATTTCAAAATAGGACTATCACAAGACTATCTTAATAGGATAGTAAAAAAATATGCTCTATCATTTATAATCTCACCAAGTCCTTTTTAAAAGTGAATCAAAATACATTTAACAATATTTTGCAAACAAATTTACCCAAAAGGAATACCTTTTTCACAAACAAAGCACTAAAACCTCATTGTACTCTGTCATTTCAAAATTTTTCCCATTTTATAGTCCTAGGGCTTTATGAAAACAAGCCCAAACCACTTCTTCAGACTCTGTAACTTTGAAATACCTTAGTACACAAACAAAAATTGTTGCACACCAATTTATAGGAGAATCCAATAGTGAAAATTGAAGAAACTCAATTTTAAATGCACACTAGTTACCCTAGAACAAGATTTCAACTACCTGAGATAAATTGCACATAACTTATACAAATATGAATGGATTTTAATTAAACCAAATGCATCTTAAAGTAGACTCATAGGGATTTAACTATCAATGGATGATGGAATTTTTAGATAGTACAAGTCTGTACAATGGCTTGAAATCAAGAAAATGCTGGAAAACTGTCAAAAAACAAAGTGTTTCATTGATTTTATCACTCCTACATCATCCCTCTTTCTGCCTTGAAGATTGTGAGGCTTTAAAATTCCTTTATAAAGAAAAAAAATTGACTAAATCTGTCTCTCTAACTACTTGTCTCTTCACCTTCCACCAACTTACAATTTGTTTCATTTTACATTATTGCTTATGACAACATTTTGTCAAATTTTACAAATTTTATATAATATGCCCAATGAACCTAAAATAACTATCTAGGACCTATTACTAGCTCAAAATGGTCCATTTGACCTTATTACAACATGAGATCAACTAGACTAAATAAAAAAACTAAATTTTCCTCATGGAGGAATGAATTTGCAAGGGTGCTCCTGCACCACCACAACTGGAATTCATTGTTATACATTGGGGATATTCATTTGAGGGACTTTATGTCATGGATCCAAAATGAAATCAATTGGGGGTAGAAATTTAAAATATACAGAGAAAGAGATCTCCATACCCTCTTGTCTCTAAGAGTTGAATCAAGTAACCCTTTAGACATTTACTACACATGGCACAAAATTCTTTATAATCCAAAGTACAAAAACAAGATCACGCCTGCTAGGGAGGAAGCATACCAAGAATATGAGCACATAGCTGCTACTATAGGAAAAACAGTATTGAGGTAAATATCATAGAGATGGAATGATCTTCTAGATCAGTTAAAAAAATTTGAACCCCATTCCCTGTAGAATTACTATGCAACTTGCAAAAGAAGCATCTGGTACATGCATCTTGGGATGATGAAGCACCACTATTAGCTTCCATTGATATTTCAACCACCTATTCTATTGTTGACAGCACTAGATTACAAAACCTATCAATATGATATAGATGCAAAGAGGCTAAGGTGGGGTAGATTGGAAAACAAGCAGGGATTCTACTGGGATCCAAATTCAAATACTGCAGAAACTAATCAAGGGCAGGAAACAATTGGCGACTTCAAAGCTTTGACAAGGAAAAGGAATAGAGTTCCCTCTACTAGAGGACCAACAGATCATTAGGTTGGGGGGAGATGATGAGTCCAAATAATGGTTCAATTTTGATAGGGTTAATCATATATTTTTTGTTGTTACCATAGACTTTCATACCTAGTTATTGACACTCTCTATGTTATTTCCCTAAAATTATGAACCTTGGGAAAGAACTTATCCTTGTGGCTTTTGATAATATTAACCTTCTATGGGATATATTTATGTTAATCTTACATGTGATTGAATGAATGCTATTCTAAGGTGATTATGGACACAATTTTTTTGTGCACGCTAATGTTATTATGCAGGTTTACATCAAGATGCAAATATAATAGAAGATTATGAGGTTGAAGGAGTTCATACCAATTGACCGGCTGCTAAATAATTCAAAAAGATGGTCATTAAAGAGGTCAATGGAGGGAAACTCTCATCTCATGTGGAAGTCGTAACTTACCTTTAAATGATGATGTCTATTAGTTGAGAAAATATAGGGGGTGTTGCTATGTTGGATCCTTGTTGAGGCAAGTCTGCTTTGACTAAATCTGGCACACGCATAACTTCCTCCCCCTTTTTCATGCTTTCAATAAATGGTGTCGTCATATTTTATTTAAGTCGACTACCTAGTTAGTTATGAATTAGTTAAAATATTTTCTCATATAAATAATGGTTAGATGCCCCTATTCACAAGGTTGGATGTTTTGAGATTGTACTTGCATTTTCAGTTTCAAGTAATACAATCTTATTGTTAATATGATGTAATCATGTTTTCAATAAATAAAATGATACTTTGATTTGTTGCATCTGAATTAGCTTAGGGAAGACTCATTCAAGGGGGCCCACTTGGTGAGAATTCCATCCATTTAGTTTAATAGTTACTTTTCTGTTTAGTAATTAGTTTCAATCTCAATAGTTGTTTGTTCCTGCAGCCATTGGAACACTGTTTTGTGACTGTTCCTACAGCCAAGGCAGACATAGTAACTTCCTGTCGGTTTGCTAAGATTTTTGTTTCTTTCATCCATGTTTAGTTTAGTTGTTGATGTTTAGTTTAGTTGATAATTCATGCTTAGTGCTTATGCTAGTTCCCTTCCATCATTTTATTTTCAGTGTTGTTTCCTTTATAGTTGTAGGATAAGGATGACTACAGTTGAGTCCTAGTGCACATACAATGTTGACCCATTTCAATTTCACTTCCCTGGGTTGACAATGAAATGAACCTTCATGATGAGAAAGATAACTACTTAGTGCAAATATCTAATCTCTAAGTTATAGCTCTAGGGGCTTAGTTATTGAACCATTAGAGGAGTCCAACAAGCGTCACTGTATCTGAGTAACATGTTGAAGTTTATAGCCAATTTTCACTTTGGAATCTTAAGTTATTTTTTCAGTTGATTGTAGCTCGAACTGATTCAGTTTGTTTGGGTGTGAAAGAGGACCATTCCTAGCATAAACTTACCCACGTGGATGTGTCAAAATAGTTTTTTTGGTCACATGATTTGTAGAACAAAAGTTACACCACTTTGAAACTTTCAACTACTTTCATTTGATAACTTTTCCCCAAGTGAAAAATTTCCACCATGGGAAAACACCTTTGAGATAGCGAAAACCAAGAGAGGTTATTGTAGAGGGGCCCAACATGATTCCATAGGCTCAGACGAGAAGTTTCTAAGCATCATGGTATCCGAAGTGATTCAGTGTGTTTGGGTGCAAAAGAGGACCATGCCTAGTGTAAACATACCCACCCAAATGCAATGGAACAGTTCGTTTGGTCACACAAGTTGCAGAACAAAAGCTTCACCACTTTGCAACTTTCAACTACTTGCATTTCATAAATTTTTGGACAAGTGAAAATTCACCACTACGAGAAAAGGCCTCCAAGATAGTGAAAACTGAGAGAGGTTATTATAGAGGGGCCCAACACAATCCCATAGGATTAGACGATAAGTTTCTAAACATCACAGTATTCAAGTAACAACATGTTGAAGTTTTCAGCCATTTTCCACTTTGGACTCTTAAGGGATTTTGTAGGTTGAATATAGCTCGAAGCGATTGAACGTGTTTGGGTGTAAAAGAGGACCATTCATAGAATAAATGTACCCACCTATATGTGTCACATGAGTTGTAGAATGAATGTTGCACCACTTTGCAACTTTTAACTACTTGCATTTGACAACTTTTTCCCCAAGTGAATATTTGCCACCATGGGAAAAGACTGCTGAGATAGTGAAAAAAAAAAAGATTATTGTAGAGGGGCCTAATGTAGTCCCATAGGCTCATACGAGAAGTTTCTAAGTGTCATGGTATCCAAGTAACAACATGTTGAAGTTTGCAACCATTTTTCACTTTAGACTCTTAAGCGATTCTACCAGTTGAATGTAGCTCAAAGCGATTTAGCTCATTTGGGTGAAAAAGAGGACTATTCCTAGCATAAACATACCCACCTTGACATGTCAGAATAGTTCTTTTCGTCACACGAGTTGTAGAAAAAAAGTTGTACCACTTTGCAACTTTCAACTATTTGCATTTGACAACTTTTTCCCTGTGAAAATTTGCCACTATGGGAAAAGGCCTCCAAGATAGTGAAAATAGAGAGAGGTTATTATAGATGGTCCCAATACAATCCCATAGGCTTAGACAAGAAGTTTCTAAGTGTCATGGTGTCTGAATAACAACATGATGAAGATTGCATTCATTTTGCACTTTAGACTCATAAGGGATTCAACCGGTTGAATGTAGCTCAGAGCGATTTAGTGTTTGGATGTGAAAGAGGACCATGCCTAGCATAAACATACCCATATATATGTGTTGGAATAGTTTTTTTGGTCACATGAGTTGCAAGACGAAAGTTACACCAGTTTGCAACTTTACACTACTTGCATTTGACACTTTTTCCATCAAGTGAAAACTAGACACCACGAAAAAACAACTCTGAGGTAACAAAAACTGAGAGAGGTTATTGTAGAGGGGCACAACATGATCCTATAGGTTCAATTGAAGAGCTGGTAAGCATCATAGTTTCTGAGTAATAGCTCGTCAAAGATTGCTTCCCTTTTGCACTTTGGACCCTTAAAGGATCAAGTCAGTTGAACGTAGGTTAGACCGATTCGATGTGTTTAGGTGTGAAAGAGGACCATTCCTAGCATATCCATACTCATTTGGATGTGTTGGAATAGTCTATTTGGTCACGCGAGTTGTAGAAAAAAAGTTGCACCACTTTGGAACTTTGCTTGCAATTGAAACTTTTTCCATGAAGTCAAAATTAGACACCACAAAAAAATAACTCTGAGATAACAAAAACTGAGAGAGGTTATTGTAGAGCCTCCCTACATGATCTTGATGCCTCATATGGAATGCTAGTAACTAACATGGTATCCAGGTAACATGCCATCAAATATTGTTGTCCTTTTGCAATTTAGACTGTTAAGGGATTGTGTTGCATGAATTACAAATGTTTGAGGGCAGCAATAAATTTCAAAATTTGATTAAATCTCATTGCAAGTGTTTATTTGAATAGATTGTATGCTATATTCATATTGATATATAACCATTAAGTTGATTCATTTCAATAAATGAAGTTTTTATAATAAGTTAGTCAATTGGTGCTAATTATAATAGGAAGAGAATAAAAGAAGAAAAAGAGTGATTAGAAACCATCAATGGTTATTACACTCTAAAAGAGTTATAATGGGGTATGAGAATATGAATACCATAGCCTAAAGGGACACCCTAAAATTTTATGATAACCTCAATGCTATAGTTGTCAAGAAAATCATGCTTCCAAATTCTCCTAGACACAAAATGGTCTCAATCATATTTCATATAATTGACAAAGAAATAAGGTACAACCTATTATTAGGAAGACCCTTTACTCAAAAAATGAATATTATTCATTTTATGCATTTTCAAGAGATTTAATTCCTTTAATTAGGAGAAAATTATGACTACAAGGGATATTTGGAACCCTTAAACACTATCGAAGTGGATGCTACCAAAAAGAAGCTTGGTATTGTGCCATAGAAAAATGGCCCCTTGTCATTTTCATGGTCTTTTAGGTCTTGTTTCATGGTGTTGGAACTATGTTACTTTGATTTTATGATGTATGATGGCTTGAACATACTTATTTAGGTACTAAAAATTCAAAGAACAATGTCTTGTGAAGGTGTTGTGAAGTGTTGTAAGACATTTCTACATTCTTCTAGACTCTATTTAATGCATTTCACCTAAAAATCACCTTTTTACTCATCAACAAGTCCTATTTTGAAGTGTTGTAAAGTATTGTAACAATATTTCACACTTTTCTAGGCACATCTTCACTGTTTACACCTTTCTCATGCTTTATTTTGTCCTTTTATGCCCTCATATGCTTATATAAAGTGTATCTTTGGATCTTATCCTAACAAACAACATTAAACATAAAAAAAATTTTGAAGCATGGTTTTAGGTCCTAGGTGGGACCAATTCGCCATGGGTGGCCAATGAGTCCCCCTTGGCCCCAAATTCAAAATATTTAAAATTTCCTTTCAGGATTTTATTCAAATTCACTTCATGTTAGCCTGTGATGAGTTATGAATGGATAGTAAGGCACGAGAATTGTATAAATAATTTTTTTCACCTCATTTTACATCTCCTAAGTCATTTAGGGAATCTCCACGTTCAAGCAATCTCAAGCACTCAAGCACTTTCAAGCACTTTGGAGCAATCTTTGACATCATTTCAAATTTGCATATACAAGGATCTTGGTAAGTTAGTAACACTTTCATGTTGTTCGTTTATCATTTACTTTGCATTCCATTTATTTCTATTGGGTTTGATTACTAAAGTGGGGTTTGACCAAGGCAAACCCCTATTCACTAACCCCTCAACATTTTCCCCCTTTTTGCATGTGTATTTGTAGCCTTGTTTTGTAGATTTAATAGGTTTAAAGGTGTTCAAAATTGGAAATTAAGTCAACTAGGATCTTCAAGTCAACTTATCATCCTTTCAAGCATTTTGAGTGTTTTCTGCCTGTTTCCTGCATAACTGACCTCGACAACTCGACATTCAGACATCTCCAAATCAGGTGTAGCAAAGTTGCCTCCTAATTTTCCATAAATCTTAGGGAGGACTGATTCACCACCCTTGGTGAATGAGTCCCACTTGAAATCTGAAAATCTATATTTTGTCATATTATGGATCCCGACTGTCAAAAATCAATTCCCAACACTTTTTCATCAGTTAGAGGACTGATTCGTCACCCTTGGAGAATGAGTGCCACTATGAAAAATCAGTAAAATCCATCAACATTCTAGACACTCTGGAAAACTCACATTTCATCCAGGTGCACTCAAATTTACCCCTGTACCTTCTGTTCTACATAATTTCTTCACTGTCATAGTTGTTTGCACATCATAATGTGTTTTCAAACGTAGCTTAAATTGCACTTTTGCATCCATTTCACATCATCTTAATTAGTCAGTTGCATTTATTTAAGTTCATTTACATCATATCACATTGCATACATCCTAATTTGAGTGTTACATAAGCATTTTTGGATCTAATCTCTCTCCTTTTAGGTGAAAAACTCTATAAGAATTAGAGAGTCCATTGGTCCAAAAATCTATGTCACATTTTGGTAAACCCAATGTTTGCACATTTTAAACTTTTGATTAAATTCATATCTTTCATCCTATTTTTCATTTGCATTGACATTCAATTAGGATATTGATTTGTTATTGCATTCTAGGACCTTTCATTTTGCATTAGTGAAACATTCATTTAGTTTTCATTTTTTACATTCTGCATCTGTACTTGCATTCTGAAAAGCATTCAAATCATCGTTAAAATTTTGAAAAACACAAAAAAATTACATCTTGGGACTCATTCACCACCCAGGGCGAATCAGTCCCTCTGCACATTTTAAACAATAGTTTTGTGCCTTTTCTAGCATTTTTCTGCATTTCTATTTTCTATATTTGCATCTTTGTTATAGTCAGCAGATTTTTTGTTATTGGAATTTCCAATTCTTAGATTTGTTTTCATTTTCATACACCATTCCTTTGTGGTACTTGCATGAGTGTTTGGTGCCCCATTGATAATAGTTTAGTGAGAAGAAGTTCTAGACTCATGGCATCCCACAATAGCACTTTCATTGTGGACCTTGGGATCTCACGAGCTCCTACTCCTGGTATGGACAATGGTGCATTAGGCCTTGACAATACCACTTACATGCCTTCCCCTTTCCATCCTGTGCATGTTGACAATCAAAACAAATCCCTCCCACAAGAAAAGGTTATTAATATTCATGAGGACTTTGCACATTTACAACAAGACCTGTCACTTGAAAACATTTCCACCACTGCTATGCCTACCATTGAGAACCTTCATTGCTTAATTGAGAATGTCGACACCTTGCAAGTGCTGAAACAAATTTCCAAGATTTACAATTAACGTGCCTCTTCCAATACTCAATCCGCAAACATTCCTATAAGCCAGGGAGCAACTCAAGTTCCTCCCCCTTCAACCATAGCTTCCATACCAACTTACACCAATCCAAAAATCCACACAACTATGCATCAACCTAATTGTGTGGCTACTTCTTTCCCAATTTCCACTAGCATTCCTACTTCTTTTGTGGCATTGCAAGCTCCTTCCACCACTTTCACACCCCTTGGAATTCCTTTCACCTCCCCTAACATCACCATTTTCCAATCTACCTCAACCCAATTATCCTGATCCTTTTATGACACAACTCCTTAACATTGTTTCATCCATGCAACACCAATTTGCCACCATTAGTCAAGGTCAAACTACTCCACCCACATATCTTGTCCATAGAAGCCCCTTATCATTAGAAATATTACATAACCTGATGCCACAAGGAATAGAAATGTCGGGGTTTGAGAAATATAGAGGAAAAGGAGACCATAGCAATCATGTCAATTCTTTTACTGTGTTGTGTTGTGATTTTGTCCTTGACGATAAACTTTTAGCAAAGCTTTTTCCAAGGACATTGAAAGATACTGCTTTAGAATAGTTTTCCAACTTTCCCAATCATTCCATCCATTCATTTAATGAATTGGCAGAAGCTTTTAGTAATCACTTTCAAGTTCACATGACACCTAAAAATACAATGGCTAACCTTATGTAATGAAAAAGCGACAGATTTAATCTCCTGTTACCAATCCTTATATGCTCAAGTTGATGTCAAAATTCCCAATGCACATTTGCAGAAGATGTTTATTTAGAATTTGCATGCTAACCTTCAAGATAAACTTACCATGATGAAATTCCCTTCATTCATGCATTTGTGTACAACCTTATGTGATATACAAAATTTGGTTTCAAGTCATGAGTCCAAATCCACTTCTAGCTGAGTTGACAAACCTGAACATAACAATCAAAACCAACAAATCACACAAATTTTTTGCAAACCTAACCAAGGATTTTTATAGTTTATCCACCTCCTTCATCCCCACCGCAACCAACTACACAAGTTGAAAACTCAATGGCCGCTTCTAAGACAACTGTGCCTTATCATTATGGTGATCCGAATAGACACTTCGCCCCTTTACCCGACACCCTCCATCATACAATGAACCAATTAATCCAAAAACACATGCTTACCTTACCACCTGTTTGACCACTTGACCCTAATCAACCCTTACCACCTACCTTCAAACCTAACGCTTATTTCCATTTCCATTGTCAAAATGGCCACAACACCAAACATTGAAAGCATCTTAAACATTTAGTTCAAGAACTCATTGATTTAGGTGAATTGATCATTATGGGTGTTAATGATCAAGGAATTCAGTCTTTCATACCCCCTAACCAAAATCTCAAAATTTTCACCAACCCTATGCCTAAACACACTACCTCGTTTTTCAAGGCTAGTGAACCTTCAAATCCTTATGTAATGGATATTGATACATGCAACGAACAACCTGATACACCTCCTATTGTTACCCAAGATAGTCCTATGGATAAACTTGTAGCTAGGATAGATGTTATCCCTCACAAGGGCCAAACCACTAAATCTCTTGATATCACTTTTTCTGCTAAAGACATACTACAGAAGCTTCCTAATGGTCCTATCTACCTAGCCGAAAGAATCTATGATAAACCTACTAATGGGATATTACTAGATCCTGCTTCTGGTGAGAACATGATCACAAAGGAGTTTCTAGTATTACATGATCTATATCAAGATGACTATAATACACCAACTACATGGATTAAAACACATCATGGTTTTACATGCCCTATGATTGGATTGATCATGCTACCTTTGCAAATAGGACCTAAGACTTTGGATGTAACATTTTCTATTATTCTAGAATCTGACCAATTTCATTTGCGGCTAGGCCTTCCTTGGCTTCACTCAATGAAAGTGGTCCCATAAGTTGTTCATAAGTGCTTAAAGTTTCCACATGGCAATGAGGTAGTCACTGTACACCATAGTGGCTTTAATCCTTTATCTTCCAAAGGTAACTTTTCATTATCTAAGCCTTTTGGCCTACACCCATGAAACCTATCATCCCTTGAAAGGACTTCTTTTACATTGCTTATCAAAAGTTTAAAGCCAAAAATATCGCTGAATTATCTCTTCGTAACACATCTTCGCCCACTCCCACCCATCCAATCCTCGATGAAACCATGATTACACCTGAACTTGATATTGAACAATCCACCAAAACTCCTAAACAAATCCCTCTAGACTCTTCTCCACCATCATTTAAATGACCAAGGGAACCTAACACAAACCCTACTCAGCATCCTCGAACCAAACAAATGTATAAAGAAAAAGAGAAAGTGGTTGATCCCTCCTCTTTAGTTTCTTCTATTCTTCCCTCTTCAGAAGTAGAGGAACCAATGCCATCCCAATATGCTCTTACACCTCAACAACTCCAAAATAGAATTAAACAGAACCACGGTGCTATGGAATGAAGGTGTCATCATTATCTCCTTGCTCGTCAAACTCAGTAGACAATAATGACAATAAACCTTTAACTTTAATAGAAGTAATAGATAACCACCCTCCTTCTCCTGATCCGCCACAAGATAGTCCAATACAAACAACACAACAAATTTAAATAATCCAGCAACCAACACTCTTGCTACATCCATCCTTAGAAATCACTCTTTGTACTCCTATTGTCATTAATCTTGATAATGATGATGATGGTGATGACAATGCAAAAATTTCCAAAATTGATAAAGAAGCGCATACCGATTTAAATTCTTTATTTTCATCTTAAATGAGCTTAAATGATACATCATCTCCACCAAGTGAAGAACCTAGTACAACCCCTAGTTCGGAACTTGTGATTATTCCTTTGGAAAGCCAACCACCTTCGCATTATAAGGAACATGATTGGGAGGCAGATGACTTGTTAGATGACTTGCATTTGCCTAGCTAGTCTTTTATCTTTCTTTCTTTCTTTTCTTTTCATGTCCGTATCATGTGTTTGATGTCTCCTCTCTTTGTCCACTTCTTTTATTTGTACCTTTATTCTTGTATTTTTCATGCTTTGTTTTGTGTTTTCCTTTTGGGGATGACGCAAAGCATTGAGATGCCCTATGTCTCTTCCATGTTGACTCAAACGGTCCTTGTATTTTTAATTTTTGTTTTGTGTTTTTCCTTTTGGGGATGACGCAAGGCATTGAGACTGAAATGTCTCCTTCATGTTGACCCAAAAGCTTTTTCATTTTCTTTTTCCTTTTTGTGTTCTTTTCGTTTGTGTTTTCCTTTTGGGGATGACACAAGGCATCAAGACTAAAATGTATATTCCATGTTGACCCAAAACAAACTTTTTTTTTTTTTTCGCTCTCTTTGTGTCATTCTTCCAGTTCTATGTGTATTTGGGGAATGATGACAGTTCTCCGCTCTTTCATAAAAACATTGCAGCAACAAGTATACTAACCCCAAAATCCATAGATCCCTTATGTGTTTGGTGTACTTTCTTTTCTGGGGGGAAACTCCTTCTTTTTTTGCTTTTCATTTTTCCTTGACATGACGCAACCCACCTTCAAAACATATGACTTGGCATAGAGCTTTCTAGGTTGGCTCTCATGTCTTGTTTTCTTTTTACATTTTTTTCTTTTTTCTCTACTTTCAAGTAATTTCTCACAGAATGATGTGTAGCAATTCCTTTAAAGTGGAGGGCATACATTACCATTATTTCATTGTGCATTCATGCTTCTTAGTGTAGCCTTGTCGTTTACGTGATGTGTTTGTCACTTTGTGGATGAAATTGGGTGTGATGTCCTTCATAAGTGTGATCTATCTCAACATATTGCATTCCTCTTGGTGGTTTGATGTGAGGCACTGCATCCCCTAAGTTGTGAATATACTATTCTTTGATTGGTCCTCTCTTGGAGACATTAGACACAATGTTCCTTAGGTGACTAACTTGCATAAACTGAAAAAGACTACTTTGAACAATCTTTCACATTAGATTTTTTAATTTTACATTTCTACTTTTCTTGGCCACCTTACATAATACAACTTGCATGCCTATAGTGCCATACTGTTTAAAAATTAACACTTTCATTTCCTTTCTCTTTGTGGCACCTTGTTAATGTTATTGAATAGGTATAGCTTTAGCATGGTTGAGTGGGAAGCCCAACTAGTGGCATGAATTTTCCCCATTGTCACTTTTGTGTTTGTGAGTGCATACCAACTAGCATATGTATCTTACTTCTTTTTGGGATTTCTCACCCCTTGGACAACTAGTTACGTGGACCTAGAGTGAGTACACATTCTCTTTTTCAAACAATCAACCTATATCTCTTTTCACAACTAGTTGGATTGATGATCGAAGCTTCATTCAATTATTTTCAACAATTGTGTGTTCCTTTTTCCTTATGCTTAGTTTTCCATGGGATATTCATCTTGGGGGCTTGATCATTCTTGATCATTTTATTCCATCTTGCTAACGTAAGTGCATTCAAACCCTTCCCTCGATGTTCATGGCTACTTTAGTGTGAGGAAGCAAGTTCATCCTCTCACTAAAGTGGGGGATAAATGTGCCATAGAAAAATGCCCCCTTGTCATTTTCATGGTCTTTTAGGTCTTGTTTCATGGCACATTGGAACTATGTTTCTTTGATTTTATGATGTATCATGGCTTGAACATGCTTATTTAGGTACTAAAAATTCAAAGAATGATGTCTTGTGAAGGTTTTGTGATTTTTTATAAGACATTTATACATTCTTCTAGACTCTATTTAATACATTTCACCTAAAAATCACCTTGTTACTCATCAAAAAGTCCTATTTTGAAGTGTTGTAAAGTCTTGTAACAAGATTTCATGCTTTTCTAGGCACATCTTCACTATTTACACCTTTCTTATGCTTTATTTTGTCCTTTTATTCCCTCATATACTTATATTAAGTGTATTTTTGGATCTTATCCCGATAAACAACATTAAACATAACATTTTTCCTGACACATGGTTTTAGGTCCTAGGTGGGACCCATTTGCCATGGGTGGTTTATGAGTCGCCCTTGGCCCCAAATTCAAAATATTAAAAATTTCCTTTTGGGATTTTATTCAAATTCACTTCATGTCGGCCTATGATGAGGTATGAACAAATAGTAAGGCACAAGAATTGTATAAATAAGTGTTTTTCACCTCATTTTATATCTCCTAAGTCATTCATGCAATCTCCACATTCAAGCAATCTCAAGCACTCAAGCATTCTACATCATCAACTCAAGCACTTTTGAGCACTTTGGAGTAGCCTTTGACATCATCTCAGCTTTGCATATACAAGGATCTTGGTAAGTTAGTAACACTTTCATGTTGTTTATTTATCATTTCCTTTGCATTCAATTTATTTCTATTGGGTTTGATTACCAAAGTGGGGTTTGACCAAGGAAAACCCGTATTCACTAACCCCTCAACATTTTTCCCCGTTTTGCATGTGTATTTGTACCCTTGTTTTGTAGATTTAATAGATTTAAAGGTGTTCAAAAGTGGAAATTAAGTCAACTAGGCTCTTCAAGTCAACTTATCATCCTTTCAATAATTTTGAGTGTTTTCTATTTGTTTCCTACAAAACTGACTCTGACAACCCGACATTCAGACATCTCCAAATCTGGTGTAGTAGATGTACCTCTTAATTTTTTTAAAACCTTGGGGAGGACTGATTCGCCACCCTCTGCGAATGAACCACTTGAAATCTGAAAATCTATATTTTGTTGGATTCTGGATCCCGACTGTCAGAAATCAGTTCCCGACACTTTTTCATTAGTTGGAGGACTGATTTTCCACCCTTGGTGAATGAGTCCCACTGTGAAAAATCAGTAAAATCAATCAACATTCTAGACAATCCTGGAAAATCACATTTCATCTAGGTGCACTCAGATTTACCCCTGTACCTTCTATTTTGTAGAATTTCTTCATTTTCATAATTGTTTGCATATCACAATGTGTTCTCAAACATAGCTTAAATTGCACTTTTGCATCCATTTTAGATCATCTTAATCAGTCAATTATATTTAGTTAAGTTCATTTACATCATATCACATTGCATACATCTTAAATTGAGTGTTACATAAGCATTTTTGGATCTAATCTCTCTCATTTTAGGTGAAAAACCCTATAAGAGTTAGAGAGTCCATTACATCCAAAAATCTATGTCATAGGTACATCAATCAATTATGAGCTAGGTGTCAATAAAATAACTATGCTTGAACTTACATCTCAAATATTTTGAGTAAGAAAAATGTACCAACCTCTATCTTAGAAAGTAAAGTGGGGAATCACAAATCAAAGTTTTGTGTCTTGAGTGTTCTCTAGGTGTTGTATCTATACACCAGACTCACTAGTAGTAGAGGGATTAGAGATTAATCTATGTTACAAAATCAAACAAGATAAAATAATATCTCTAACCAAAAATTAGATCACATTCATAATATATTATGTGGTCATTATTCAACTTTCATATATCGATATAACTAATATTACATTCCCATCATTCTACTAGATGTCTTGTACATTACAAATCTTCCATTCCTTCTACCTAATCGCTTATTTATATTCCTTCATATATTCCTCAAGTTCTATCTTAATTTGTTACATTAGATTCTACTCTATACAAATATTTTTCTAGTAGGATGAGTCCCTTATAAAATGTATCTCTTCCAAGGGATGACTTGCTGACCAAGAGCTCCATAACCTATCTATGATGGCTTACTGTAGGTTTTCCTACTCTATCTTTGTACTCTACTCTTTTCGCAACTAACATCATCCCTCCTTCAAAACTATGTCTTGTCCTCAAGATACATTTGTTATCTCAATCGACTTGAAGGATAGATTTATAGATTTATTTGAGATGGGAAAAGGTGTTATCCCACTAAACTTTGGCTTGTTGGAGTAGATGAAAAGGTAGGAGCAACGTATGCCTCATAGAAATGGGGTCTCATGGTGATGTGCATCACCATGAGTCCCCATTTATATGAGGCATACGTTTCCCCTACCTTGTTAACCCTACCAAATTGGCAAGCTAGTGAGCTCTCTAGCTTGCCAATTCAGTAGGGCTAACAAGGTAGGGGTAGTGTATGCCTCATAGAAATGGAGTCTCATGGTGATCTTTCCAATTCAGTACGGTTGAAAAGGTAGGGGTAGCATATGAATCATAGAAATGGTGACTCACGTTGATTTAAATCACCATGATACCCCATTTCTATGAGGCATATGCTGCCCTACATCACCGTGAGACCCCATTTATATGAGGCATATGCTGCCCCTACCTTTTCAACCTTGCCAAATTGGAAAGATAGTGATGTACTCACTAGCTTTCCAATTTGATAGGGTTGAAAAGGTAGGGGCGGTGTATGCCTCATAGAAATGGGGACTCACGGTGATGTACTCACTAGCTTTCCAATTCGGTAGGGTTGACAAGGTAGGGCCATTGTATGCCTCATAGAAATGAGGAATCATGGTGATGTACATAGAAATGGGGACTCATGATGATGTACATCACTGTGAGTCCCCATTTCTATGAGGCATACACTGCCCCTACCTTGTCAACCCTACCGAATTGGCAAGCTAGTGAGTACATCACCATGAGTCCCCATTTCTATGAGGCATACACTGCCCCTACCCCTACCTTGTCAACCATACTGAATTAGCAAGATCACCATGAGACTCTCTCTAGCTTGCCAATTCAGTAGGGTTGACAAGGTAGGGGTAGTGTATGCCTCATAGAAATGGAGGCTCGTGGTGATCTTGCCAATTCAGTACGGTTGACAAGGTAGGGGTAGCATATGAATCATAGAAATGGTGACTCACGTTGATTTAAATCACCATTATACCCCATTTCTATGAGGCATATGTTGCCCTACATCACCGTGAGACCCCATTTATATGAGGCATACACTGCCCCTACCTTTTCAACCTTGCCAAATTGGAAAGCTAGTGATGTACTCACTAGCTTTCCAATTCGATAGGGTTGAAAAGGTAGGGGCGGTGTATGCCTCATAGAAATGGGGACTCACGGTGATGTACTCACTAGCTTTCCAATCGGTAGGGTTGACAAGGTAGGGCCATCGTATGCCTCATAGAAATGAGGAATCACGGTGATGTACATAGAAATGGGGACTCATTATGAAGTACATCACTGTGAGTCCCCATTTCTATAAGGCATACACTGCCCCTACCTTGTCAACCCTACCGAATTGGTAAGCTAGTGAGTACATCACCATGAGTCCCCATTTCTATGAGGCATACGCTGCCCCTACCTTGTCAACTCTATCGAATTGGCAAGCTAGTGAGATCACTAACCTAAAAATTTAACTTTAATCACTATATGATCTCTACAATTCTTCTACTAGTTTATATATTCTCTTAAATTATGACGTTAAAATGTTCTTATTCTTAAAGGAATCAAGGACCTTCTCTTCCACCACCTAGATTCTCAGCTCCATATATTTTGATAGAATGCCTCAACCTTTTTCAACTAGAGATCGTTGTTTCTTTGTGTGATGTTTCTACAAATGGAAGTATGTGTTAACATTAATTTTTTCTACAAGAAAAAATCTTAATCAAACCAATAATGCCCATTAGAAAAAAGACTACCTTGACCCATCTATGATCATAAAATTAAAAAATATTGATGATTAGTACTTTTCAAATACACTTGTAAAAGCATATATGAGACCCCCTCCACTTTACAAACATGTTCTTATAGCAATATTATCATGAAAGTATTAATATTAATCATTTGGAGGCCTACTTGCTCTAACTGATAGACACATAAGTATCAATCCTATCTCCTGTATCACTAATTAGATACATATCCTCTATACATTATCGAGTAAAAAATCATCTCCTAGTTACAATTGATGAAGTCAATGGCTACAAATTAACACATTGGAATAGTTCAATCTATTTACTAATATTCTCTAAACATAATTAACACCGTGACTTCATAATAGATGCATAAATTCCATTTTCTCAAACTCATAATGGAGAGCATTTATTGCCATAAACAAGCAAAGGTGTTCAAGAAAATATTCACCCACTTTTCCTCATACAATATAGTATCGAGAATCTTAGGAGCTAGTCCAATCATGATTCAAAATGGACATTCTAAGATTTAGCCTAACCTAGAACAATTCAATAAATAAGTGGTAGAGTAGTAAAGGGTACTATCAAGAGTTTCGTTTAGACAATCAGATCATGTTAAGATTTACTATAAACATAATCTATCCAAAACCATTAAATACTTGACTTATCCACTACAAAAATATTACCTAAATATAAATGAATGACATTTTTTTCAAATATAATACTACTATTATTTATCCACTTTAAAACCTAGTTTATATGAGAATATAAAAAAGCATTATTATGAATATGACAATGTTTATTCAAACACCAAAATGAATATTTGATAACAGTGTTTGATTGCTTAACAGTGTTGTTGTCATCACACATTGCGTGGCACAACTATCCTTCACGTGTGAGGTAGAACCCATGCTCTCGTATGCACTCATTAAGTTCTTTACAATGGAATTTTCACTCGAGTCATTCGAAACTTTTAGCCCAAGATTCTTCATGGTGGGCCTAAATGTGAGTTGCCTCATCGTTTCAACAAATAGTTGGCATCTTCCACCCTCACTTAGCTTCACAAAAAATAAACTCCATATCCTCTGTGCATATCTTTGACATGAACATTTTGGAATCTTATTAGCCATCCATTTCAAAATATTGGAATCAATATCAATAAAAAATGTAGGTTTTCTATGCAAAAATCTAGGAGTTCTCTAATGTAAATTTGTGTCAACATTAGGAATGTCAACAACATCAAGGATAGATTGCGTACCTTCAATCAGAGTGCCTTCAAATAGAGATGTGTTTGTTTACATACCTTGATATTGACATGTAAACGATGTTGTACCTCCAGCTTGAGATGTTGTTTGTGGAGTACCTTCAAATAGAGATGTGTTTGCTGATGTGATTTCAAAATGAAATGTTGTTGATGGTGTGTCTTCAATTAGAGATGTGCGTTGAACTTCACCTATGGTTGATGATTTTCCCCCAACTTCGGGATCCATTTGTGTCCTTCCATGATATTTGTTCATTTGTTCCCTTTGTTTTTCCAATTGGGCATCTCTCTTAGATTTCATGGGAATTTCTGGTTGTATGGGCTGCAATTTCATTGCTTCACAAGCTACAATTTTTTATTCTCTTCTCCTTGAATTTTTAACTACATGTTCTTTCAGTGTTAGAGCCTTTGTTCATTTCCTCAACATGACGTTGAATTCTACATGTTCACAAACACAAATAGAACAAAAGTAAGTAATGCATTTTATGAAACATATTGATATTACTAATTACATTGCATTTTATGAAACACACTAAAGCATTTTATGAAATAAGGCAGCAAATTTTTTGGAATTATCAAACATGTCTATGCTACAACATTTTTCACACATACATCTACCTCCATACCACAAGAAAAGTAAGTAATGCATTTTTTCAAACATATCCATAGCACTGATTACATTGCATTTTATGAAACACACCAAGCATTTTATGAAACATATTGGCATCACTGATTACATTGCATTGTATATCTTTAAAACTCAAAGAATTACTTTACATTGCATAACTAATGTGACTTATCAAACATTACATATCTTATCAAACATTGTTGTCCCCAACCTAGGGTTTATAGTGAGCTTCAAAAAACCCATAACTTTTGATGTGTTTGGTCAAAGTATATGAAACTTGGGACTAATTTTTTGTATGCCTATATGCATGTTCTAACAAAGGGAGGGTTGCTAAATCATCATTTTGTGTGAGTTATAGAGGATATTTTTCTTATTTTTGCAACTATACTGTGTAAAACCCAGTACTTCGAGGGATTTTTACAAAAAAATTGTTCATGTAAGCTTTGATCAATGTTAAGACTTGGGTTTGAGGGGAGTATTTGGAGTGTGGACAAGTGCTTAGGAGCAAAGAAGTTTCAAACCCAGGGTATAAGTTGTTGCCACCTTTGGAAACTAGAGAATATTGTGTTTATTGTTGTCAAAACCACATTGTGATTGTCAACCAAGCCATGAAGAACATGAATTCAAAGAAGTGTTTGTGATGCTATATCGTGGAATTATTCACTATTTCTTTGGAAATGAGATAACTTAGAAATACAATAAGCATTTTTAATAGCACAAAATTTTCCCTTTTTTATTTCTTCAAAAGGTAAATGGTATGAATGAATGGAAACTTGCATTAACAACTATGTCAAGTCACTTGAATTTATCTAAGCACATGATGAAGGTAAATTTTTTATGGAACAAAAAAAAAATGGAAAATTGCATTAACATTGATGAAAGCTCATAGGTTTTCCAAATTAGTTGAAAATAAAAGTTTTCTCACAACCATCACTAATATTGAATTAGAATCTATTATGCCATGTTTTCCATTTTATATCTTCAAGCTCCTAAAAATTAAACTTTTACATGGAGCATCCATCTAATTTAATGTTGAATTATATGTGTAACAATGAAGATTAATTAAATCATGAAATGAATGATCTATAAATTGTCAAAACAAAAAAAAAAAATTCAATATAAACATCTACCTAAAATGAAATAGAGTGAATTGCACTAGCCATGCTAGAAATGGACTAATATAAGTAATGCAAATAGAATTCACAAGAAAATTTGTGTTAAGTTGATGTCATTTATATAAGTTTAAACATGGATTCATCTAAATTATGTCTTGTTTTTCATTTTTTCTTCAAACTCATAAAAATTAAACTTTTTTATGCAACTCCCATCTAATTCAATGTTGAATTCTATGTCCAATTGTTATGATTAATAAAATCATTAAAGAATTTTTGTTTGTATTGTCAAAAACAAATAAATATACTAAATGTAAACATTTCAATATTACCCAAGTGAATATATTACCTAAGATAAATTAAAATGATGTAGAAACTTCAAAATTTCTTCTTCTACATTGTCTAGCATGTAAAATGGTGGTAAAAAGGTGATGGATCAAGCATAGATTGGTACAAAAGTGATTCAACTAAATAAAAAAGGAATTTCCGAGTCAGATAAAGTACTAAACCAAAAAAATGTAGAAGTATGTGAGCTTGAATCACGAGGTCAACCCCTATTTTACCATTTCAAGGTAAAACACATTTGGCGCTCGCCAAATTTGGTGAGTGCCAAATGTGTTGCTTTTAAATGTTCACCTTCAATAGAGAGGAAGGGAGTGAGACTTGAGATAGAGAGAGGGGATAGGAGTAAGAGAGAGAATAGTCTAGGTAGCATGGTGGGGATTGAGACCTAAGAGCGATAGATACTTGAGAGGGATAGAGAGTTATCCAATTAGGGTGGGGAAAAATACCTGACAATAGGAGAGGGGTTGGGAGGGATGAGACTTGATAGATACAAAAAGACCAAAGGGGGAGAGAGAGGGAGTGTGGGAGAGGGGGTTTGAGTGAAATATATTTTTCTAGGTAGGGTGGGAGGTACGTGAGACCTGACAAAGAGGGAGTGTGAGAGAGGGGATTGGAGTGAGATAGATTAGTCTAGGTAGTATGGCAGGGAGTAAGACCTTAGAGAGAGAGAATTGAGAGGGAGAGAGAGTTATTCAATTAGGGTGGGGGGAAAGACTTGAGATATGGAATGGGAGAGAGAGGAAGTGGCAGATAGAGGGATGGGAGACCTAAACCCTCAACCCTAAACCCTTAAACGCTCTACCTTCAACCCTCTACCCTCTACCTTCAACCCTCAACCCTTAAACCATAAACCATCAACCCTTAATCCCTGAACCCTTAAACCCTAAAACCTCTACCCTCTACCCTCAACCCTCTACTCTCAACCCTCTATCCTCGACCCTCAACCCTTAAACCCTAAACCCTAAACCGTAAAACCTCTACCCTCTACCCTTAGCCCTTAAACCCTTAAACCCTCTACCCTTAAACAATAAACCCTAAAACCCAAACCCTAAAACCTTAAACCCTAAATCCTAAGCCCTTAAACCCTCTACCCTCTACACTTAACCCTCAATCAACAACCCTCAACCCTCTACCCTAAACCCTAAACCCTTAAAACCATAAACCCTAAATCCTTAAACCCTCTACCCTCTACCCTTAACCCTCTACCCTCTACCCATAATTCCTCAACCCTATACCCTCAACCCTTAAACCCTTAAACCTCAAACCTTAACCTTAAACTAAACCCTAAACCCTAAACCCTTAAACCCTCAACCCTTAAACCAAAAACCAAACCCTTAAACCTCTACCCTCAACCCTACCTTCTACCTCAACCCTTAAACCATAAACCACAACCCTAATCCCTAAACCCTTAAACCCTAAACCCTCTACCTCTACCCTAAACCCTCTACCCTCTACCTCAACCTCAACCCTTAAACCCTAAACCCTAAACCCTCTACCTCTACCCTTAAAACCTTAAACCTCTACCATCTACCAACCCTCTACCCTCTAACCTCAATCCTAAAGCCTTCAACCCTCAACCCTTAACCCTTAACCCTTTAAACTCTAAATCCTAAAACCTTAAACCTCTACCTTAAACTATAAACCCTAAACCTAAACCCTAAAACCTTAAACCCTAAACCCTAAACCCTTAAACCTCTACCCTTAACCCTCAACCCTCAACCCTCAACCCTCAACCCTCTACCCTCTACCCTAAACCCTAAACCCTTAAAACCCTAAACCCTAAATCCTTAAACCCTCTACCCTCAACCCTCTACACTTTACCCATAATTCCTCAACCCTATACCCTCAACCCTTAAACCCTTAAACCGGCAACCCTTAACCCTTAAACCCTAAACCCTAAACCACCAACCCCTTCCCTCCCTCCCTTCCTCTCTCTCTCTCTCTTATTTAGTTAGGGTGGGGGGAAGACTTGAGAGAGGGAGTGGGAGATAGAGGGATGGGATACCTAAACCCTCAACCCTAAACACTTAAAACCAAACCCTTAAACCCTCTAAACTCTACCCTCAAACCTATAACCTCAACACTTAAACCCTTAAACCCAACTAAACTCTCTACCCTAATCCCTCAACCCTATACCCTCAAGGTCATTAAACCATTCAACCCTCAATCCTTAACCCTTAAACACTAAACCCTAAACCCTTAAACCCTTTACCATCTACCCTAAACCCTTAAACCCTCTACCCTTAAACCATAAAACCTAAAACCTTAAAACCTAAACCCTAAACCCTAAACCCTCTACCCCCTACCCCACCCTCAACCCTAAACCCTCAACCCCCCCTCTCTCTCACAATGCTACACCCTCTACCCTTAAACCATAAACTGTAATCCCTAAACCCTAAACCCTAAACCCTCTACCCTTAACCCTCAACCCTCAACCCTCAACCCTCAACCTTTAAACCATAAAACCTACATCCCTCAACCATCTACCCTCTACCCTAAACCCTTAAACCCTCTACCATCTACCCTTAACCCTCAACCCTCAACCCTCTACCCTCAACCCTCAACCCTTAAACCCTAAACCCTAAACCCTCTACCCTCTACCCTCTACCCTTAACCCTTAAAACCTAAACCCTTAAACAATATGTATCCTTAAACCATAAACCCTTAAACCCTCTACCTTGTAACCTTAACCCTCTACCCTCTACCCTCAACCCTAAACTCTCAACCCCCTCCCTCTCTCTCTTATTCAATTAGGGTGGGGGTAAGGCTTGAGAGAGGGAGTGGGAGAGAGAGGGAGTGGGAGATAGAGGGATGGGAGACCTAAACCCTTAACCCTAAACCCTTAAAACCTCTACCCTCTACCCTCAAGAGAATACCCTCTACCCTCAACCCTAATCCCTCAACCCTGTACCCTCAACCCTTAAAACCTTCAACCTCAACCCTTAACCCTTAAACCCTAAACCCTAAACCCTTAAACCCTATACCCTTAAATTGTAAACCCTAAACCCTAAACCCTAAACCCTAAACCCTTAAAACCCAAACCATAAACCCTTAAACACTCTACCCTCTACCATTAACCCATTACCCTCAACCCATTACCCTCAACCCCCCCTCTCTCAACCCTACACCCTCTACCTTAAACTATAATTCATAATCCTTAAACCCTAAAACCTCTACCCTTAACCCTTAATCCCTAAACCCTAAACCCTAAAATCTCTACCCAACCTCAACCTCAACCTCAACCTCAACCTCAAACCCTCAACCCTAAACCCTTAAACCCCAAACCCTAAACCCTTAAAACCCTAAACCCCAAACCCTTAAACCCTGTACCCTGTACCCTGTACACTTAATCCTCAACCCTCTACCTTCTACCCTCAACCCTTAAATCCTAAACCCTAAACCCTAAACCCTCTACCCTTAACCCTTAAACCTTTTGTATCCTTAAATTGTAAACTCTAAACCATAATCCTTAAACCAATAAACCCTAAAACCTAAACCCTTAAACCATCTACCCTCTACCCTTAACCCTCTACCCTCTACCCTCAACCCCCTCCCTTCCCCCCTCTCTCTCTTATTCAGTTAGGGTGGGGGGGAAGACTTGAGAGAGGGAGTGGGAGATAGAGGGATGGGGGACCTAAACCCTTAAAACCAAACCCTTAAACCCTCTACCCTCAACACAATACTGTATACCTTCTATCCTCAACCAAATACCATCTACCCTCAACCATAAACCCAATACCCCCTCTCTCTCATCCCTATATTATCTACCCTTAAACTGTAAATTGTAATCCCTAAACCCTAAACCCTAAACCTTAAGCTCTCTACCATTAACCCTTAATCCCTAAACCCTTAAACCCTCTACCCTCAACACAATATTGTCTACCCTCTATCCTCAACCCAATACCCTCTACCCTCAACCATAAACCCAATACCCCCTCTCTCTCATCCCTATACCATCTACCCTTAAATTGTAAATAGTAATCCCTAAACCCTAAACCCTAAACCCTAAACCCTAAGCCTTAAGTTGTCTACCCTTAACCCTTAACCCCTAAACCCTAAACCCTCTACCCACCACCCTCAACCATGAAACCTTAAACCCTAAAACCCTCAACCCTGAACACTCTACCCTCTACCCTTAACGGTTAAACCCTAAACCCTTAAACCCTCTACCCTTAAACTGTAAAACCTAAACCCTAAACCCTAAACCCTTAAACTTTCTTCCCTCTACCCTTAAACCCTTTTAAACCCAACTAAACTCTCTACCCTAATTCCTCAACCCTCAACCCTCAACCCTTAATCCCTCAACCGTTAAACCCTAAACACTCTACCCTCTACCATCAACCCTCAACCCTCTACCCTCTACTCTCTACCCTGAACCTTTAAACTACAAACTATAAACCCTCTACCCTCTACCCTTAACCATTAAACCCTCTACCATATACCCTAAACCCTTAAACCCTGGGTATGTGTAGGATCATGATGGGCCAAAAAGTGGCGATATGATGGGTATGTGTAGGGTATGTAGTCATGGCACTTTTTTACAAAAATTGATGAAACGAAAAGGGTTTTTAAAGGATATTCTTAGCTTTCCACCAATATAAATTATTCTTTAATTTTTGTTAGTAAATAATTATTATTCATTTTCTATTTGAATTACAACTAAAGTCCTGATTAATAGGTTTCATTGAAAAATATCTATAGCTTTCAAACAAAGATTACATTTTTGAATCTAAAATATTATTTACATTCTATGCTTTGCATACTATAGGATTACAAAAAAATTGAAGTTCATGGTTTTTGACCAGTTAAGGTATCAAAAGTACAAGTTTTTATATTTTATAAAGTTGTAATAAAAATCATAATTAATTATTTATTTGGAAAAATTACAAAAAAATATGCATCACATTGGGACATGAGTCCTCTACTTATATCTAAAATCTTATAAAAAATATTATCATTTTACTGTGGTTAGGGTGGTCAGACAGACACCTAATTCTTATTTTTTCCTTAAAATTTAAGTAATAATGCATTAAAATTTAAAATTTTCACCAAAAAGATTTTTTTTATAAAAAAAAGACCTAGTAGTTTAGGAACTACATTCAATTTTCTGCATATTCTATTCTTACATATTTTTGAAATAATATAGATAACTTATTCAAATTTTTATGTCAAGTTGCCTAACTCTGATTTTTCTAAATTTTTTGCCACTTAAGAGCCTATTTTTTCCATGATGATCCTGCACATACCCCCCTCTACCCCTAAACCATAAACCTTAAACCCTAAACACTAAACCCTTAAATTATCTACCCTCAACCCTAAACCCTCAACCCCCCTTCTCTCTCTCACACACACACTCTCTCTCAACCCTACACCCTATATCCTTAAACCGTAAACCATAATCCCTAAACCATAAACCCTCTACCCTTAACCTTAATCCCTAAACCCTAAACCCTAAACCTTATATACTCTACCCTAACCCTCAACCCTTAAACTCTTCAACCCTCTACCCTCTACCCTCTACCCTTAACTATTAAACCCTAAACCCTTAAACCCTTTACCCTTAAACTATAAACCTTAAACCCTATACCCTAAACCCTTAAATCATAAACCCTTAAATTGTCTACCCTCTACCCTTAAATTGTCTAGCCTCAACCCTATGCCCTCAATTATCAACCCTCTAACCTAAAAATTGGATCATCAACCCTCATCTATCTATGTCCCTCCCTCATCTTCTCTCCTTCTCTCTATCTCACTTATCCCTCCATATCTTCCTCCATCCATTCCTCCCTTTCTAACCTAATCCCTCAACCCTATACCCTCAACCCTTAAACCCTTAAACACTCAACCCTAAACCTTAAAGCCTCAACCCTTAACCCTCAAACCTTAAACCCTTAAAAACTCAACTTTAAACCCTAAACCCTCAACCGTCAACCCTTAAACCATAAACTTAAACTCTACCCTCTACCTTCAACCCAATACCCCCACCAAACCTAATCCCTCAACCCCACCTCAAATCCTCATTAAAACCTAATACTAAAACTCAGCCCTAATCCATCAACCTCTTCTTCTCTCTCTCTTTCTCACTCCTCTCACTTCAAGTCTCTCCCTCCCACCAGAGGGTGATAGAGAGAGGGGAGAGAGGGAGCGGGAGAGAGATAGAAGGATCAGTTGAAAGAGAAAGAGAGAGATACCTAAGAGAGGGAGAGGTGGTAGGAGGGAGAGAAAAAGGGTTGATGGAGAGGGGGTGGGAGGGAGAGAGGTTGGGATGAAGATACCTAAGAGAGAGGGAGGGGTGGGAGGGAGATACCTAAGAGAGAGGGAGAGACATAGAGACAAAGAGAAATAGAGTGCGTGAGAGAGAGAGAGAGGGTGGGAGGGAGAGACCTAAGAGAGAGGGAGTGGGAGATAGAGGGATGGGAGAGATACAAGGAGTTATAGAGAGAGACTTGAGAGAGGGAGTTCCCAAGATAGGGGGATGGGAGAGAGATGGAGGGAGTGAGAGAGATTGAGATAAAGAGTGATAAAGAGAGAGGGAGTTGGGGGGGATACCTGAGAGAGAGGGAGGGGGTGGAAGGGAGCTAGTTGAGAGAGAGGGAGAAAAGAAGGGTGAGAGAGAGAGATAAACGGAATATGAGAGAGATAGAGGGAGTGAGTGAGAGAGACAAAGAGAGACCTAAGAGAGGGAGAGGGGGTAGGAGGGAGAGACTTGAGAGAGAGAGAGGGAGGGAGAGGGGGTGGGAGGGAGAGAGAGTGGGAGAGAGATAGAGGGAGTGACTGTGAGAGAGAGAGGGGATAGGAGGGGGAGAATTGAAAAAGATAGAGAGAGAGAGGGGGTAGGAGGGAGATACTAGAGAGAGAGAGGGAGAGGGGTTGGGAGGGAGAGACCTGAGAGAGAGGGAGAGAGACATAGTGGGAGAGAGATAGAGGGAGTGAGAGATAGAGGGAGTGGGAGAGAGAGAGAGGGAGAGGGGCTTGGAGGGAGAGACTTGAGATAGAGAGAGGATGGGAGGGAGATTATTGAGAGAGGGAGAGGGGTTACGAGGGAGATTATTGAGAGAGGGAGAGGGGGTGGGAGGGAAAGACCTGAGAGAGAGGAGAGAAAAAGGGAGAGAGATGGAGGGAGTAAGGGAGAGAGGGAGTGGGGAAGAGAGAGGGAGTGTGTGTGTGTTTGAGAGAGAGAGAAGGGAGGGAGATACTTGAGAGACAGTGAGAGAGAGAGAGAGGGAGAGAGATAGAGTGAGTGAGAGAGAGAGGGAGTGGGAGAGAAATAGAGGCCCGAGTGAGTGAGAGACCTAAGAGAGGGAGAGGGGGTAGGAGGGAGAGACTTGAGAGAGAGAGAGGAAGATAACGACCTAAGAGAGGGAGATGGATTGAGAGAGACAAAAAGACCAGAGGGGGAGAGAGAGAGGGAGAGTGAGAAAGGGGGTTAGAGTGAGATAGATTTATCTAGGTAGGGTGGGAGGGAATGAGACTAAGGGGATTGGAGTGAGAGAGAGTAGTCTAGGTAGCGTGGGAGGGAGTGAGACCTAAGAGAGATTGAGACTTTAGAGGGATAGAGAGTTATCCAGTTAGGGTAACAAGGTAGAGAATGTATGAAAAGTAAAACCTCAACTATCCATCTATAATCATAAACTGCACACTCTAAGCATTATCAAAGTGGTCGACTAAAGGGAGGAGAAATTAAGATTTTGTTCAAAGTAGGTCATTTGGTGAGCACCAAATTTGGCACTTGCCAAATGACACATCACATTTGGTGCTCACCAAATGTGATGTGCCATTTGGCAAGCGCCAAATTTGGCGCTTGCCAAATGACTCGCTTTGGATGTGTTAATTGACAAGATATACCAAATTTCCTCATATTTTCATATGTGCTCCCTGTCACATTTGCACATCTTTCAATGCAAGTTTATCAAAAAAATTGTGATGGCGTTAACCTCTCTCTTAGCTATCTAAATATATAATTATTTTTTTCTTTTGATTCAGTTAAGGTTTTGATCCATAGCTTCTATTGTAAATGCCTCCATTTTTGGTAAAAAACCAACATGTGCTAGTTTTAGGATATATTTTTACTTTTTCATCGAAACATGAAACAAATTACATTTTTTGAAACTAGACTCCATTTTACACATGATGAAAAAAAATCAATTTGTGGTTAGTTTTCAAAAAAATGAGGGGGGAGCATGCTCTAATTTCAGCTTTTTAGTATGTGTCCACTTTCAAAATTCATAAAATATTATAAATTCATTTAAAAAATTATCCAAAAGAACAAGGATAAACTACATGGTGTTAGCTAATTTCTCACCATTCAAATTTTTGAAATTCTAAAAAAAAGTTAATCAAAAAGGGGGGAGCCCTTAAGTGTTATGCTATTTTTTTTCATAAAAATAGGACCTATTTTGGGTCCCCCACTTTTTGAGACCCTTAATCTTCATTAATTTCAAAAAGAATTAGTATCTTAGAAACTAGACTTAGAGCACTTCAACTTTTGTTCTTGCTGCATTTTGAAATTTTGAGTGTAACTATCTTCATTCTCTCGTGCAAATCAGATTTTTCTGATTTTAGAAAAAAAGTGGCATCTTAAGAGCCAAAATTGTTTCATATAGATCCATGCGCTTATGCATAACAAGGTGAAGGATTTCTTGTCTAATAAAGGAATTGATCTTTGTTTGTTTGACAATGGAAATCAATGTTTGGGTGGACGGATAGATGGATTTAAGTGATGTCATTGGTTTACCTTTTAGTCTCAAGATCGTTTAGGTCTTAGTTTTAGACATTGTTTCTTTTTTGTGTTTTGTACATTTAGTGATTGGTTGTTGAGGGGGTGAAGCCTCATTATGAGTAATGAATTGAAACTTCATGCAAGTGAAGTGGCTACCTCATTTTATCCTCACTCAATTTATTTATGCCTCTATTTTGTGATGACATCATTTCCTTGTGAGGCTTGGATATTTTGTCCTTTAGAGAAAATCTCAACTCTCTCTTCTAGCTCTCTAGTTTAGCACAATATGCCACTTTTGTTAGGGATCCCCATTAGAAGGGTGTACTCTCAAACCATCATCTCAAGACCATTTTCACTTTTTTGAATTTGAATTTGTTGTGAGGATTAAGAGATTCTTGGGCCTAAAATGATTTGGTGGATAATGGCGACTCTTGGTCATAAAGCGAGCTATTAAATTGAATATTAAATAGTTAATTTTGAGTGTTTTGGGGATGAACCCTCTACTACAAGAATTAATTATATCACTAGCTTTACCTTGTTTAAAGTCTAGACTTAGCTATGGAGGATTCAAAAGGGAAATCAAATGGTTATGAGTTCTACCCTTGTCTTGATGATGCCCTATGTAATTTGAAGAAAAATAATTGGGTAATCTCTAAGTAGATGATGGAGGTGGTGACTCTCTAGAAGGATCTCTTTATAGTGCTTAAAAGATTCCTTTAATCACTTATGGAGATGGTAATTTAGTCCTCACAAGCCCCCACTCTCAATGTTACCCTAATATATTTCATATTTTAGGATTAATTAGAACGCTTATATGTTTAAGACATTTATATGAATTATGGTAAATATTGTATTTGAACATTGTGTGAAAATTATGTTATGATGATATGAACTTGTATATGATTAATTTGAGTTATTTCACAATACAATTAATCTAATTTATTATAAGCACAATCCATTTGATTCAATCTTACTATTGTAATTTTTTAAATCATTTCTTATATTTTATAGAAAAAGTGAGGGCTAGAGCCCTCTCCCTTTATATTAATTTGTAAAAAAAGATACATGTTGTTCATGATCGAACATGAAAAAAATAGAACATTAACCATAAGTTTGATGACCTCAACCCTTAAATACTTTATCCATAGACATCAATATCACCATTGAGAAGCTGAGGAAGGTGTATGCGAAGTATGTACAATGGGAAAAGGACAATGCAAAATTGGAGGAAACACGTACTAGAATGTATGAAATGACAAATGAATTTGCTGTAGAAATACTTGAAAAGAAGTAGACCAAAGTGAATGAGACAGATAGTGTATTGATTGAAGAGACTCGGTGTTGTTGAGAAGTTGAGGAAGGTGCATGTGCAGTATCCAAAATAGACATAGGGTGATCCCACAATACTAGTTTATAATTTTTGGCCAAACTAGACACTGAACTGATTTTTTCTAACTAAATCTTCACTTTCGGGCACCTATAGCAGCTAAACCATGAGGAATTTGAAGATGATGCAAACTAGTGATTTGTGACATTTTGTCTATAGATTCTAAATATATTTGTTTCAAAATTTTTGGAATCAAATTGTACTTCTTTTTCCATCTCTTTCGGAAACTAGTTTTTGTAGTAAACACCATTTTTAAGGAGTGATGCACACTGTATACAACATAATTTTTTTTTCCATGAAGGACAAAATTCTTTTTTTTTTAATTTAGATTTGTAACTATGATATCTAGCACTTTCATTTGGTTTCATAGTGTTTTATCGAATATTTTTTCCTTAATCAAGTTTCGTAGTCAAACCAATTACAATTCAGACATAGGTGACTGTATACAGATAACTTTTTTATTAATATGCTATTTTTCCACGTGTAGAATAGAGAGCTTGATTTTTAGTGAAAAACCTACATTCACAAGAAATAAAAAAATAAAATATAATAATAAATTAAATTTATTTAAAATTATACTTTTTGGGAAGCTTATAATAAGGAATACATAATTATTATTTTTTAAATGAATTCATTTGATCCCCCAAAAGGTCAAAAGTGGTTTTTTATCAACATTTTGATAGGTGTAAAGGAGACTCCATTATAGGTATGGTTTAAAACTAGCGGGGTTCTGTCCAATGGGGTTTGATCTAAGGTGGTTCGATCAAACCCTATTCAATTGGAATCCTTTAAATGGAACTTTTCAAGGCTTAAATCATTATATTTTCTAAAAATATGTGATTTCAGAAAAAATCAGGATCTCCCGGAAATTATAAACCAGTATTGTGGGATCACCCCATATGGAAATGCAGAACTTGAGAAGTAGGTAGTAGAAAGTATGTAATGAAAAAGGAATCTAATCTAAAAACACTTGAAAAGAAGCATACCAAAGTGAATAAGAAAGATAATGTATCAACTGATGAGATTGTTCTTGCACTTGACAACTTGACAAAGGAGCATTGTGTAGTATGTGCAATGGGAAAATTCCAATGCAAAAGTGGATAAATTCAAGAAATTTTTTATTGCATATGAATTTATGCAAGAAAAGAAAGTAGAGATGATGCTATAAGTGGAGTTGAAAAAATGAAGTCAAATATTCTTTAACTTAAGAATTCCATGGAACAAATACAATTCGAAATAGATGATAATGAAAAGGAAAAATCAGATCTTAGAGCAGAAAAAGAGAATCAGTTGGCTGGAGACATGAAAGCCCTATGTGAAAAGGTAGAAATTTTTTATAAATAACTTATCAAACAAAAAAATCTATTTTCTCTAATCAGAAAGAAACTCTCAAAGCTAAGCAAAGAGTGGCTACAAAGCTACATAAAAGTATTGAAGACATTCAAAACTCTATCCAAGAAATGAATGGTGTTGTCCTAAGGGCTGATGAGGGAGCAGTTGCTCCAAAGCTTAAAGTAAAATATATGGAATAGAAGGTATAAACTCATGAAAAGGAATACCAAGGGGGTGATAATAGGTAACAATTGTAGTGGGGAAGAGGAAAAATGTGTGACTGGTCAACTTGTAGATGCAAAAGCAATAGTTGGAACTGCGAAATTAAAGTAAAACAACATAAACATTACAATTAACCACTTAGAAAAAGAATTAAAAGTTAAAAGAAAATTTTATTATCAAAATAAAAGGATTTTAATTACTGGTGTTGATAGACAACCACAATCTAAAAGACACAAAGTTGAAAAAATAAACACAACAATGGAATGTGTGATTTTCAAGACATTCATACTATTTTGTAAAATTCCATATTGCAAAACTGTGCATGTTAAGAAGCAAGCAACCCACTATGAGATAGCCCCTTACATTTAAACAAGGAGATTCAAATAACTGAAAACCCACATTGTGTTTTCCAAAATATAATTATTTTGTGCACTTTTTTTTTCAATCATGCAAAATTTAAACAGAACAATGGAAGGTGTGATTTTCAAGACATTCATACTATTTTGTAAAACTCCATGTTGCAAAAACATAGGTGTTAAGAAACAAGCAACCCATTATGAGACAACCCTTTACAATAAAACAAGGAGATTCAAATAACTGAAAACCCACATTGTGTTTTCCAAAATACAATTATTTTGTGCACTTTTTTTTTCAATCATGCATAATTTAAACACAACAATGGAAGGTGTGATTTTCAAGACATTCATACTATTTTGTAACATTACATGTTGAAAAATTGTACGTGTTAAGAAGCAAGCAACCCATTATGAGACAACCCTTTACATTTAAACAAGGAGATTCAAATAGCTGAAAACCCACATTATGCTTTACAAATTACAAATATTTTGTGCACCTTTTTTTCAATCATGCAAAATTTAAACACAACAATGGAAGGTGTGATTTTCAAGACATTCTTTCTATTTTGTAAAATTCCATGTTACAAAACCCTACCTGTTAAGAAGCAAGCAACCCACTATAAGACAATCCTTCACATTTAAACAAGAAGATTCAAATAACTGATAACCCACATTGTGTTTCCCAAATTACAATTATTTTGTGCACTTTTTTTTAATACGTGAAATTTAAATGCAATTTTACTCAAATTAAAATTCCTTATAAATTTTAAAGGGGCCTTTCAATACATTCGCATTGTCTAAATTACAAAATATTTTCAAGAAATTCATTTTGTTTTGTAAAAATTCATGTTGGAAAACCCTAGGTGTTAAGAAACAAGCAACCCATGTATAGTGTTGTAAATAAGAGTTGACATTTTTACATTTCATTTTGTAAATAGGCATTGACATTTTTACATGCATTATGTAAATAGGCATTGACATTTTTACATGTCATTTTTGTATTAATGCAACTACATGTAAAAACAACACCAGTCCTAAGTCAAAAAGACTATGTTGTTGAATAAGTCAAATTAGTTAGACTTCCCTAGAATAGATCTTATCTCTTATCTATAAATATGAGAGAGCTCTTTTCTATTAGGGACCTTTAATCTTTTGAAACGAAGTGCTGCCAAAATTGTATTCTAACTTTGAAACTTTGAGTTCAAATTGCATATCAATTTCAATCAATAAAGAAAGTAAATTTTCATACCAACCTTTGTTTTGGATTGAATTTGAATTAGTGTGAATGTTTTTATGTCTTTCTTATTGATTTATCTTATTATATGATTGGATAAGTGGTATTTTGGTATTTGTGATTGGAGGGCATTCAAGCTAAGTTTTGTAGACTTTTTGTTATATGATTTACTTGGAATTGTGTATGTGTTGTTGATATCTTTTGGTGAAGAATTGTCAAGAATGTGCTTGGAATTTTTCACTCAATTCATGGATCTTTTCGTGGCATAGATTGAAAGACTTGTGCTCCAATTTACATCACTAGTTATTGAAGAACTCTCATTGGGAACAATGAAAAGACTTTGTGCTTTCGTGTGCTTTCTAGTTACATATTCTTGAATTGTGCTTATGTTTAATTGAGAATATTGGGAATTGCTACTTAGGTTTATACTTAGAATTGCAAGGCATTGTGAAGTAACAACGTAGAACATTGCAAACACATTTTCTAAAATAAGAGAGAATGATGACGAAACATAGAAAAAGAGGTTCACCATCAATAGGGTATCAATGATGAACCTAATTTTCATTATATGTACATGTTTCATTCAATTATGAGGGAAAAAACATGCAAATAACAATCAGAAACTAACCCTAATTGTTATAGCAATGAAAAGGGGAGTTTTGAGAGCTTGAAATGATGTGTACCTTGTAGAAAACTTGTTTTTAGGCCACAAAGGACTCATTCGCCTTTAGTGGTGAATGGGTCCCTCTTAGGGTTCTAGAAACTGACTTTTGGGTTTTATTCCTCTTAGTTTTCACTCCTATATCCTAGGTTTTCACTACTTCAAGCCCTACTGAGGACTCATTTTCCAGTGAGGGAAAATGGGTCCTTTTAGGGTTTCAAAAAACTAACTTTTTGGGTATTTTTCCTTGATTCCTACACTCTCATATCCTTGGTCTTCAACTCCCAAAATCCTGTAACAAATTCTATAGCTTCCTTTCTTTGTTCTTGCATTATTCAAATGACAATCTTGCAACTTGACAACTTTGACAATTTTGCTTCAAATCTTGCTCTTCAACCTTAAACCTCCAATCACACATTCAAGAGGAGAAAAAATTGTTGATTTTTAGTGAATAAGGGTTTTCCTTGGTCAAACCCCTTTGAGGTAATTAAACCAAATGATGAAATAAGGAAATTGAGGCATGGAACATGAAATATGCAATGTAGATACCTTGGATGATGTCTTGGAGTATAAATATACAATCTAACATGAAGTGGCCATGAAGAATGTAGATCTTGATCTCAAATATGATGTGAAACAATGCTTGCAATATGGATCTTCAATGCTACATTGACAATCTTAGCTCAACAACATTTATGAATGCACTAAACTGTTGACAAAATGAAATGATGTTGAACTATTGGGCCATAACATTTTGATAATCTACCTTGAAATTCCTTTGGAATGCTCTTGTGATGCTCTAATGCTTGAAAACTTGAATGCTTAGGCCTCTTGTAAAATTTCTAGGAGAAACAATGTGAATTAACCCCTTATTTATACTAAACCTAGAGATTAACCTTGAAATTCAAATAATTCAAATTGACCTCAGATCTAGGTATTAAAATCATAAGGATCCCACCATAATTAAATTCAAAAAGAGGGATCCTATTAGGGGAGGACCCATTCACCACTAAAGGTGAATGGGTCCTAGCACAACTTTCTAGGACCGTACCTCGGGGGGATGAAATAACATCAAAAAGCAACCTCAAATATGCCAAAAAATGGGTGTCCTAGGTTCGTAGGACTCATTTTCCACTAAAGGTGAATGGTTCCTAGCACAATTTCTAGGACCAAGCTTCAAGGAGGTTAAATAACTTCAAAAACCCTCCTAAGAAATGCATAGAAAGGGGTGTCCTATGTGGAGACGATTTGTTTTCTAGTAAAGGCGAATGAGTCCTAGTAGCATTTTTTAGGAAACCAAATTTTCCAAATAAAATGCCATATAATATCATTATTGGGTGTTGGGATAGACCCTTGAAAAGAGGGCTTGAATTTGAATTAAAGGGGCCAATTAAACTCAATTAACCACCATTAATTAATGAAACCCTAAATAAGTGTGAAAGTGTAATACAACACTTTAACAAGGTATAATTTAAGTATATTTTATTAAAAAGGGCCCTAGATTAATGTGAATGTGTACAACACATTACAACACTAAACCAAGGCATTGTTAAGTTAACTTAATGTCAATTATTTCAAATTCAAATAAGGAAAAAGGGATACCTTTTCCATTACTATAGATGAATGCAACACACCCCCCACATGGTTAAAATAGTGTATATATTGTAAAGTCTAGAATAGTTTACTTTTTGTTCCAGTAAGCAGTAAGAAGGGAGGTTCCCCTTTTTGAGAGGAGATATTTTATCTCATCATAGTTGTGGTTGAAATTCACGTTTTGTAATCCATAAATGGATTACAAAATATTCACCCAACAATGTTCTTTTCTTGAGTCTTTAGAGAGTATGAATCTTTCTATTAGTTCTAATCTAACAAATCACAGGTTGGATTTCCTTATTTCAACTTTGTTGGCATAGGAAACGAGGAAGAAAGACACTATGGATAGTATTATAGATTTTCTTTATATTAGGAGAAGGTTTAAGGAAAGAGGAGGATCTAAGGGATAAAAAGGGGGTCTAAAGAGAAAGCTATGCTTTGAGGCCAATTTAAAATTTTAAAAAAGAGCCAAGTGAAGTGTGAAGAAGGAATGTAGAAATAAGAAGAAACAATTATCTAACTCCTCCACAAAAAGTCCTCAAATGAAGGTATTGAAGCCTGAAGTCTTTCTTGCAATATTATGTTTGATTATCAATGGTTGGTTGACTCAATATTCACATACCACATGACTCCTCATAAGGACTAGTTCTCATCATTTAATACATATGATGGTGGGGAGGTGTACCTTATTGACAATAATTCATATCTAATAGTTGGAAAATAAAAGGTACAATTATGTTTTTGTGATGGGATGATACAAAATTTCTGAAATGATTTTCCTATTCCTATATTTTAGATAAATTTAATTTGTATTTCTAACTCAAATGATTCATAAATATATGTAACACAATTTGATAAGATAGGTTGTAGATTGGTAAGTGAAAACTTGGTGGTAGCAAAAGGGTCAAGAATGAGAATCTTATTTGAGTTGAATGTCACACTACTATTTATAAATCCACCTATGTAACTAAAACATCTAAAAATAAATGTATGTTGTGACACCATAGATTAGGTCACATAAGTGGAAAGGGTTTAAACACTATTATTAAACTATGTTCATTTGAATGTTGTAGCCCTAAAACTTGCATTTATTCAACACATGCATATAAGAATGTATATGTGTAGATTTAATATATCAATATAAAATAAAAATTTAATAGGCTTACATGCATAAGAATGTACAAATAAATTTTCATCAAAGGTCTCACATGACCATGATGACTATGAGGACATGAAGTGCCACTCTACGAAAATGTGTGATGATAATGTAAAATATTCACTTAGAGAGAGGAGAGGCCCTTGTGAATCTCATGTAGACCCCAAACCTAGAGTTGTCATGAGATTGATATAGGCACAACATGTTTTATTACAATTTAATGGTTGAGTGAGCTTTTGTATGTGAAATAAATTAGCATGACATATTATATTAGAACCCATTGGATCAATTTTGAGTTTTAATATATCTTGTGAGATAAAATTAATGTAAATGGATGCACATTATAGAGTGTGATATGGTGTTCAATTATGTATTATTGTTTATGGGTGGATTTCTTATCTAATAGAGGTTTAGAAGAGTGTGATCACACATGCAAGATGATAACAATGGAAAGGTCATTATATATTGTCATATAATAAAATAAAAGGAAATAATGGGAGACACATGATCACCCCTTAGGAATTCATGAATCCCTATGGATGTGTTGATTTTATAGTGTTATTCTTCAATCAAGAGTAATGAAATGAGTTGAAATTTATTGATCTAAAAATAATAATTCCTTAATGAAACTTAGGATACGATAGAGAAGACGATCAATTGTAGAAAGAAGTACCAATAACATAGCATATAAATGGGATTTCCCTTCCAAGTGAAACTCCACCATAAAAATGTAGATCTTAATGTATTACTTGAATAAATCTTACAATACAATGAGAGAAACCACCCAAAAATATAGCTTATATATCAACACTTTGATAGCTAACTCAATACTATAACTTGTAATGCTTCTAATATCATCTAAATATAAATTTCAAACCTCTATGTCATAGCTTCAATATATAGGTTTGAGTAAGACCCAAGAAACCATCAATAGTTTTCTCAAATCATGAGCTAAAACTTGGTATGTGCAAGATCATAATGGGCCAAAAAGTGGCAATATGATGGGTATGTGGCTGACGACTATTTTTTTAACCCAAAATTGATGAAACGAAAATGGTTTTTAAAGGAGATTCTCAGCTTTCCATCGATATAAATTATGATTTACTTTGAATTTAATAAGTAATTATTATTCATTTTCTATTCAAATTACGACTAAAGTCCTGATTGATAGGCTGATTGAAAAACATCTCTAGCTTTCAAACGGTATCAAATTTTTTGAATCCAAAATATGTGTCACATTCTATGCTTCACATACTATAGGATTAAAAAAGAAAATTGAGTTTCATGAAGTTTTGACCAAGTTAAGGTGGTCGGACATAAAGTTTTATATTTTTTAAAAGTTGTAATAAAAAATTCATAATTAATTATTTACTTGGAAAAATTACAAAAAATATGCATCACATCGGGTATGAGTCCTCTACTTATATCTAAAATCTTATTAAAAAATATTGTCATTTTATTGTGGTTAGGTGTGGTCGACAGACACCTACTTATTTTTTCCCTGAAATTTAAGTACTACTGACTGAAATTTCAAATTTTCACCAAATTGATTTAAAAAAAAAAAAAAACCTAGTATTTTAGAAATTACATTCAATTTTTTACAGATTCTATTGTTACATATTTTTAAAATAATATAGATAAGTTATTCAAATTTTTACGTCAAGTTGCCTAACTCTGATTTTTTTGATTTTTTTGCCACTTAAGGGCCTATTTTTTCCATTATGATCCTGCACATACTCAACTATAGCCCAAAATTGGTGCTCAGATCCATGTGTAAAGTCCTTCATACTTTCCCAAAATAAAAAATCTAACATGCCTTTTGCAAGTTCATTTTGTAACATTGGTTAAGAATCAAAAAATTATCATCAACAATTTGTTTTGGGATGTCTTATTCCTTGTGTGGAATTTTTTTGTCTTTTCTTAGACTCTAAATTGAATTTCAATAAACAACATGTGGTATAAATTTTCACATCAAATGAGATTTTCATATTATATATAACCCTATTTAAATACACATTTAATAAATATAAATATTGGGACTATACAAAATGTATGATAACGCCTAGTCATAATAAAGTGTTAGCATAAATACAATTATACCCCATTTATTGTGAGGATTAGTTAAATATAAGAAATTTAACATCTAACTAGTAATTAGAGGTAACAATTTGTAATGCTTATTTAAATATGTTTGTTTTAAGGTTTTTGATTTTAAATCTAATATACCAAGCACCAAAATATAATTATATATACAATATTAATGGATATCAAAACATAATTGATTGGTTGTGCATAGAAGATAGTGTTTTACTTTGTCTTTCTCCAATCTCTATTAATAAATAATTTTGATTGATAGATATTATAGTGTAGAAGAGTGTTCACTTTAATTGTTAATAAAGTACAACCTAGGAGTACGAAAAATTGAAATGAGGGACAAGGTTGTGATGCGTTTTATTGAATCGATGAAAGAACTCTCATTCCCAATTGTGACAAAAAAATTATTTGTAAAATTGTCATTCTAAAATTACATTTCAATGAGTAATGTCTTACATAATGGGAAAAACAATGATGTATAAAAAGAATATAACTTGAATTTAGAAGTACATCTTAAAAGAAATTTTTGAATTAAATGATAAAGTGATGGGTCAAACATATATAATCTAAATTTATATGATAAGTACATTTTGAAAGATAAATAGAGGACCATTGTAATTAATCTAGGTTAGATTATTAATAGTGAAAAATAATAAAATATTTATTTTGTCAAAAATATTCTAGTAAGATTTCAGTTTTATATTTTAAAATTATTACAAATCTTGTATACACTAAGATATAATATTTAATAAAATCTATAAATTAAACCAAAAACTACTCAATAAATAATAACTTTAACTAAAAATTAAAATAATTTTAGTAAATTCATATGTACTTACAAAATATATTAGTTAGACTATACATTAAAAGTCAATAAAGGCACATTGTAGTGGTCAAACCACAACATTGTTATGCTGGCCACAAAAGTTCAAACCTGTTGTTGGGCTATTATGTTCATAGGCCATGTAACTTCAGTGGATTGATGTGCTCATAGAATATGTGCCTTCAGTGGATAGTCATTCTTGTAGATTGCAAACCTTCAATAGATCGTTGAACTCGCAAATTTAAACGTAAAGATAATACCTTAGAAACTAAAAGCCCCAAACAATTACTTCCATAATAAAACCTTTAAAAAGATATTCTCACAAATGATCTTTGTAAATTCAACCCCCAGAAGAAAAACCCAAATTTACTAATGAAAAAAATGATACATAAACAAAGAGGAAAATGATCTATTAACTGATATATAAAACAAGGAGCAAAACAAATCTTCTAAGTTGGAATATCTTGGGGTTGGTGGCAGGTTGGGCCCAAAGAAGTGACTGATAGTTGCTCATAAAAAGTCGAACCATCTGATAAGCGATAAGTGGTGGAGATATGGCACCCTTACCACTCTCCATCACTTAATAACGACAATCAATCATACAACTCGGAAACACAAGATAAAATTTCCTCTGCCATTGACAATGAAATTTAACCCTATTTTTGCAGGTTGATGTTACACTGCTCTTATCACATTCACGGCTCTTAACATTTGCACCATCACCTCACGTAAGCTTGTACAATTGTTGCACGTATATGTGTATGAATGGAAGTTATCCAGAAATATTCTGCATTTAAAAGAAATTCATATATGTAGGAGTAGATAATTGTTCCTGAAATTTTTTTGTTAGGTGCCACATGTATCATCAACTTTTTAAACTATTAATTGTCAATCGAGCTATCATTTTAATTTTAAATAATGGTTGTTGGAGTGTGTTGAAAAAGGATATCATAACCATAAGGAAATGAATGAATCTTAACTTTATCTTTCATTCTCATGCCCTTTTGTGCATATTTTCAATGGAGGTGGTGAGACACAAGATGCTTAAAATAAGAATTTTTTTAAGGGTCTCATCATGGAATACAAATGGGGAAGAATTTTTAAGTAGGGTGTTGAAATTACTTTCCCTCCCATCACCATAGTTTTGGGTGATTTTATGCAAAGGTTAGATCTTTCAAGGGTTAAAATAGACATTTCAACTGAGTTCATATTGAAGCTTCAAGAATATAGTACAAACAAAGCCATTATTAGAGTGTTCTAAGGTATTATTTTCATCAAGCACAAGTACACAAATGGTTTGGATGTAGTTTAGATTATGTAGACTTCTAGTAAGAAGGTAGCTCCTAACTCCTTTGCGCCTATGGTTGCCTATGCAAAGCTATTTAATAGGGTTCTAGATTATGATGACAAAGTTAGAAAAATCAAGTGTCACCTAATCTGCATTAGGGGAAAGTTTCACATAGTCAAGTCGAATCCAGAAGTGGTGATAGAAACTAGTGGTGAAGGCCTAATGAAAGTCACACCTACTTAAAAGAAATAACATTGATAATAAATCTGTCATGATTATATAAAATATTTTTCCTTCAATTTATTGTTATGTGTTGTAGTCTATAAATGAATAGAAAATATAACAATCTTACTGATTTATATTATAAATATATTACGAAATCAGTTTTTTTAAGGGGAAACAATCTTATCCAAGACTGAATTGGGATGCGTGTTGAAATATATTACTCATGTTGTATAGGAAGTGAAAAGCGTAATCCATAAGAAAAACAAAGTACTGAATTGCAAAGCCGCATGGTTCTGACCACTGGATTCTTTAATAAAGATATGTTGACAGATTCCTGTTTATCACTTAATTCCTACACACGCCAACCGCATGCTATTTAAAATAATTCAATGAAACGTCGAATCAAATCAATTTCCAAATCATCCTTACAAAACTAGGATTTGGCTTTGTCCGCCACCTTCTTCAACGTGAGCCATACAATGTCTTTGCATTTCAATTCAACGTGCATTCTTCAGGACAAAATTCTTTAAATACTTATGTTTTTTTTCTTGGTTTTTTTTTAAATAAAAAATGTACAAAACTTAATATTAAATACGTGTAATGGTATATATTATTTTAGGTTATACAAATGCTATGTAAATATATGTATGTTGAATATTATAATAATCAAATGTGTAAAGTAAAAATAAAGGTATATTATTTTATAATAAAAAATAATAAAATTTGATATAGTGTTGAAAATCAATATGTTTTGAAATGTAAATGAGATGTTTATGATTATGTTTTATTTTAAAATCATAATATTTTATATTTTTGTACAAGAATGAGTTTAGGGATTAAAGTTGAGTTTGTGTTTGTAATTGTCTTGTACATGTGGACTTGATCTAATATTCAAGATAACTCTATTTTTTTGTTCATGTAATTCACCTTTAGCAACACCATGGAACGATCATTTTTACATCACAAGGGAGTACATTCTCTTAGGTCAACCCCAAAAATATGTGTACAAGAATTAAAAAAAAAAAGAAAACTCTTCAAAAATGGACTTGCTCCTAGAATGCTCCTACACATCTAAATTCCTTGCAAGGACTAGTAGAAGTGTTATTATGCAAATGATATGTGAATATAACTCAAAATACACGGATAAGAAATGATAAGTGTGTGAATGCATTAAATGCTTTTAAATACAAAGACAGTAATAAATCAACCCTATGAGGGAAAATTATTAGTGGGATTCGCTTCAATTTAGATGTAAAATTTTGAATTTGAAATCCTATGCTTACAAATATTTGCATCTTTCAAGATATATTTGCATATCACTCACATAACAACACTTCAATTAATGCAATAAAAAGAATCCAGATCTGGACAATCATTCTAGGATCACATGCATGTCTTAAGAGTGTTTTTTTTGTCTTGTACACATGTTTTTGTAGGTTGACCTAAGAGAACATGTTTTCTTGCAACATAATGATGGCTCTTCAAAGGTATTTCCAAATACCACCAAATATTCAAGCATCAAGAAGAGTGAATTGTGTAAGTCACTTAGTAGAAAAGCTGAGTTGAAAAAATACTATATCAATTCCACAAGCAAAGACTTGACCATAATCCCCAAACTTGACTTTACATAGAAGAATTATACTATTTTGATCTCAAGTTAGAACACACAAAAAAAGGAATCCCCTTTTAAATCCCAAGACATATTAGCCTTCAAAAAACCTTGTTCTCTTCAATTATAAAGCTAAATACCAATATTTTTATTTATTTTCTATATTTTACTTTCCGCAATCAAAATTATAGTATTCATAAAATGTATGACCACAAATATTTACACAACATTTATATTGTCTAGGTTAATGTGTGCATGACCACAAACATGGCCCCAAACTTAAAGAGGAGGAGATGAAGGTAGAGAACAAGTATATATGGAAGTATGTGCATAGGTTTAATATATCTAGATAGAGGTGTATGTGTATTAAAAAGGGGGACCAAAAAGGGGTCAAAATTGGCCTCTTTATTAAATAGTAAAAATTGATCTCAGATGAGAAATTGAAGTTAACCATGCTCAAAATTTGAAGATGTGACAAACAAGATTCCTAGTGCTTGAAATCTAGTTTCTAAACTACTACATTTATTTTAAAATAATGGAGATTAAGAAGTTCAAATAGGGGGATCACATAAAGTGCTCCTATTTTAATCTAAAAATTATAACATAATGTCCCATGTGCCTACCCTAAAATGTTCATTTTTCAAAATATTCCACAAATTTATTTGGTGGAAAATTAGCTAACATCATGTAGTTCATGCTTGATTTTTCTTTTACTTTTTACTTAATATATGTTTAAAAAGTTAAGCCTATTCTCCCTTTTTTTTTGAAAACTACTTAGAAATATATTTTTTGAATGTGTATCTAGAATAGAATCTATAGAATATAAAAATATAATTTATTTCCAATTTGGATGAATGGATAAAAAACGACACTAAAAATACTATACATATGTTTTTGGAAAAAAAAGACTAGAAAAAGAAATTGAAGATCAAAACCTTAGTGTATTTGAAATGTAGAAAAATAATATGTTTAGATATGTAAGAGAACTTAGTTTTAGATCAACATTGAAAGATGTACAAAATTGATGGAGAAAACACTTGAAATTAGTGATAACTTTAAGAAACCCTCTCAAAAGAAAGATATAAAATCCTGATGAATCTTTAATTTTTTAAGAAAATACTTTAATTTCTATTGGTGAATCTTTCCTTTCTTTTTTTTTTCTGAAAAGAAATTTAATTTTATTGGTGATTTTTTTTACATCACTAAAATTTTGTAGAAAATTTTGGCGAATATTCAAAAATAAAAGGAAAATACATTAATTATGATGGAAAATCTATCCAATCTAAAAAAATAATTCTTATGGAAAAATAGGGGCCAAAGGGTGGAAATTATCAATGGGTTTAAGGGGTAGACTATAATATTTACTTGCCACCATTGATTTAAAATATAATCTAATGGCCCTCATTGTATTCTGCAAGGTAAAATGTAAACATTATTTGTAATGCTCATGGGCCCAAAATTGCGGGCCCTATCTAAACTACATATCACAGGTATATTTCACCTCATGGAATATACCAAGGTCCATTAAATTATATTGTAAATCAACAGTGCAAACTAAAGATTGGAAATATGGCCCTAAAGAAACTATTAATTATGATATACTATTGTAAAATTAATATATATTTCTACTATAATATATAAAATTTAGGTGAATCTGATCTAATCATGTATCAAATATTATGGAAAATTTTTGAGTTAAATTTTTTAATAAATAAATCCTTTGGCAATTTAAATAATAATAGAATAAAATTTTGTAAAAATATGGCGATTCAAGACATATTATAGCTTGAACTATTAGCCAATTGGCAAATATTAGCTACCAAAAAAATCACTACTTGACAATTATATTTTCTTCTATATTTTATAGAAAAAACAGCTTTAGGCTTCTACAATGTGCTTGTGTTATTATGTGATTGCATTTTTTATAAGTAAAAAGTAGAAAATGATCCAAAAGCATTTGCATCACATGAATTTGGAACCATATGCTCTATTTTACCCTTCAAACTATGCATCCTTTGACATACAAATACACCTTTTATAATTTTAAAATTTTCATGATTGACATTTATATATCACCCTTTTCTTGTTTGATTGATGAAGAAGATTAAAATTATATTTTTTAAAATTGAATTTAGTAGTTTAAATGATTATTTTCATGTTTTGAAGAATTTAAATGTTTGTTTTTTATGTTTTGTGTTTGAATTCAATAATTGTCAATCATTAATTTTATTATTTTGACCAATTAAATATTAAATGGTAGAGAATTTAACATCATATCAAGAAAATTGATTAAAAAATCCAACATTGAAAGAGTGAGAAGTTGAGAATGAATGAAACAATTTTTTGCATTTAAAAAATTGAATCCCAAAGTGAAATGTACATCCTCTTGTTATCTCAATTTGATATTTTATAGCTTGATAGTTTGAATGATTATAAAATTTCCCAAGTAATAAGTCAAGTTCAAGTATGGAAGGTATTTTCTTGGTAGCATGACCATAGGACATTAAACTATGAGTGCTTAAATCCTTGCTCTATGTCTAAAGCATATTCTCTTTGGTGTCAATTCTCATATTATAGCCTCACTAAAATAATTCACACTTTAGGTTATAATTGATTATTCACTACTTATAGTTAGTGGGTAAATAAGTCAAATCACGTGCTTTATTCTCAAATGGCTAGTGCAATCACCTTGCCTAGTCTTCATTGTTGCTACGTGCCCACTAGTTCTATAATCCCTTGTCATATTCATTGATTTTCCTATAACCACTATCCACTTGCTCTACACTATTTGTAAGAGACACACGTAAATTTTTATGATCATAGATTATAGGGAGAAATCATCTCACAAATAGTTTATTTCATGCTCATTTTCAGTCTACCTCATCCCTTCAACCTTAACTCTTACCTCCACCATGCCAAAACCTTACTTATATCCTCCTCCTCACCACACATTTTAACCAAACATGAAGAGTACTTAAGACATGTGAAATATGTAAATTGTTTATGTTTTGAATAACCTACCATGATGTCTTATTTTCCATATTATTAGAGGATGGCATGTTTAGTTAGTTTTTTGAGATCCTAAATATATTTTCCATTCAATGTCTACCTCATTCTTCTAGTCCTACATCACATGCATTTTACTCATTTCATATGACATAGACCAACCTTCCACAACTCTTTCTATATTATACCACCCCCTAATTTCATCCTATACACATACACCTTACAAGAAATTTTTCCCTCCACCCATTATTGATCAAATCCTTGCTCCATTAATAATATACACCTCAAGTGCCCACTTCATATCTTATAATCAAACTCTAGACATCTCCTAATTCATCCCATGTTCCTTTATTCCCTTCTAATTCCATCCCATTAACCTTTGATACTTCACCCTATGTTCCATTATCCCATCCTAGACCATTCCATTAATCTCTATTAATCCATCATATTTTCCTTATCCCGGGTAGGTGCAAAAAGTTGGGGGGCCAAAAAGTGGCCAATTTTTTTTTTTAAAGTTAAAAGGCTATAATACGAGCACATTATAGCCTATTATAATTAAAAAATCACATCCAATTCATTTCATTTTCATTGTCATTTTTTCTTTCCTGCGACCAACAAACCTTGTCATTGCGCGTTCACATTCTAGAAGCATCAATTCTTGCAATTTCTTCACCAAGATGTCACCATGCCAATGGGGAGGTTGAATAAGTAGGGATTTTATTTTTTTGTGATTTTTTTTTATTCAAGGGGTAAATGCTTTTGAACTAGAGCTATGAACCGAAATACAACCACTCGACAATACCACCCCAATGGGGTTTGAACCTTGGTTGCGAGAAAAACAATGCCACCTTTAAATCGTCACACCATGCCAATATCGACAAATTAATTATACAATTTTTCTTTTTTTACATTGCAGGAATTGGGTAGCACGACCCCCTATAAACTACAGTGCGCCTAGTCAAATTTTTAATGTGACCAGCGGCACTGGCACGACACACCCTTCGGTACCACAGGGGTGGGGGAGACTAGACCTCGTGACCAACCTCCTACAACAGGAAAGATTTAGCCAACCAAGCTAGGGCCCCAACCCCATCTTTTTTGTGAATTTATTGTTAAGTAGGTAAATTTAGATTTTTTTTATGTTCATTTTGTTAATTTATAGGAGTTGATAATCAACCTGAAATTCCTCCTCAAAATCCTTCTCCTTCTCATGAACAAACACATGAAAAAAATCCTCAACAACCACATAAACAAACTCCTCCAATAATTCCTCAACATCCTCCTGGTACTCAGCAAAATTTAATGGGGGAAATTGAAAACAACAAAAAATAGATTGAGGAGTTAATCGCGAGGTTGAATGATCTTGTAAGTTAAACCTTGGAAAGAAGCACACTTGAAAATTCACTTCAAGCCATGTTAATAGATGTAGATGCAATTAGGAAGAATTAAGTGGTTGGGCGGATAAGAGGTAGGAGTCTAGGAATTTTTATGTAGATAAATTATCATATAAAGAAGTAAAATATGAAAAAAATACAAAATATGATTTGTACTCACTATTCAATAACCCACGCACAAAGGGCTGAAAGGTGTTATTTACGAAGGTGTATGAGCTCTGCTAGGGTTTTTTGTTTTCTGCGGTCACCTTTGTGTCATACTGCGCCTCCTGCGTAGGAAAACCCTCCTTTATTGTGTGTACAACCACATTTACTGTGGTTTCTTGTTTTAATATGCCTTCAACCGATTCTAACCTAGCAGTTCTTATTGGTGTTAGCGGTTCGATGGAAATAATCAATGGCTCCTCCTCTGAACAAGCATCCCCAGAAATTTGTTTTGAAAGTCTTTCATGAGGTAAGTGTTCTGATCCACCAGCTGATGTGGTTTTGCCTTTACCAGAATTTGATTCTACCTGTCAATGGCTTGAGCAATACACCCTTGTTGGGTATTTTTTTGGGAGAACTCCCCCTAAAAGTGTGCTTAAAGATTGGGTTAGCAAGGCTTGGGTCCCTCATGGGGTCCACCTTGATATGGTCCAAAACTTGACCAATAGTTTTTTTTTGTTCTGCTTTGCGGAGGTCAATCATGTGCAGGCCATCTTAAGCCATGGGCCCTGGTATTTTTGGTCCTCTCTATTAGTTTATTCAGGCATGGACTTGTGACTTTGCTGTCTCAGATGACACCAAGTTGCGGGTCCCATTCTAGATTGAATTTAGTGGTCTTCCCTTACCTTGTGTGCCTTTTTTGAATAGTATAGCCTCCTTGTTGGGGAGGGTTATCTGCATTGAGCCAGATAGGTTATTTTAGGCCCACCCCCAAAAGAGGGTTTGTGTGGAAGTTGACCTTTCCAAAGATTTAAAAGACTCCATTGATATCAAAATTGGAGCTTTCCGCCACACCCAAAAGGTCACCTATTTTAATTTTCTCAACACGTGTTATAAGTGTTAGTCTACGGACCACAAGATAAAGGATTTCCCTTTAGCAGTGCCTCGTACACCTTCTCCACCATGAGATGCTGAAAAGTCTCATTTGGCAGCTGCATCTGCTACCAAACCTGAGGTGAAATGGACTATGGTTACAAACCAAAAGAATAAGTCCATTGGTTTTGGGTCGGGTCCTGTGACCTTTGAGCCAGTGAAAGATGTTTCAAACCCTTTTGTGAAGGGGAAAGAAGCTCCGGTCGGAGTAGATTATGCCTCCCAGCAGCCTAGGCCAAAGGCTATGCCTCAGTTGGCTACTATCATGCTCACACAGCCAAATGTGGTTTCACATCCGAATGTGGTTGCACAATCGAATGTGGCTTTTCCTATAATAGGAGCTCACAAGCATTCTCGTAGCCCCTCCCCCTAGGGAAGAAGGGGAACATGTCCAGGAAAAACAAAGGATGTCCTCCCCATCCATCCAGATTGGATCAGTTCTGCCATAATTTTTACAAAATCGTTTCTCTTCTCTCAATGAAGAGGAATTAGATTTTGACAATATGGAGGAGTTTCACTCATGAAGTTCCTTTCATGGAATGTTCGAGGTCTGACAGACCTCTCCAAAAAGTATTCTGTCAGGGATACCTTGTGTAAGTACTCTGGTGTTGAAGCACTTTGTCTCTAAGAAGTTAAAATCTCTAGGTTCTTGCTTGCTACGGCTTGTCGCTCTATTTGGCCAGCTAGTCGAATGTTTTGTACTACCCATGATGTTGGGCATGGTGGAACTGTCACCCTTTTGGCCCCATGATGGCACTCTTCTATGGTCGACCACAGGTCTAATCCCACTCATCGGCTTGTTTGGATCCTTCTCAACGTTGATAATCATTCTTTCAGGATTATTAATGTCTATGCTTCTAATGATGTTGTGGAACACTCTCTGCTCTGGCGTTGGCTTGCTGATTCTTTACTAGTTGCTACCTAGTTACTTTGTGGGGATTTCAATATGGTGGAAATGTCGTTTGACAAAGATGGCACTCTACCATTCAGATGGACAGCTAGGGAACGAGAGGCGTGGTTTTACATGCGTAATAAATTGGGGCTTTTTTATCCCAATATTGGTCGCTACCATTCTCACTCTCTCTGGCACACTTGGTGCAATTTTTGTTCTGGTTCTAACAGAATATTTAAGCACCTTGATCATGCCATGATCTCAGCGCAATATTTTTTCTCCTTTGATAGCTCCTCTCTCCCAGTTAAGTTGTTAGTGGATGTGACCTTGTCAGATCATTTCCCCATTTCCTTTTGCATTGAATGGGAGACTAGACAGCCTGGTACATGTAAAACTCAGTTTTTTAAAAACATGTCTTTACTCTGCCATAAGTCTACCTTGGCCCACATTCACAGAGTTTAGAATTTGGAACTCATCATACAGGCTAGATTTCTTGGTGGAATGAAGCTATCATCTGCACAGCTAGATTTTTGAGCATTTATGGGCGCTAGCTGGCTATTTTTTGCCAGCGATCTTATGAGGCTACCATCGCTGACCTCCGTGCTACCTTCGAGGCTTTGGCAGTCAACCCCTTTTCCTCCTCTCTTCAAGTCAGGGTGGTAGAGTTAAGGCACAAAAAGAAAATTGTTGAACGCTATGCTACTCGAGGAGCGCAAATCAAAGCCTGATTGCACTGGCTAAAAGTAGGAGATCGTGCCTCCAAAGATTTTTTCTTGGCTTTGCATGCCAGACACACTTCCTTGGGCATTAAAAAAATTAAAGATGGTACTCAAGTGCTCTTTGAGCTGCCTGACATTCTCCAGGCCTTTGTGCATCATTATGAGCAAGTTTTCACTACGTAGGAAATCACACTTGTGCGACAGTAGGCCCTTTAGGATTGTCTTGCTATAGTGCCAAATAAGCTTTCTTTAGCACAAAATTTTTTTTGCGATCAACTTCCATCAGTTGATGATCTCAAAGAGGCTGTGTATTCCATGGCTGATGACAAAGCCCCGACAATTGATGGATTCCCTTGTGAATTCTATAAAGCTATGTGGGACAATATCGGGCATGATCTGCATCAAGTTTACTTAGAAGCGTTTCACTCTAATTCCCTGGGTAATTTAATTAATAAAGGTAACATAAAATTCATACCTAAACTAAGTGACCTAGAAGACATCTGTAACTTATGACCTATCATGCTTCTCAATGTCTCCTACAAGATTATTACCAAAGCCTTGGCTCTTAAAATCCAGCATCTTCTGCCTTAGATTGTGCACCCAGAGCAAACTGGGTTCATCAAATCCAAATTTATTCTGGATAATATCATTGCCATCTGGGAAGGCATGGAATGAGCCAGATGCTCAAATGAGAAAGTTGTGTTCATTAAGATTGACTTTTCCAAGGCTTATGATTAGATTGAATGGCTGTTTATCCTGGCCATGCTACAAGCCCTGGGTTTTTGGCCCAATTTCATTCAATCTGTTCGAATGCTCTTTGCGAATGCTTCAAGTTGTATCACCATCAATGGTCGCCAATCCTCTGGCTTTGGACTCTTTCGTTCCATTAGCTAAGGGTGCCCGCTGGCCCCCTCTTTATATGTGCTTGCAGCTAAGGGTTTTGGTTATCTTTTTGCCAATGTTGTTTTCGAGCGGCAAGTCAAGGGCATTTCCTTGCCCAATTCTTAGGCTCAGCTTGTTAATGGCCATTTTGTTGATGACTCATTTCTCACCATTCTAGAAGATGAAGACTCTGTTGTAGTGGCCCTTGAGTGTTTTAATATTTTATGTCTTGCCTTTAGCTCTGCCATCTAGTGGCATAAAACTTTGTGTTACCGACAATCTATCTTGCCCACCCTACTGTGGCTGCAATAGTATGGTTGGAAGTGGATTGGGCCTAGCCAAGTGTTTTAGTTTATAGGCATTCCCTTTGCTTTTCAGGCATCTCTGGCTGAGCTTTGGCAAGCCGTGTTCTCCAGAGTTGAGCATAAAATTTCTTATTGGGTTACTAAGCCCCTTTCTTTAGCTGGGAAATTCCAGGTGTGCACCAAAATCCTGGCGGCCACCCATGTCTACTATTCTTCTTGCTGGGCCCCCTCCAAAGCTGCTTATGGCAAGGTTGAGAACCTGCTTCATGATTTTCTCTAGGCCTCTTCTTAAACTCACAGAGGGTTTCATCGGGTGGCTTGGGAATTTTGCTGTCTTCCCAGAGATTCGAAAGGCCTTGGGCTTCTTTCTACTCAACGACAAGGGACTGCTTTGTGTGTCAAATGGATTACTCGTGCCCTTACTAGGAATGAGGCCTGAAAAATTCTTCTCATGCATAGTATTCAATTTGGTTTCCCTGTTCATAGACCTTCCTAGAAGGGGATTGGATTTCAAACCCTTCTAGTCATGAATGAACCAATCTAGATTGTTGGGACTTTTGTTGTCAAAAGTATCTGGTAGGCCTGGGAAACTATCAAACCCCAACTCCGTTGTGTTGGCTCTGGTTTTCGAGATGGGTTGTCTCTTAACCAGCATAATGTTTGGTGGTCGCCTCTTTTTGCTAGTAATGGTCAACCACTGGCTAAGTCGCCAGGGATTAAGGCACTCAAATTTCACAACAAGGGTATTCAGACCCTACATCAAATGTTTTCTAGACCCACCATGAGTATCATGTCATGGGATGCTTTTCGTGCCCAATACAGGCTTCAAAACTAGGACCGTGCTACTTATGATGGCCTAGTGAATGCTATTCCTGCTGAGATGCTTCATAAGGTTGGAATTTGTGGGACCAAACCATGGTGGAAAGACTGGAAGTGGTTTCTAGACACCCCTTTCAGGAACTACAAGCCTCGGCTTGGTTATAGGTGGCTTTCACCACATTTTCCTATGATTCAGAGTTTGAACAAAAGGTGGCTTCTTCAATCTCCCGCTCATGTCTAGTGTAAAAGATTTGCTGCCACTTGGTCTGCAAGTGTTGAGCCGAAGCTCGCCCACTTTTCTTGGTTTATTCTTTTCTAAGGCTTGCCTGTGGGCTCTCGGTTGGTGCACCTAGGGGTCTGGGACCCTCGCTGCCCTTTTTGTGGCAAGATGAGAATTTTAAGCATATTTTTTGGTTTTGTCCCAGAGCTCAGTAGCTGTGGACTTGGATTTATGACTTTTCTCGGCCCTTTCGGTCAGAACCTTTCTCCTGGCATATGGTGTTGCTTGGAGATTTTCCCAAAATTCCTGCAACATTCACCCAGCTCTAGCACACTTTTAGGGTGCAAATTCTTTTCAATATTTGGAAGGACAGAAATGCTTGCATTTTTTCACATTCTCAAATGGATATTTATATTTCTCTATATGCTAAAGCTATGATTTTCTCTAATGTGTTTTTACAGGTTCAAGTGCAAGCTAACATAGTTGCACTTGAGGTTGCTCCCCTCCGATTCTTGTGGATTACTAGGGCAATGCCCCTTGTATTGTTGCTCAGGTCCCCGCCTCGTCCACCTCTTCCCATGGCCGGTCGCCCTCCAGGGGCCGGTAGAGGAGTGGCTTTGCACGTCCTCGTTCCTAGCCCCTACCTCGGCGAGACTCTCGCACTCCTCGGCGTAACCGTTCCCCTCTGCCATGGGCTACTCAGGGGTGGCCTTCTAGCAGTGCTTCGAGGAGTAGTAGTGGTAGTGGGTGGCCCTCTGTTGATCCTCTTGCTTTTGGCTCTGGGTGGCCAGGTTCTGATAAAAAATTCCCACGTACGACACTTGCTATCTTGCCTCGGCTTGAGGAAGAAAATAAAGGAAAAAAATATGTTGATGATGGTTGGGGTCCTCCCCCTGACGTCACTTCAGACCCTGCTGATGTATGGGGAAAAAAATTGGATGAAAGAGACCCTCCTGGCTCTGTTGGCACTACTTTGGCCGCATAATGGCCTTCTTTAGCTTTGTTAATTTGGACTTTTGGGCTTAGCCCAAGTTATTTGTTAATTTTCTGGGCTTTGCCCATGTGACTCTCGAGGTGTGCCTCTCGAGGTGTGCCTCTCTACCACCCACCCTTTTTTGTGAATATGTATGTTTATATTTTATTAATATAGATACCTGCCTATTCATCAAAAAAAAAAAATCCATGCACAAATCAAACTCTTGAACTTAATAGCTCAAGAGGTTTTCTATCCATTGGTGCAACCACCAAGGGATTAGGAACAATTTTTTGGAATAGGTGGTGGATGGTTTTTGACCATCCACCATGCAACAATAACAAGGTCCCCTAATATTTCTTGAGGAAACTCTACTGTGAGTTCATCCCCAACAAAATCCCCAAATATTTTGATATTCGATACTCTTAGGGGAGAAGTGGTGGGTTGGCACAAGATAGACCAGACACACGTCTCAATCCTAAGCAGTAAGGGAGATGAGCACTTGCTAGGCCGGCTCATGAGCACATTGTTATCCCTTACGTCATGAAGGAGAGTGCTAAGGTGGAATCTCTATAGTCTATTAGCTCTCTAACCTAGAGTATCATCTAGTGTGCTAGTCCTGTATTACAATTCCAGCCAGGGGAGAGTTTGATGGGTAGGGTTCCACCCCATTCTTTTCAGGTTTGTAGGTTAGGTTGTACATATAGCCCCATACATAGTTAGGAGGCTAGGATGTAGGATACACCTATAACTACATAGTTGGCAATGGAAGATGACATTTTGAATGAAGCTTTCAATGTCGATACTCAGGTAAATGTTAGCATGTTCATTGAATTTAATTTATTAAATTTTATTTTTGAAATGCAAGATTAACTAATTTAGTTTAATGATTGTAATAAAATTTTAGAGTCACAGGGTTGATACTAGATACACCGACCCTCCACCTATTTTTTACTCCACTACATCTACTAAGATATGTAACTCGTAAACAATTATAAATATTACCTGTGAATAACATTTTTATATGAATGGTATTCTAATATAAATGATTTTGAATGTTGAATAGGTTAATATTGGAGGTTTCATAGGAACACCTCCCAATGCCAGTGGAGTAAAAACCTTCACACTAGTAATAGAATAAAGAGTTTAACTAATGAATTTTACTTAATATATGTGTGTAGTTTATATTCATATCGTTGATTACATTGCATTGCACATCTTTCATTTACTCAAATAATTACTTCACATTGTATAACTAATAACTAGATGTCGATAGATGACAAATTTTCAAAATTACAACATAGTTTTTTAGAAAGTGAACATAAGCAATGATGCAATTAATTCACATAGCATAACTAATAACTAGGAGCAACTGTCAATTGCATTTTCTTGTCATGGCATTCCATGAGACCACATTATATTGATGCATTTTTTCAAACAGTTCACTGCCTTGTCTATGCTATGGATTCTTGGAAAAAATCTATGAAAGAATAATAGCAAGCAATATCATAGACAAGGAAATGAGTTATTTGAAAAAATTCCTAAAAGAAATGCGGTCTCATTGTGATGTCCATCACCATGAGACCACATTTCTTTGAGGAATTTTTTCAAATAGCTCACCGCCTTTTCTATTCTATCACATTTTCCATACATGTCTACCAAAGCATTTTATCAAACAATTCACTTCCTTGCTACTATGGCTAAAATCCTAAAACAGGTGCTTTCCAAAAAACTATGGATTCTTAGAAAAAATCTATCAAAGCATAATAGTAAGCAATAGCATAGACAAGGCTGTGAGTTGTTTGAAAAAATGCCTCGAAGAATTCCATCACCATGAGACTACATTTCTTTGAGGCATTTTTTCAAACAACTCACTGCCTTAAGAATAGAAACCAAGCCTTTAGCCAAAATTTCCCTCAAAATCCTTTTCAAGGTCCTCATCCTCATCCTCAATTTACCAATCCATGGAATCTTCCACCTCTTATTCCACTTTTTCATATCCCCATCCCTCCCTCTATTCATGTCATGATCCCCCTCCATCTCATAACAAAGAGCACACTATACCATCCACCCCATCCCAACATAATACCATAAAGAAGGTAATGAACTATTTGAAAAAAATGCCTCAAAGAAATGCGGTCTCATGGTGATGGAATGCCATGACACATTTTTGTTTCATGGCATTCCATCACCATGAGACCACATTTCTTTGAGGCATTTATTAAAACAATTCACTGCCTTCTCTATGCTACCACATTTTTTGTACATGTTTACCAAAAGCATTTTATCAAACGGTTCACCACCTTGCTGCTATGGATAAAAACCTAAAATAGGTGCCTTCAAACAATCTATGGATAGGGAAAATAGTAAGCATGATAGTAAGAAATATATAGTTCAATAAGTACTCAAAATTTTGTTCATTATCTCATACATTATAAGCCATGACCTACATCACTATTATAGTTTTTGTGATTGAATAATTTGTTGTTTTATTTTTAGATGTTCCAAGCGGAAACACCTCCAAATGTTCATAGGGAAATGGAGATTGGTGTTTCTTCTACTATAGACTCCTTGATGCCTCTCATGGGGGTATGAGGCAAATTACTAAATTTCAAATTACATTCGTTGTTATAGCTGTTAGTGAAAAATCAAACAATTATTGATTCATAGTTTAATTTCTCTTTGGATGGTTTCTATAGGAATTCAGTGCGCCATAGCATGGGCATGTAACTATTTTCCTTGAGGAGAGTGATAATCTAGTGGCAATAAGTGATTTTTTTTCTAAATATATCATTTTAATAATGTAATTTCTATATATTAGTCTTTACTTGTTATTGTAACAAGCAAGGATTTATGAGGAACTAAACCCTAGGAGGAGAACCAAGAGCACCCCTCAACCTTAGATTAAATGAGTGATAGAGTTATCACCATCCACCCAAGCAGCAAAGGGCAAGATTTTTTTTCGAGATCTTGGAGAGCAATGATGTTTGATTTCAGAGTCCTTTGTTGTATGCCTATATGGCATTTTTGGACATATTTTGTATTGCATATATTTGACATTGTATGCATATATGGCATTCTTATAAACCTATATGGCTACTTTTTATATATTTTATACTTATATTGATATATATTGATGTATTCCTACATGACTATTTGGTTAATACAAATATTTCTTATTGATGGTGTCCATATTTGCGTTATAATCCATGCTTCAATAGATATGAGTTACATGTATTCAAGTGTATACTTTACAACTTACGTGTATACTTTGTGGCTTATGTGTATTACAATGTATACTTTGCAACTTACGTGTTTTCATGCATATACCTTGTATTCATGCATACACTTTGTATTAATGTGTATACTATATATTTATGTTTATACTTCATGGCTTACATGTATTTGATGAGTTGTGCTTCACTTATTCACATGTATGCTTCACTTATTCACATGTATAATTATTAATTGGTTAGCCTTAACATTGCTCATTGATGTCCTTCAGTTTGTCTTGAATATTGATTAATTTATGCTAAACAACTTTATTAGTTGATTTAAACAACTTCAATATTTCCAAAAATGATTCACCAAAAATTTATCATTTACTTATATGATAATTCAATATGGAATCTAGGGAAGAATTTAAAAGGGATAAAGCTAGGAGGAGAGGGAAGATAGATATTTATAGTGTAACCTATTGTACTTTCTCTATACAAACCTCTAATGGCTCTTGTGTGCTTTTTTATTCCATTTTCTACTTTTCATATCAAAGGAGTCATTAGGGTTGATGCAAAAAGTTGGGTACACAAAAAGCTCAAAAAGTGGAAATATTTTTGCTGTTTTTTAGAATTTGTCACACTTGAACTGAAAATTTGAGGCACTTACACAATGAATTTAAAAAAAAGTCATTAATATGAAATCTATAATTTTGAATCTAGTTTCCAAATATGTAAATTATTAAAATACCCAGATTATATAAATTAAATTTTGATAGGGATCTATTAAAACCACTTTTTAAAAGTCCCTTTTTTTTACCATACCAAGCAGGTGTACAAACAACACTTTTTAACCCAAATAAAATTATTTTGCTAATTTCTTTTGGGAAAAGAGAGATAACAACATTAAGTTTGATGTGGATTTTTTTTTGTAATTTTTGGTTGAATATTGTTTTTTTTTTTAAATTTTTATTGGCCTTAATTGATGTTTTTTAAAATCAATGTGTACAGACAACATAATTGGACCTAAAAAAACATTTTGGACTCTTTTTTTTTCATTGTGTAGAGAATTGTCTGAATTTTGATTCCATATAATTTTTTTACAAGAAACTTAACCAATAAAAAGTTTTTAAAACCAAGAAACTTGATATTTCAAGTTTAAGGACTAGTTTGCTTAGAAATTAATTAAAAAATAGAAAATAATATCCAATCTTAAAAAAGTTATATATTTAGAAAGTAGACATTGTGTTCTCTAATGGGTTTTAATTTTATAGATTCATTCAGAAAAAAAAGTCCATTAGCTATGTTGTCAAAGTTGGACATTCTTCTTCAATCTGCCTTAGTTTTTTAGTTGCAGGTCAAAGGCTAGGCTCAGATTGCCAAGCCTTTCCCAAGCCTAAAACCAAGGCTGGATTTGGTGTGGAAATTCTAATTTTAAACACGTACGCGTTATATAAATGTGTACGTGTTTCATAACGATATGCATTACCTATTGACCCGTTGGGAAACACAATGTGTACGCGTTTCTTGAACATAACACGTACGCATTTTGATAACGCGTACATGTTTCTAATATAGTCGTTTTTCCTTAATTTGGAAATACCGGTAAAACACGATTTTCTTTGCAACATTCCTTTTCTGTAGTATGGTCCAAAGTGTCATTTTCTACGCTTTTTATTGCAAATTTGTCTTGTTCAGTGGCATATTCTATTCAAATTGTTGGAAGAGACAAAGTGCAGTTGAATTTTCTGAAGTGGAATCAAGTGCAAGAACTTTTTACAAGAAGATTTGGAAAAAGTGAATTTTTGGATGTACTCATGATGTTTTTGTACTTCAGAGTTTATAGAAAAAAATGATCTTCATAGTACATAGTTTAATTTGAATATTTGAAGGAGGTGGTAATTTGAAAAAAGGTTTTTCTTGAATTATTTTTTTTGTGATCAAAGAGGGTTTGGTAACCATGGGTGATAAGCAAAGACAAAAAAAAAGATGTAGAAAGTTAATGAAACCTGAAGAAATTCAAGCAAAGAAAGATAAGGAGGCAAAAATTCAAAGGGAAAGGAGAGAAATGATTTGTCAAATGAAAGATTTGGAAGCATCTAGTTCTAATAATGTTGAAGAGGAAGCCATGAATGATGAAATGAATGTAGATGACGCAAATGTCGAGATGGTGAATATGGAAGAAAATGCAATTACGGAGACAAACCCATCTGTGCCTTCAACTTCAAATTTGAATGATATACAAACAACTTCGGGTGTGTCTTCAAATCCACCTCCCAATGATATGGAAAATGCACCCATTCAAACAATCTATCCAAGTATGTGTTCAAACCCAAGTTTTCATAATATTGATATTGCTTGTTTAGATGAAGTTGGATACACCATTGATGAAATCAATAATATTAGGGTTGAAACAATGCAGAAACAAGAAAATGATGAAATTATATCTTATGAGAATGTAAATGAGAATGAAATCCCTAATATTGATGAAAATGAGTATGAAATCCCTTTTACATTTGAAAATGAAAATGAAACTCCATCTATGGATGAAGGTGAAAATGTTTTTTTTACAATTGAAACAAATGTGCTAGATAACCTTCATGGTAAAGTTTCTTCAAGACAAATTAGAAATTATGGAAATAAAATATATAAATGTTTTTTTATAGAAAGAAATTAGGATTCCAATGTCAACTCATGGTGCAATTGATTAGAATGTTGAAAATGAGAAAAGTGATGAAAAAATTAGGTGCTTTTGTAAAACCAAAAAAGAAAGATGATTCAGTAGAACAAGTCATATCTAGTGTTGCTAATGCTATTGATGTTATTGGTAAGAAAAGTCGATCAAAAGATAAGAATGATGCTCGTCATGCAATAACAACTGCTCTAGTTGATAAAGTAGCTTCAAATAAAAGAATGTTAAGTAAGATTAGTAAATGTATAAACTTAAATCCTAGAACTTTGTTAAGAGCTGCTAAAAGAAGAGAAAGTATTGAAAATGATCCTATTAATCAATGTTGGAGTTTTAGTGGTAGACTCCCAAGATCGGACATGAAATTAACTAATGAAATTAAATCTTTAATCAAATTTTTTTGGCATGATAATACAAGAGTATCACCTAACATTAGAGATGTCTTAAAATTAAGGGTGGGTTCCAAAATTAGTGAACCTCATCCAAAGCATCTCTTAGATATGACTCAAACTAAATTATATAAAAAAATTTAGATGCTTCAATCTTACCATTGAATATTAACATAAGTCAAAGATCATTCGAAAAGTGTAAACCTTTTTATGTTAGAATTAATAAGCAATGAATCTCTTGTTGTTGTAAGACTCATGCACAATTTCATTATTATTATGATATATTTTGATATATATGATGCACTTTGCATTCTAACCAAATTATGCAGGACATTTGTGGTATTAAATTTCCACCTGAAAGAATCAAAGATTTTATAGCAGGTTTGTTTTGTAATCCCTCTTTAAATGGAAACTCATTTTTTTTAAAAGGATGCATTTTTGGAGAATGCGATAGATGTGGTAACTTTTCATTATTAGGAGAATGTATGCATGAAAGTAGTTCAAATGAATTTGGAAAACAATTAGTGGATGTAAAAAAATTTAAAAATATTGAGTATTCTTTAAAAGATGGAAAAACTGGAAAACGTGTTGAGCTAATTGTGGAAAAAAGTTAGTGTGCATGCTTTTAATAATGAATTTAAAGATAAGTTTGTACCTAAATATGTTCAACACTCTCAAAATGCTCATTGGCTTGATAATCAATTTCATTTATGTAAAAACACATTCCCAATTGGAACTATATTGTTGGTTGTTGATTTTGCTGAAAATTATACTCTTGCTCCACAAGAAGAAATTCAATCACAGTATTATAATTCAATGCAAGTAGCTATATTTGTTCACATTGTTTATAGACATGCTGAAGATAGTATAGAAGATAATAGAAATTTTTTGAGAGAGTGCCATTTTTATGTAAGTGATAATCGATTACATTCATTTGAGTTTGTACAATATTGTTGTGATATATTTTATAAAAATTTAAAAGAGAGAGGAATTCAAATGCTAGAACATCTCATATGGTTAGATAATTGTATGGGTCAATTCAAAAATGCTAGAATGTTTTATTGGTTATGTAGAGATCATAAGGAAAATAATATCCAACACATATGGAGTTTTTTTGAAGCTGGTCATGGTAAGGGAGAACACGATGGAGCAGGTGCATGTGTGAAAAGAGCTCTTGTTAGAGAGCAACTAAAATTTGAGGATGCTGCAAAATTTAGAGATGCATGTGCAATTGTAGATTGGTGCAATACCAAATTATCTACAAGAACAAGTGAGAGCTCAATAATTCGATACTTCTTTTGGTTAGTTGAAGAAAATGATATTTTTTCTCGACAAGATTGTGAAACAATTAATGGAACTACAAAATGGCATTCATTTAAGAGTTTGAATGCAAACACATGGACAATATGGACAAGGGAGTTGGCATGCTTTTGTCAATTTTGTATTGTAGGTGATTGTAGGCATGTGAAAATATGGAATGGTCGAATAATGGCAACAAAGAGCTTTAACGCCTACATCGACACATGTTCAACATGGAACGAAAATTGAAGATAATCAAGTGTTTGCATCAGATGATTATGATCGTATTTCGGATCTTGTACAAGAAGGTACATTATTTATTGAGTTGAATTTTGTATGTATGCATGTTTATATGTGAGTTAAATATAAGTCACTCTTTATTGAATTTTGTATTTATTTTTGTAGGACATGTGTATGTTGTTGTTTCACCTCAAGGGAATGAAGAGCAGAAGAGTACTGGTTGGCTAGATGTGTTGAGAGAAAACATAAGTTGGTACATACTAGAGTGGATGATGACAACTTTGAGTATCCAACTGGTTCAGTGGTTGTTGTTGGCACCTGGCTTCAAAAATATTTGATGAGAAAGAATGGCTTGCCTGCATTTGAAGATTATGAAAGACACAAGAAGATTATACATTATTCACATTTGATTTTGACAACCAATATAAAACTAGTTAGATATCAAGGGAGGCCCGCTAATAAAGTTTTATGGACACTTTCAATGGATGATCATGAGACAATCATAGATGCATTACAAAAAAGAGAGGATGTAGATGGTACAATAGAGTAAATAAATATTGGTAAGTATATCTAGTTGTATATATATATATTTGTCTTTAATCATTTCCTAATTAAAGTTTTATATCATTTTTTGTTTCAGGTCTCCCAAAATTAGATGCTTTACAAAAAAGAGAGGAGATGCACATATATTATGATGGAATTCAAATCTAGAGATAGGTAACTATATATAGTTCTAGATACATTTAATTGATACTTTATAATTGATTTCATATCCCCTTAAGCCATTCTCTTAAAACCCCTTAAGTCATCCTCTTGTGTACCATTAATCCATCGTCTTGCATCCCCTTAAGTCATTCTTTCAGCTACCATTAATCCATCCTCTTAGGACCCCGTAATCCATATCCTCATATATCTACCCTTAATCTATCCACATGCATCCACTTAAGTCACTCTCTCAACACCCCTTAATTCATCCTCTTGGGACCCCTCAATCAATATCCTCATATATCTACCCTTAATCCATCCACTTGCATCCCCTTAAGTCACTCTCTCAACACCCCTTGGGGTTTAAATTCATTCTCTCAACTCCCCTTAATCCACCCTCTTGCATCCCTTCAAGTCATTCTATCAACTCCTTAATCCACCCTCATCCCTCTTGCTTTCATCCTCTTAAAGGACCCTTGTCATATCCTCTTACATCTCCTTAATGCACAATCTTGCATCCCTTTAAGTCACTCTCATAATTCCTTAAGCCATCCTTCCTCTTAGGGCTTCCATACATAGTGGTTCATGACATGCACTTCCTTTAATCCACCTTCTTACATCATCCCCCTTTAATCCACCCTCTGCACCTGAACGTAATTTCCTCTTACATCACTCTGTCATTTTATCAACTCTTAATCTACTCTCTTACATCACTTGAAGTGATTTTATCAACTCCCTTAATTCAATTCCTTACATCCTCTTCAACCATTCTATCAACTCCTAGGTAATCCACCTCTTACATCCCTTCAACTCATTCCTATCAACTCCTAATCCACCCTCTTACATCCCTTCAACTCATATTCTACTAACTCTTAATCCATCCTTACATCACTTGAAGCCATTTTTATCAACTCTTTAATCCACCCTCTGCATCCCCTTAATCCACTCTCTTACATCACTTGAAGTCATTTTATCAACTCCCCTTAACCACTCTCTTACATCACTTGAAGTCATTTTATCAACTCCCTTAATCCACCCTCTTACATCCCTTCAACTCATTCTATCAACTCCCCTTAATCCACCTCTTACATCCCTTCAACTCATTCTATCAACTCCCCTTAATCCACCCTCTTACATCTCTTCAACACATTATATCAACTCCCCTTAATCCACCCTCTTGCATCCCCTTAATCCACCCTCTTACATCCCTTCAACTCATTCTATCAACTCCCCTTAATCCACCCTCTTGCATTCCTTTAAGTCATCCTCTTAAAGGACCCTTAAGTCATATCCTCTTACATCTCCTTAATCCTCTTAGGACCCGTTAAGCCATATCATAGGGTTTGTGAGATGCATCCTCTTAACTCCCCTTTAGGCATTTTCTTAAGACCCCCCTTAAGCTATATATCCTCTTAGGTCCCCTTAATCTATCCTATGGCTAACATAATTTGAATTTGTATGGAATTTACTATATACGGTTCTTTTCTTGCATGAATTTTTTACTTAAATGACTCATAAAAATTGTAGTTACTTACATTAATTATTTTTGCAAGTTCTCATCAAGTCGGTCTACGATGTGATTGTTGAACTGAAAAACTATTTTATCAAGAGACTATGTAAATATCAATTTTTGGTATTCACCTAAAAGTTGATAAGCTTTAATTGTATTTACATGCACATATATGTTTCATCATGTTATATAGTTGTATTAAACATCTTGATGTACATTATATATGTTTGTTCGATGTCACTTTTTAAATATCTTGTTCCAATTTTATAGATTATACATGTTTCATATCTTCTATTTACCACATTTTATATAATTATTCAATTGTATAGATTATACATTTTATACTTACAAGGAGACAGTTTTTTGTTAATTGATTCAAATATTTTCTATGTAATTGGAAAATAGTTAAAATTACTTGCCCTTAATTTATTATGAATATGATTTAAGAAACTATTTAAGGAATGTTTTAATTTGTCACCTAACCATGTGATAAATTATATATATGAAATTTGATTCTAGATAAGAATTTATATAGTGCATGTATTACTTGAAAATTAGATAAAATATAAATATAGATATGTATGAATGCATATAGTCATGAAAATGAACATAACACGATCTCATAATTGATTGCATATATAATCATCATATTAAAGTCAACTGATATAAATAAACACACATATGATAATAACATGTTCAAAATAAAACTAGAGATCTAGATAGTCCATAAAATTTATATGTAAAGTCCAACACATATATTGAAATAAAACTAGAGATCTGTAGTCCATAAAATATAAAACCATCTAACTTTCAGGCTGATCAGTCATATCAAGTCTCCTCTTTGTTCCATGTCGACTAGATGTACCCGCATCATGCTGTAAAAGAGTACAAGAAACTTGAAATTAGATTTAAATTTATTTAGAAATTTTGATATAATTAAGCATATTTAAAATTGAAAATATAAACTTTTAGATTAAAAAAAAAACTAATTAAATATCGAGTAAATATAGTAAAAATGATTTCTAGTATGCATAAATTATCATATGGTCATGTGACTCAACTGGCACATTTTCTTCAACGGGTAGCATAACTGTCAGTTGAGAAGATGCAAATGCCTGATCTACTATATCCTGCATATTCATATAAAGCAAACAATATGTGAAAACCTCGAATATATATATATATATAAGGTTCGTAAAAATTGTACAGGAGATTTAAAGTAAAGTTACAACCTCGAATGATATGACCTCATGATCACACACCTAAGATTGCCCATGCATAAATGTCGATGATGTCTCAGGTGCGTGGCCCGCCATGGATATCTCATCAAATCCCTGCATATAGATGTACAATAGTTCATATAGATCATTCACACATGTGTATGTAAATGAAAAAATTAAATTAGATCTATGATGTGTATTTAATTTAAACTTAACAAACTTTTGAAAGCACGCACCTGAGCTGATGATGTCTCAGGAGCGCTCACCACTGTAACTTGTGGTTGGTCAATACTAGGGATAGTATGACCTCCCTGCATCTAGATATAAAATATTAATTCACACATTTGTACAAATTCAAATTAAATTATATATATATATATCCACACAAATTATTTAATATATTTTGGTTCAAGTACCTGTCCAAAAGGTGAGCCCAGATCTACAACACTCAACATATACACACAATGATCATATTGAGTTTCAGGCATCATGTCATCATGCATCTACACCAAACACAAACTTATTGAATTAATATTATATTATATATATATATATTTTGACGTTATTATTTACATGAATTTTTTACATTTCAAACTTGAATTAAATTTAAGTTCAAAAGATGAACATACCTGTGTAGGATGATCCTCAGAATATAGTAAATTTAGGTATGACCTCGTTGCAGATGCATGTGCCTCACCTGAAGTGGATGCCTGAGTATCCCTATAGCCTGAGCCTCCATGCTCTCTATTGGCCACTTCAGTGGCCGCATGTGTAGTCTGCTGAGTGAGATGTCCTGAAAGTGAACTCAATGCTCCTAATGTTGATAACATGGTTTGTTGTTGAAATGTAGTGGGAACACCAGGAGAAGCAAGAGGAACAATAGGAGCAACTGGAGCACATCGCTGAGGATCGACATGTGCTCCTAGTCTATGTTGGGGCATGCCACGCCCAACTCCCTGAAATGACCTCATATCAAAATAGTTGTATTTTTTACCCAACTCAAACTCAGCCCATAACTTTCTCAAAAATTATAAGGGCACCTCATTGTTACCATGTGGTGGAGTATCAAACACCATCCACCATCTCTCCCAAAAATGAGCAGCTATCTGCGGGTGCCTACACCATAAAATTGAAATTCATTTTTTTGTGGGTGGTATTGGTTGGTTTGTTTGGGGGTTCACAAAATATTAGCATATGGCTTGTTTAGTAATTTTTAGGTCATTTATTTCTTTATATGACAATCCATTTGCATAGAATCGTCTCATATCTTCTCTCCATCGATGGAACCTATCTAGGTCCGCATCGATAGATCAAACAGAATCGACAACAGTTTGCATCGTAGATGCAAATCGTGCGAGATGTGGAGGGACTCTAGTCTCATTTTTTATGAGATCTATATTTCCTTGAATGAAAATTAGGTTTGCTCGAATATTCTCTATTAGTTGATCCTGGTCAACTAGAGGAGGGGGTGGGGGGTTAGGCAGCGGAGAATGTGGAGGTGTGCTAGGGTTTTGTTCATGTGGTGGACTAGGATGTATGACGGGATGTACAGGGATTTCTTGTCCAGGCATGAAATCCTCCAAATGAAATAGTGGATCCATCTGAGCAATGATATGGCAATTGCATGTTAAACAATTAAAAAATATATATCAACAAACTAATTAAATAATGCACACAATTTGAAAGTTATTTAAAAATCACATTGAACATGTGCAAATTCAAAATATATTTCATTTGAAGACTGGTATTCGATTTATAATGTTAAAAAATCCATAACATTAAAAATTCATATAACATGTACACACATTAAATTGAGTCCAGTGTGGGGTTGTTAATATGAAGGGTAGAAATGAAATTATGGGGTTTTATTAAAATTTATTTAATCTCATTCATTATTTTCAAATAATAATAAAGATAAGAATGAAAAATTAATAGAAGATATTGAAAGGGACACATAGATATATATGCTAGTGACCTAATTGCAATGTACAAAATATATAAAAAATATGAGTCAAGCTCTATTCACCAAAATTTGAGAACTTATTTGATCCCCTTAAGAAATGTCAAATTCCCCCTTAAGACATCGATTTACGATTTAGGGCGATAGGATGGCTTTTAAGGAGATCTATGTGTAGTAAGGTCCTAGGAAAAAATGGTCCATGGCTTAAGGGAATAAAATTTGGTGGAGTTGCCTAAGGCAACCAAATTTCATTTTAAGGTCCTACAACAAAATGAATAGATGTATTAGTCAAGCATGACATAGAATTTAATTAAATTGATTTATCTAAATTTTCAAATTTCATGATAAGAGACACAAGTTCTCTATAGTGGGACAAAGTAGTTAAGAAGAAATTATAAGTTTAACACTAACATTAAAATTTATAATCTCATTCATTGTTTTCAAAGAATACTAAAGATAAGAAGGAAAATTTAATAGAATACATTTAAAGGGACACATAGATATATGCTAGTGACCTAATTGCAATGTACAAAATAAACAAAGATGAGCTTCAATTCTATTCACCAAATTTTGAGAACTTCTTTGATCCCCTTAAGAAATGTCATTATTAGGACCCCTTAAGACATCAATTTATGATTTAGGGTGATAGGATGGCTTAAGGGGATCTATGTCTAGTAAGGACCTAGGGAAAAATGTTCCATGGCTTAAGGGAATAAAATTTTGTGGAGTTGCGTAAGGAAACCAAATTTCATTGTAAGGTCCTACAACAAAATGAATGATTTTAGGGTTTAGGGTTTAGATTTCAATTATAACTAAGTTGTTGAGTTACGATGGATTTTGCAACAATTAGGAAATTTATATTTCAATTATATATAACCAAGTTGTTGAGTTATGATGGATTTTGAACCTATTTGGACCTCTAGGCACTCTTGGATGATTTAAAAAGGGAGAGGGGATCTAAAGTGATTTAGACCCAATTTTTTTTGTAATCATATATTTTTTGAAACTTTTCTATGACATAGACTCTTCCTTCATATTTATATAAATTCTAGACACATGGGTTTTCAAAAAAGAACCTAACTGCCACTAAGTGAGGAATCAATTGATCAATGAACAATAAATTTAAATAAACTTAGAAAATAAACCTTTGGTTATAGAATTCACTTGCATTTATGAATCATCATCTATCAAGTTTGTCAAAAAAGTAATTTGAATTTTCCATTGAAATGTTCATGCTACAAGTTATCTTTGATACACTAGTTTAGAGAAAGTACAACATTTAGTTTTCCTAATCTAGAACAATGCCACTACACATGAGAGTTAAAATAGGAATTAGATTAAACACACAACCTATAGATCTTATGAATAATATCCTATAAATTAAGGTTTGAATATGATCATAATGCATCCTTACATTTACTTCACAAAGGATCTTGAATCCAAATAAGATTTGGGTAGAAATCATTCATGCTTCACATTTTAATTTTTATTTGATTTAATAACATTTATACAACTTGTCTAGATCTATCCATATTGCACATAGTCTAGATCAACACTTGTATGACTTGCATTTCTATGTTTTTTTAATAAATTTTTACAAGTAAATGAGAAACCCTACCACCTAAACTTAGTGCTTTGAATAAAATATGTGGCATTCTAGGAATAACTTCAATATATCAACAATTAGGAATAAATTAGATTTCAATTATAACTAAGTTGTTGAGTTACGATGGATTTTGCAACGATTAGGAATTTTAGATTTCAATTATATAACTAAGTTGTTAAGTTATGATGGATTTTGTTCACCTATTTCGACCTCTACGCACTCTTGGATGATTTAAAAAGGAAGAGGGGATCTAAAGTGATTTAGACCAAAAAAGCTTTGTAATCATATATTTTTTGAAACTTTTCTATGGCATAGACTCTTCCTTCATACTTATATAAATTCTAGACACATGGGTTTTCAAAAAAGAACCTAACTGCCACTAAGTGAGGAATCAATTGATCAATTCAATAAATTTAAATAAACTTAGAAAATAAACCTTTGGTTATAGAATTCACTTGCATTTACGAATCATCATATATCAAGTTTCTCAAAAAAGTAATTTGAATTTTCCATTGAAATGTTCATGCTACAAGTTATCTTTGATACACTTGTTTAGAGAAAGTGTACAACATTTAGTTTTCCTAATCTAGAACAATGCCACTACACATGAGAGTTAAAATAGGAATTAGATTACACACAACCTATACATCTTATGAATAATATCCTATAAATTAAGGTTTGAATATGATCATAATGCATCCTTACATTTAATTCACAAAGGATCTCATCCAAATAAGATTTGGGTAGAAATAATTTGTGCTTCACATTTTAATATTTATTTGATTTAATAACATTTATGTGTCTAGCTCTATCCATATTGCACATAGTCTAGATTAACAAGTATGACTTGCATTTCTATGTTTTTTTAAGATAATACATCATACAATATATAAGCTAATATAGCATTGATATAGAGTGATTACATGCTCATATCAATTAGCATCATGATATATACATTTATTAAATCAAGCACATAGTTTCGCATGAGGTACATTATTTTACTTCACTAGTACACTTTCTCAAGTTAAATTATACAATCATGAAGTTTTCTGAATAAAATTAGCTATCAAATTTATATTATGTGAATATATATTATAATTAAATTAATAATTTGTTGGTTAATATATATATCTATGTATCGATTGTTTGTACCTCCTTTATTAGTCAATTTTATGAATTTCATTGGTAGTTGCATGGATCACCAATGACATACCAAAGTGTACAGGTAGAACCTATGGACTATAAATTGTGATCCCTAATTTAGGGTTTTACGTAACTTACATTTTAGGGTAAATAGTCTGTTTTAGGTTAACGTTTTAGGGTAAATGGGGTTTTAGGTTTATGTTTTAGTGTTTAGGACCAAGGATTTTAACCTATGTAAATTAGTTTTTAGGGACCTATGTAAATTTTGTAACCTAGGGTTTTGATTTCTAAGTTAAATGTGTCCAATTTAGGTTTATTTTTTATGGTTTTCAATTTACAATTTAATGTTATATGTTTCGTTGATGTTTTTGATTTTTTAAATGCAATTAAAAACTATAAAAAAATGAACTAAAACACACTAAAGAAACAAAAAATAAATACTAATTACAAAGAAAAAAAACAAGATACAAAGCAAAAAAAGGTAGAATTCAACCAACGCGGAGGTCATTGAGGTCGGGTGTGTTGACAGGAGGAGGTGGCAGTCAAAATTTTCACCAAGCACGAACTTTGAAATGCGTACGCAATTAAGAACCAGTGAGTGAAAATGAAACACATCCATTTAATTAGAAAAAAAAACCTTCGCACAACGCGTACACATTTTGAAATGCGTACACATTTCAAAATGTGTATGCATTTCATAACGCGTACGCGTTTTATAACATGTACGCATTTATGGTTCACATACCCGTAGCTGAGCGTGTACACATTCGGATTCTGGCTTGGGTACCCGATCCGTAATGCGTACGTGTTTCCTTCAAAACTTTTTTTTTGGCCCAAAATTTCCCCTCTTCATGTACTCAACTTCTTAATTTTACCCATTAGTTTTCCCCTTAGTTGTCTTGGGTGATTTTATTATTTCTTGGCTGGTTAAAATGTATTTGATAGTTAATTTTTTGGAAATGGAACCTCTCATTTTTTGCAGTAGGAAATTTTAGGTAGATTCCTCTTAAATAAGAGCTAGAGTTAATTGTTTCTTTTATTTTCTTTGAAATACTCATTGGAGTGGGGTCAAGATACTTTTAAATGAAATATATGGTTGAGTAGATGCATATGTTGTGAATTGTTCTAGCACCAAATCTACCTATGTAATTAGCTACTTGGTTTGGAAACTTGGAGGTTTTGATTTTTACTCCTTTTTCGTCACCAAATGATATTATTGTTATTTCACTTACTTGGATTTGAGGATTTTATGGAGTGAAGGAAGAGGTAGGATTGAAATGATCCTTCTCATATATGTCATAACATTTATTACCTAAGGAAAAGTGACATGGCTTTTCCACCATGTGTCCAACTTCTTTCCCATATTTTCACCAATTACTTATTCTATATTCACTCCAACCTAGCTTCTTCAAAGAATGCATTTTTTAATTATAGACCTATATGCAAAAAATTTCTTATAAAAAATTTGATACGATTGTGGAGTAGGAATAAGGGTTGTAATATCTCATGTATCAAAATATATTTATACCTCTTCATCGAGCTATTTTTAGCTTATATTTATGTTTGAGGCTCTAGTGTGAACTTATTAACATCATTGTTCTTTATTATCTTAAGCTAGGCCATAAGCCACCATGTGGGCTCATATTTCAATTGTCCTATGATTAGGTTTAGCTATAAATCATTCAATTTTCTTATAGAGTCTTGAAAAAATTCCTCTTTACAACAACCATATTGTTGTAAGGGCAAGGAGGATAATTAAAAATGTCTTGCCCTTGCTAGAATTAAGGATGATCATACAAGATTTTAAGATTCATGTAGCCTTCTCATTTGTGATTAGAGCCATAATAGGAATAATAAAGTTATCTAAATACTAATATTAATAATAATCAATTAAATGTAATTATGAGATCCACATAGTAATTGGATCATAACCCCTTTGAGAACAAAAAGGTTTAGGTTTTCCTCAACTATTTTGACACCCATATGTTTTACCTTTTTCGTGCAATCATATGCTTTTGGTGTGGAAAACTTAGACTTGCTAATTGTCATGTCAATCTTTCTCTTTTCCTTTGTTTTACATGCCATCATAAGGGATCAAGCTGGTTGAACATAGCTCAGAGTGATTTGATGTGTTTGGGTGCAAAAGAGGACCATGTCTAGTGCAAACATACCCATCTAAATACGTTGGAACAGTTGATTTGGTCATACAAGTTGCAAAATGAAAGTTGCACCACTTTGCAACTTTACACGACTTGCATTTGACAACTTTTTCCACAATTGAAAAGTCATTATCACAGTAAAAAAATTCTAAGATAAAACAAATAAGAGAGATTATTATAAAGGGTCCCAACGTAATCTTGTAACCTTAGACGAAGAGTTTTTAAGCGTTATGATTTTCGAGTAATAGCTCGTCAATTATTGCAGCCATTTTGCACTTTACACTCTTAAGGGATCAAGCTATTGAATGTAGCTCAGAGTGATTCAACATGTTTGGGTGAAAAAGAGGACCTTGCATAGTGTAAACGTACCCATCTGGACATTTTGGAATAGTCGGTTTGGTCGTACGAGTTGTAAAATGAAAGTTGCACCACTTTACAACTTTACACTACTTGCATTTGATAACTTTTTCCTCAACTGAAAAGTCATCACCACGGGAAAATGCCTCTGAGATAGAAAAAATAGAGAGAGGTTATTGTAGAGGGTCCCCACATAATCTTGTAGCTTTAGACAAAGATTTTTTAAGCATCATGGTTTCTAAGTAATAGACCGTCAAAGATTGTAGCCATTTTGCACTTTGGACTCTTAAAGGATCAAGTCGATTGGGATCAAGTTGATTGAACATAGATCAGAGTGATTCAACATGTTTGGGTGAAAAATAGGACCATTCCTAGCATAAACATACCTATCCAGATGTGTTAGAATAGTCCATTTGGTCAAACAAGTTGCAGAACAAAAGTTGCACCACTTTGCAACTTTACACTACATGCATTTAACAACTTTTTTCTCAATTTTAAAGTCATCACCACAGGAAAACACCTCTGAGATAGGAAAAACTGAGAGAGGTTATTATAGAGGGGCCCAACATAATCTCGTAGCCTCAAATAGAGATTTCGTAAGAGTCACATTTTTTGAATAATAGTCTGTCAAAGATTGCAACCATTTTGCACTTTGGACTCTTAAGAGATCGAGTCGTTTGAATGTAGCTTAGAGTGATTTGACATGTTTGGGTGTGAAAGAGGACCATTCCTAGCATAAAAATACCCATTTGGACCTGTTGGAATAGGAAGTTTGGTCACACGAGTTGTAGAACAAAAGTTGCACCACTTTGCAACTTTACACTACTTGCATTTAACAACTTTTTCCTCAACTAATATGTCGTCACCATGGGAAAACACCTCTGATATAGTAAAAATCAAGTGAGGTTATTGTAAAGGGTCCCAACGTGATCTTGTAACCTCAGATGCAGAGTTTTCAAGTTTCACGGCTTCCAAGTAATGGCTCGTCAAAGATTGCAGTCATTTTGCACTTTGGGCTCTTAAGGGATCAAGTCAATTGAATGTAGTTCAAAGTGATTCATTGTGTTTGGGTGTGAAAGAGGACCATATCTAGTGTAAACGTACCCATTTGGATATTTTGGAATAGTCCATTTGGTCACACGAGTTTCAAAACAAAATTTGCACCACTTTGCAACTTTACGTTACTTGCATTAGACAACTTTTTCCTCAATTGAAAAGTCGTCACCACAAGAAAATGCCTCTAAGATAGAAAAAAATAAGAGAGGTTATTGTAGAGGGGCCTAATGTGATCCCATAGCCTTAGATGTAGAGTTTGTAAGCATCATGGTTTCTGATTAATAGCCCATCAAAGATTGTAGGCATTTTGCATTTTGAACTCTTAAGAGATCAAGCTAGTTGAACGTAGCTCAGAGTGATTTGGCATGTTTGGGTGAGAAAGAGTACCATTCCTAGAATTAAAGTACCCATTCAGACCTGTTGGAATACTCCATTTGGTCAAATGAGTTGCAAAATGAAAGTTGCACCACTTTGCAGCTTTACACTGCTTGCATTTGACAACTTTTTCTTCAACTGAAAATTTTTCACCACAAGAAAACATCTCTGAGATAGAAAAAATAGAGAGATTTTATTGTAAAGGGGCCCAACGTGAACTCATAGCCTCAGATAGAGAGTTTGTAATCATCACCATTTTTGAGTAATAGCTTGTCAAGGATTGCATCCATTTTGCACTTTGGACTCTTAAGGGATTGAGCTAGTTGAACGTAGCTCAAAGTGATTCAACATGTTTGGGTGCAAAAGAGGACCATACTTAGTGTGAATGTACCCATATAGATTTGTTGGAATAGTCTATTTGATCACAACTTTTTTCTAAACTAAAAAATCGTCACCATGGGAAAACAACTCTAACATAGCAAAAAATGAGAGAGTTTATTGTAGAGGGGCCCAACACAATCCTTTAGCCTTAAATGGAGATTTTTTAAGCATCACAATTTTTGAGTAATAGCTTGTTAAAGATTGCAACCATTTTGCACACTTTGGAATGTTAAGGGATTGAGTCGGTTGAACATAGCTCAGAGTGATTCGGCATGTTTGGGTGAAAAAGAGGACCATGTCCAGTGTAAATGTACCCATCTGGACCTGTTGGAACAATTTATTTGGTCACATGAGTTGTAGAACGAAAGTTGCACCACTTTGTAACTTTACACTGCTTGCATTTAACAACTGTTTCCTCAACTGAAAAGTCGTCACCATGGAAAAACACCTCTAAGATAGCAAAAAATGAGAGATTATTGTAGAAGTGTCCAACATGATCCCATAGCCTTAGACTAAATGTTTATAAGCATCACATTTTTCAAGTAATAGTTTGTCAAAGATTGTAGTTATTTTTCACTTTGGACTCTTAAGCAATCAAGTCGATTGAATGTAGTTCAAAGTGATTTGGCATGTTTGGGTGTGAAAGAGGACTATTCCTAGCATAAAAATACCCATCCAAACTTGTTGAAACAATCCATTTGGTCACACGAGTTGCAGATTGAAAGTTGCACCACTTTGTAATTTTACACTACTTGCATTTGACAGCTTTTTCCTCAATTGAAAAGTTGTCACCACAAGAAAATATCTCTGAGATAACAAAAATTGAGAGAGGTTATTGTACATGGTCCCAACATGATCCCATAGCCTTAAACAAAGAGTTTTTAAGCATCATGGTTTCTAAGTAATAGTCTGTCAAAGATTGTATCCATTTTGCACTTTGGACTCTTAAGGGATTGAGTCGATTGAACATGGCTCAGAGTGATTTGATGTGAAGGGATAAAAACTCAACCTACAGGTGCCTAATGATGCTTTATATTTGATGAAAACCAACATAAACCTTGAAAAAATGACTTTGAACTTTAATATCAAAGAGAAACATCTTCTTTGAAGTCAGCAACAACCACTGACATGCCTTTGAACTTGAATATCCTTAGATTCCAATTCTAATATAAGCATTGTATGTATTGCCTCCAAATTATAAAAATAATGCATCTTGAGTTTGTATAGTGGTAAGGCCTATACAACCACTAATATTTTCATTTTTTTGGTGATTTGGGAAATGAAATTCTCTTTACATATCACATACCACTTTGCACAAGCATAACAATGAAAAAATAACTAAATAAATGCTTAACAATGCTAAAACAACACAAAGACTTTCTATCCACTACAAAAAAATTATTTTCTTGTTACTGTTCACCATTTGTAAATATTTTATCACTCATAAACAACCTTGTCCTTGCATGCATTTGTGTGGTTCATAAAATGCCTCAAAGACGTGACTCTTCAGGTCTTCAAATTAATTATTGTCCCTATTCACTTGATAAAGGACTACCCCTTTGTGATTATATTGCAATCCTTTTAACTTAGAAGGTCTGCAACCTTTTGTGCAATCTTCCATTTATGATCATCTTCAAACACGTTCAAGTATGCCCTTATAACTCTTGTTCTTAAAATCTCATGTCTATAATGAGATTGCTGCCCCTTTTATGTCTGTGATCATGCATAACTCGTAAAAAGTGATTGAAATCAAAGGTACTAATAATACTTATGAGGATTAACAATACAATATAGGTTAGCACTATGGATCACTCAAGGGTCCATTTAGTAAGGAGAAGTCAGAGGTAATCTTACATAGAAATGTATGGTTAGTAGGATTTCTCCTAGTCAATGAACATGTCACCATAGCTTCACAAGCTTTCCTCGTATCTACTTAACTCAACATATCCATATGTCACTAAGCCCAAGGTTGGATCTCAATAGGATATATCAATAGGTAACCATAAAAGTAGGAATCTATCATACTTGTAGTTATGCATATAATCCAAGGGTGGGCACAAAATTCATAGTTAACAAAGAAGTTTTCAAACAAGAATCACATAGATAATTCATTAACAAGGATTGAAAGGATTTGAAACTAAGCTCAATATGACCACAAGAAACATTAATAAGCTCATGACATAATACAATGAAACACCTAATACTATTACCAATGTACCATGAATGAAAACACTCAAAAAATATTTACCAGACCACAACCTCAACTATCATGATTGAATGAAATATGAACCCCTACACCTTAATCAACATAATCTAATGTATTTATTTCACCTTTTTTTTATATAGCAACATGAAATCATGGGTATGTGTAGGATCATCATGGAATAAACAGGCCCTTAAGTGCCAAAAAAATTAGAAAAATCAGTGTTAGGCAACTTGAAGTAAAAATTTGAATAAGTTATCTATATTATTTCAAAAATATGTAAGAATAGAATTTGTAAAAAATTGAATGTATTTTCTAAACTACTAGGTTTATTTAAAAATAAATAAAATCTATTTGGTGAAAATTTGAAATTCCAATGCGATAGTACTTAAATTTCAGGGAAAAAATAAGTAGGTGCCTATCTGACCACCCTAAGCATAATAAAATGATAATATTTTTTTATAAGATTTTATATGTAAGTAGAGGACTCATGTCCGGATGTGATGCATATTTTTTTGTAATTTTTTTCCAATTAAATAATTAATTATGAAATTTTTATTACAACTTTTAAAAAATATAAAAAACTTGTATGTTTGACCACCTTAACTTGGTCAAAACTTCATGAAATTTAATTTTTCTTTTTTTAATCCTATAGTATGTGAAACATAGAATGTGACACATGTTTCAGATTCAAAAAATATGATACCGTTTGAAAGTTATATATGGTTTTCAATCAACCTATTGATCAGGACTTTAGTCATAATTCTAATAGAAAATAAATAATAATTATTTATTAAATTCAAATTAAAGCATAATTTATATTGGTGGAAAGCTGAGAATCTCCTCTAAAATCCCTTTTCATTTCATCAATTTTGGATGAAAAAAAGTCCTCAGCCACATACCCTACAAATACCCATAATATTGCCACTTTTTGGCCCATCATGATCCTACACATACCCTCATACCAAATGAGGCATGAATCACCAACGATATCATGATACATGATTATACACAAACAAATAAGAATGAATACATAATAAATCATATTTTTTAAGATAACAAAGCATGACGAAAATTCATACAATATAATTTCCTAACTATAATGTTTAAGTAGTTCTCCACTTCTTTAACATGATAGAATCGAAGAATAAGTAAATATCAGAATAAAGACTTAAAGTTAAATAAAATAAGAAGTAGAGCATTAACATAAGTAAAATGTACATGTGAAAGGTATATAGTTTGGTTTGTTTGAAAAAATGGGTTCAAAAAATCGGGTCTCACGGTGATGGGTTGTTTGAAAAAATGGGTCCGAGAAATGGGGTCTCATGGTGATTGAAAAAATGGGTCCAATAAATGGGGTCTCATGGTGATGTACATCAAAAAAATGGGTCCAAGAAATGAGGTCTCACGGTGATGTACCATTTTTTCAAACAACCCACTACCTTTGCAATTTCACCGGAATGGCAAGCTAGTGGATGAAATTGGCAAGGTAGTGGGTTGTTTGAAAAAATGGGTCCAAGAAATGGGGTCTCACGGTGATATACATCACCATGAGACCAGGGAAAAAATTTAGTGGCGAATCTTCACCAATTGGTGAAATCTAGGAATCAGCGAAGTCAAAATTGGTGAATTTCTCACACCCAACAAGTTGTCCAAATCGCTTGGATTTTACAAACTATAGGTCTAATGCATGTCCATTCACCAATGAGTTTTTTTATGTGGTATATTTAAGCAACAAATTCACCATTTTCAAACTATGTGTTTCAATTGGACCGACTAATATTTTCGCCTGGAATCCCAAAAGCATTTAATAAAACACCTACATATTCCCCAATACTATTAAAACAATATTGCATTAGGACCCATTTCGCCAATTAATATTTACAAATAATTGCTTGTGAAGACCCATTTCACCAATTAAAATTTATAAATGGTTGCTTATGAGGACCTATTTTGCCAATAACATTAAAGAATAATTACATTTGAGGACACATTTCACCTTGAAAATCGCAACGTATCATTGTATAAGCACATTGGATTCGCCAAATTTTTAATATACCATTTTAAAATCCCATGGAATTTTCCAAATATGGAATCATGGATTGATATAAATACAATTGAAAATTTTATTTATTCTTACACATTTTGTTTGGTCTTGAGGTTCTACTTCTCAATTTGGAAGTCAATGAAAGCTGAAAAAAAAGACTTAAAGGTGAGTGATCATGTCTTCATAGTGTTATTAGTTATAATAATAAGTTTTCTTTATCTCTTTTCCATTTTTTCTTTAGTCTTAAAGATGATATTGAGTAGGGAATGAGATCTATATTATTATTCTTTGTCTTTAAACAAGAAGACATTTTTTCCAGTTTCTATTCAAAGTGAGAGATGAATATGTTGAGTGACTCGAGTAGCAAGGGTAAGGCTCTTGCCGCTCCTTAGGGAGCTGAAGAGACTTTTGCCGCTTAGAATCCTACCGCTCCTCAGGGTGATAAGGCTCCTACTGATCCTCAGGGTGGTGAAGAGACTCCTACCGCTCCTCATGGTGGTGAAGAGACTGGGAGGCCATCAAAACACCAAAAACTTAGACGTACCATATAGTCTTACTTTGGAATTTCCAAAGCTTCTGATCCATCAAGTCAAGATGGAGCTACATCATCAACTCTTCCACCAAATATTGGTAGCATTCACAATACCTCACCACCACTGAAAGGTCAAGTTGAGATTGTCATTGATTTAAATCAAAATGTATCAAATCAGGATGGCAATACCGCAAGATGTTCCAAGGGATAGCATGGGCCCGGTTAGCCAGAATGGGATAATTGACTTAGATGAGGATGATGATGTTGGTAGCAAGAAAAGAAGAAGCAAATAAAAAATGGGGTGCGAGTGGGAAATGACAAGGAATTTTCAACTTGGTTGGTTGTCAAAGTACCCATCCATGGTACTAGTGGGGATTGACAATGCAAACAATATTGAAAAGGAAACATTGGCCAAATGTAAGATTTATAGTTGGAAATGTGGAAGAGCCAAGACGTTGCAACTAAAGATTGACACTATAGAAAATCATATCGGTAAAGTTTATGAAAAATAAATCATAGACGGAAAGTAACAATCATTTGTACGATGGAAATCAAAGGAAGATTGGCTTCATGTTAGGTATGTCACGGATTATAAAGAGCATGAAAAAATAATTTTGAACATTGTTGCATGTAAAGGTACACTTGAGGCTCAATTTGGAAAAGTAATGGAAGCAACAAATATGTCAAAAACTGTTCAGATGAGTGTTGTTTTCATATTTTGTCCAGAGGGTGTCTTATTATAGACTACCTAGAATATTCTGATTTATTCCCTTGTCACATTGGTCAGTAAATACTGGATGGGAATGGGAAAATTGTCTTGCTGTAGTTGAAAAGGAAGATTTAATGGAGAAAGTAAAAGAGTCAAATTTCATTGCATTATCTTTAGATGAAGTTATTGTGGTAGGAAATACTTCTTGGGTCTGTATGTATTTGTATACTGTAGAACAACATGTTTGTCAAGCTCCTCTTCTCTGTGTTCATAAAATGAAGGATAGTTCAACATCGCAAAATATATTTGAACTAGTCAAGAAATCTTTGAATGAAATTGTAGGTATGGATAAGTTGACAATTACTAAAAAGTTGGTGTGTGTAGGAGTTGATGGAGCTACAGTGATGCAAGGTCAAAGGACTGGTGTTTGCACAAAGTTACAAACTACTTGTGCATCATACATGCTTGGCATTCATTGCATGGCCCACATAATGAATTTAGCATTCAAAATTTGAAGAAAGTTTCCTACAGTATCAAAAGTTGAAAATCTAGTCTGCAAGATCCACACATACTTCTGTTGAAAATATTCTTAAGGATGTTGATACCATATGGATCTCCCTGCATGGAGTAGTGCAACGAGTTCTTTCAGAATATCAATCCTTGATTGGAGTGATGTACGAGCATCACAACACAGTAGACAAAGCTCCTAACCTCTTACATAGGTTAAGCAATATAGAGACACTCTTGAATTTAGCTAGTCTTCTCCCAATGCTAGATGAGATGAAAAATATTGTGGAGAAAGCCCAAGACAAAACTATGTATATTAATGAATATGCCAATCTACATAAACATACATGCTTGGCCCTTGATCATCTATATCTAGATCTAACATAAGATGGCCCTTTCATGTGGAAAAAAATTACTTATTTGAATAATCTTGATAATTATTTATAGTTTAATGAAAGCGGACACTTATGTATCTGTGTAGATGGATATGAGATACCAATGTACCATTATAAGACAGTTAGGCACTCTAGCAGAGAAGTAGCAGTTAAGGAGGAAGATTTTAAAGGCATTGTTAAATCTGTTGGTGATAATTTGAAGGAAATTGCAAAATCTCTTTCATCAGAGATACATGGAATATTCCTTCGACATGAAATACTTGAAGCCATGGGTATTGTGTATCCTCAAATTTGGGAAAATCGAGAAAACCCAAAATATTTCCATGATCAAGTAAAGAAACAAACTAGAAAAGAATTTGGAAAATTGCTGGAGGTTGAAAGGAATTGTGTATAATGTCTTTAATTTTCCTTTTGAGAAGGCACTCACAATATAGAGGTACAAATGTCAAAGAAGAAGGACTGGGTCGTGCAACACTCCAATTCCAAATGCTGGTACTGGTGGCAGTGATAGTGGTAGTGGCAGTTCAATTGGGATAGATGAAATTGACACAAATCACACAATGAATGTTGAATTTGAGACACAAACCAAAGAAAATGAAGAGAAAACTTAGAATCAACCCTCTTGACCCTTAATCCGTCAACCCTCACCCCTCAACCCTTAAACCCTAATCCCTCAACCCCTATACCCTCTACCCTATACATTGGACCCTCAACCCTAATCCCTCAACCCTATACCCTCAATCCTCTACCCTCAACCTTAAACCCTCAACCGTCAACCCTTAAACCCTAAACTCTTAAAACATCTACCCTCAATTCTCAAACCTCAACCCTTAATCCCTCAATCCCCAACCCTCAAATCCTAAACCCTCAACCCCGATACCCTCTACCCTGTACATGGGACTCTCAACCCTAATCCTTCAATCATATTTAACCTCAACCCCAATCCCTCAACCCTATACCCTAAATTCTCAACCCTCTAACCTATACATTGGATCCTCAACCCTCTTATATCTCTATCGCTCCCTCCTCTTCTCTCCTTCTCTCTATCTCACTTCTCCCTCCATCTCTCTATTTTTCCATCCCTCCCTCTCTACCCTAATCCCTCAACCCTAAACCCTCAACCCTTAAACACTCAAACCTAAACCCTAAACCCTAAACCCTCAACCCTTAAACCCTAAAGTTCCCTTAAACCCTCTACCCTCTATTCTCTACCCTCAACCCAATACCCTTAAACCCTTAAATCAAGGAAAACTCTCTACCCTTATCCATAAACCATCAAACCTTAATCCCTCAACACTTAAACCCTCAACCCTTTACCCTCAACCCTCAACCCTCAACCATTAAACCCTAATCCCTCAACCTCTATACCCTCTACCCTATGCATTGGACCCTCAACCCTAATCCCTCAACCCTATACCTTCAATCCTCTACGCTCACCCTTAAACCCTCAACCCTGAACTCTTAACCCTTAAACCCTACATTAAACCCTCTACCCTATACATTAAACCCTCAACCCTCAACCCTTAATCCCTCAACTCTGAACCCTTAAACCCTAAACCCTCATCCCTTATACCCTCTACCCTTTACATTGGAACCTGAACCTAATCCTTCAACCATATACCCTCAAAGCTATACCCTAAGCCCTCTATCCTCAACCCTAAACCCTAAACCCTTTGACCTTGAACTCTTAAACCTTCTACCCTCTACCATCAACCCAATACCCTCTACCTTCAACCCTAATCCCTCAACCCTTAAAACCTAATACCCTAAACCATCAACCCTATATGTTCTCCACCCTATACCCTCAACCCCTATCCCTTTCTCTCTATCTATACATCTCACCTCTCTCTCCCTCCCTCTCTCCTACACTCTCTAATTGTATCTATTTACCCTCTCCCTCTTTCTGCATACCTTTTGCTCAATAAATCTCTACCACCCTATCTCACTCCCTCTATCTATCTCTCTCTATCTCCCTACCACTCTCTCCACTCCCTCTCTCTCCCTCTCTCTTAGGTATCTCCCTCCCACCCCCTCTCTCTCTCAGGTCTCTCCCTCTAGCAATATACCTAGGTAACTCTCTCTCTCCCCTCTCTCTATCTATCCATCCCACCCTACCTAGATAAGTCCCTCTCACTCCACCCCCTCTATCTCTCCCTCTCTCAAGTCACTCCCTCCCACACCCTCTCCCTCTCTTAGGTATCTCACTCTCACACTCCCTTTGTCTCCCACTCCCTCTCTCTCGCACTCCCTCTCACTACCTATCTCTCAAGTCTCTCCTTCTCACCCCCCTCACACTCTCAAGTCTCTCCCTTTGGAAACCTACCTACATAACTCTTTCTCTCTCCCCCCTCTCTCTCCCCCCCCTCTCTCTCTCTCTCTCTCTCTCTCTCCCTCTATCAATTATCTCTCCCTCTATCCCTCTCACCCTACCTAGCTAAGTCCTTCTCACTCCAACCCATTTTCTCCCACTCCCTCTCTCTTAAACCCACTTCCACCCCCTCTCCCTCTCTCTAGACTCTCTCTCTCTCTCCCTCTCTCCCTCCCACCCTACCTAGACAAATATCTCTCTCTCAAAAAATTCAACAACACATCTCACAAACCTTCAACAATAATCCAAAACAACCTTTGTATAACACATGTTATTAGGCATTGCATATCACCTTGGAAGCATAACTATGACGGCCCACAATTTAGTGCAATGAACAGTCATTAATAAATTCTACAAAAAAACATAATGAAGCCAATCTCTCCAGTGAGATTGAAGAAAACATAGTTATAGACATTTTCTCCAATTCTTATGAAGATCCAACAATGGAAACGAAAGTTATTGTATTTTTTCCAAAACTGCAAACCCTAGGTAGTGTTCAGACCTGCCCTCACAAAAATGTTCATAACTTATTCAAATCTTAATGAAATTTGATGAGACTTGAAGAAAATGAAAGTAGATTCACATGGAAAAAAAATCAATAGGTCTTAGATCCAAAATATAGACTTTACATTCCGTACTATCACACTTTTCTAGACTGTAAATTCTACACAATATTGTTAGAATAGGCAGTCTCACCAAAATAGTCATATCTTCCAAAAACTCAATAAAATTCAATGAGACAAAAATAATTGGAAACTAGAAACAGAGATATTTCCATCCATATATGATACTCAATTATTTGATCTCATAAAATTTTGTACAAAACACAACTTCAGCCTAGTAACAATGTAAAAATCAGATCATGCACACAAAACTTGAGGTTGCCATTCATCAAACTTCAAAAATGATGTCTCCAACCCCCAATTCGAGTTTTGGATGGTTTATATATACATTTTCAACCAAAACCAACTATTTTCAACCACCTTTTGATTAGTTTGTTGACAAAACACCTTAATGACACTTCATCTACCTAATTTTGCACTTTTGACAATTTTTACAATATATGAGAAATGAACATCCTAGGACCTGTAACACCACAAAGGTGGCCTCTTGGGCCTTATGGAGGCATGTGATCAAATAGGTGCTCCTGCACCACTCCCTCTTGCAATTCTCTCTCTCTCCCTCTATCCCTCCCACCCTACCTAGCTAAGTCCCTCTCACTCTAACCCATTCTCTCCCACTCCCTCTCTCTTAAACTCTCACTTCCACCCCATCTCCCTCTCTCTATACTCTCTCTCTCCCCCTCTCTCCCTTCCACCCTACCTAGACAACTATCTCTCTCTTAAAACTCTCCCTCGCTCTAAAGACATACATAAATGTATACATACTTACATACATGCAAACATAATACATATGTACATACAATCCTAGATACATACAAGCATACATGTACATGTGTAGATACAATCTTACATACATATAGGCATACATACAATATGCATGCATTGATACATACATACACACATACATACAAGCATACATACATACATACAAGCATGCATACATACATACATACATGACATACAAGCATACATGTACATAGAAACATACAAATATATAAACATGCATTCAATAAAGTAGCATTTAACATAAAGCAAGACATAATGCGAGTGTGTTATATTGTGCTCGTGTTATGTCTTGCTAGACATGTCCCTCACAAATGCAAAAAACCATGTCAAAACTAAGATATAATGCTAGCACGCATTATAACGTGCATGTGTTATATCTTGCTTTGGGAATGCTCAAGACTTAGGCTTGGTATTTGCCTTGGAATACCAACCCAAAGGCTTGGAGGGCATTCCCAATGACCAGAGACATGTTTTTGCAAATTCTACAATATTTCGCATAATCGGGTTTGTGCTCACTATCAAGATTGCACATGGTTCAATGTCGAACAAATTGAACACCTAGGTATTGTTAGGTTCTCTCTTAGCTATCCAACGATGTAATTTTTTTCACTTTTTGACAATGTTAAACCTTTCATCTGTAATATCTTGTGTTTGTGTGTCTTTTTTGGCAAAAATTAGTGTTTGGTGTTTTTTCACTATAAATTAATCGTTCATCGAAATTATAAATAAATTAAATTTTTAGAAACTAGACTCCATTCTACAAATTTAAAAATAGATTAAAAAATTCAATTAATTTCCAAAATTTGTAGGGGTAGCATTGCCAAAATTCTATTTTTTAGAAAGTGTCCACTTAGAAAATTAGTAAAAAATCAAATATTCTTTAAAAAATTATCAGAAAAATCATCCATCAACTACATACTGTTAGCTAATTTCTCATTGGAGCAATTTTACAATATTAAAAAAAAGTTCAGCATGCTAGGGACATACAAGAGTTGCTATGTTATGTTTTTTTGACCAAAAAAAAACAATTTATGTACATCCCTCTTTTGAATCCCTTAATTTCAGTTGTTTTCAAAATAAATTAGACTAGTAGTTTAGAAAGTAGACTCAGAGCACGTTGATCCTTGTTTTTGTTCCATCTAAATTTTTTGAGTGTAACTATCCTCAATTTCACGTCCAAGGTCAATAGTTCCTAATTTAAAAAAAAAAGTGGAAACTTAAACCCCGTTTTTGGCCCCCCATCTTTTTTCACTTACCCATCATTTCCTTGTGAGGTTGGGATACTTTTTCCTTTAGAGAAATTATCAACTTGCGACGTTTGGATACTTTATCCTTTGGATGAATTTAACTTGTAGATTATGTCCTTTTAAATGTATATCAAAACAACCTACCATTGATTCTCTAAAAATGAAGGAATGTGAATTAATAACCAAACATTTAAATTCATTGAATTTAGTTTTGAGTCAATTAACCTCTATATATGTTAAGATAAACGAGGAAGATATGTGCATTATGATTCTATGTTCTTTTCTTGAGTCATTGCAAACTATGATTATTTCTACTAGTTATAATCTAACAAATCACAAGTTGAATTTCTTTATTGCAACTTTTTCTGGCATAGGAAATGAGGAATAAAGCCACTATGGATAGTATTACATATGGTATTCATATTAGGAGAAGGTCTAAGGAAAGAGAATGCTCTAAGGGAGAAAACAAGGGTCTAAAGAGAAAGCTATGTTTTGAGGCCAATTTAAAACTTTTGGAAAGAGTTGAGTGAAGTGTGAAGAAGGAATGTAGAAATAAGAAGATTTAACAATTATCTAATTCCTCCATAGAAAATTCCTCAAATGAAGGTATTAAGCTAAAGTCTTTCTTGCAATATTATTTATGATGATCATTGGTCTGTTGACTCTGGATGCTCATACCACATGACTCCTCATAAGGTTTAGTTCTCATCATCTAAGGCATATGATGTTGGGAACACCCGTTCCTTATTGCCAACAATAGTTCATATCTAATAGTTAGAAAATAAAAGGTACAATTGTGTTTCTATGATGGGATGATACAAAATTTCTTAGATGATTTTCATATTCTTGGATTATAGATAAATTCAATTTCTATTTCTAACTTGAATGATTCATGAATATATGTAACATAATTTGATAAGATAGGTTGTAGATTGGTGAGAAGAAACTTGATTGTAGAAAAAGCATCAAGAATGAGAATCTTATTTGAATTGAATGCCATAGTACTATATTTATAATTCCACTTATGTAACTAAAAAATATAAATATAAACGTATGTGTGGTATGATAGATTAGGTCACATGACTGGAAAGGGTTTAAACAACATTATTAAACTATGCTCATTTAAATGTTGTAGCCCTAAACCTTACATTAATTCAAAACATGTATATAAGAATGTATGTGTAAATTTAATATTTCAATATAAAATTCAAATTTATTAGACTTATATGCATAAGAAAGTACTTAAAAAAATGATCATCAAAGGTCTCACATGACCATTATGACTACGAGGGCATGAAGTGCCACTCTAAGAAATCATGTCATGATAATGCAAAATATTCACTTAGAGAGAGGAGAGGCCCTCATGAAGCTCATGTAGACCCCCACCCTAGAGTTGTCATGAGATTGATATGGGCACAACATATCTTGTTAAAATGTCATGGTTGAGTGAGTTTTTGTACATGAAATAAATTAGCATGACATATTATATGAGAAATCATTGGGATCATTTTGACTTTTAATAGATTTTGTGAGATAAGATTTATGCAAATGGATGTGTTATGGAGTGTGATCTTGTGTTGAATTATGTGTTATAGTTATGATTGTATTATATCATATGTATTTTGGTTTATGGGTGGATTTGTAATGCAATAGAGGTTTAGAAGAGTATGATCACACATGCAAGATGATAACAATGCAAAGGATCATTACATATTGTCATATAAGAAAGTAAAAGGAAATAATGGGAGACACATTATCAACCCTTAGGAATTCACAAATCCCTATGGATGTGTTGATTTTATTGGTCTACAAAAAATTCCTTAATGAAACTTAGGACAAGATAGAGAAGAAGATATACTATAGAAAGAAGTGTCAATAACATAATATATACATGGGATAACTCTTCCAAGTAAAAATCCACCACCAAAAATGTAGATATTAATGTATTACTTGAAATAAATCTTACAATACAATGAGAGAATCCCACAAATAATACAACTAAATATATCAACACTCTAATAGCTAACTCAATGCTAGAACTTGTAATGCTTTCAATATCATATAATAGAAATTTATATGATAAGTACATTTTGAAAGTTAAATAGAGTGCAATTGTAATCAATCTAGGTTAGATTATTAATAGTGAAAAATAATAAAATATTCATTTGGTAAAAAATATTCTAGTACAATTTTAGTTTTATATTTTAAAGTATTACAAATCTTGTATGCAATAAGATCTAATATTTCATAAACTCTATAAATTATTTAACTTTACAAATAAACCAAAAACTACTTAACAATAATAACTTTCACTAAAAATTAAAATAATTTTAGAAGAGTCGTATGTATTTACATAATATATTAGTTAGACTATACATTTCTTAGATGGTACATAAGGACATAGTGTAGTAGTCAAATCCCAACATTGTTATGGTGGCCACCAAAGTCCAAACCTGGTGTTGAGCTGTTATGCTCATAGGCCATGTACCTTCATTGAATTGATGTGTTCATAAAATATGTGCCTTCAATGGATAATATGCTCGCAAGTTGTGAGCCTTCATTATGAATTTTGAACTCACAAATTTGAATGTGATGATAATATCGCTCCCAAACATTTACCTTTGTAATAAAACCTTTAAAAAGATATTTTCATAAATGATCTTTCTAAGTTCAACCAGACGCAAAAACCTAAATTTACTAATGAAAAAACTGATACATAAAACAAAGAGGAAAGCGATCTCTGAACTGATATATAAAACAAAGAGAAAAACAAATCTCCTGAACTGGAATATCTTGCGGTTGGTGGCAGGTTGGGCTCAAGGAAGTGACTGATAGTTACTCATAGAATGTCGAAAAGGCCATCCGATAAGCGATAAGTGGTGGAGATATGCCACCCTTACAACTCTCCATCACTTTAATAACGACAATCAATCATACAAGTGGGAAACACAAGATAAAATTTCATCTGCCATTGACAATGAAATAACTCTGCTTTTGCAGGTTGATGTTACACTGCTCTTATCATTTTCACGGAAGATTCTATCGCTCTTAACATTTGCACCATCCTATTCTAGAGGATATGCAATGAATGTTTTCTAAAAGATTGCGAGACTGTGTCATTTATGTTGGGAGGAGTCCTTTACTATATTTGATAATATGCGTATTCAACTGTTGCACGTTATCTGTGTGTGTGAATGAAACTTATCCTGAAATGTTTTGCATTTAAAAGAAATTCATATTCGTAGGAGTGGATAATTGATCATGAACAAGTTCTTTTTTGGTGCCATGACTTGTATCATCGACAGCTGCAACTTTTTAAATATTGTCCAATTGTCAATCGAATATCATTTCATAGTGCATAAAAAATCCCATGCTTCAACCCTTTCAACTTAAAGATAATTTTATTTTAGCCTGAGATAGAAGTTTAATGAAAGGAGAATGGTCTTTTAAGAAAATTTTTTAGATTGTAGATATTGGACTTCTAAATTATTGATTTATTTTAAGTTTAGTAGGAAGGATTGAGGGATATTAATTTTGTCAAATTTATGTAGATTGAAATTTAATAATGTAGGTTTTTGTATTCAATGAAAGACAAAGGTAAGATTCATTCATTTTTTTATGTCTTTCATGATTTCTTATGTCTTGTGAATTGGAGGTACATCTATAGGTGTCTGGTTAGGGGACGAATAATAGTTTGATGTCATCCATAATGACAAATGAGATGAACAATGGTTGTTGGAGTGTGTTGAAAAAGGCTAAAAGAGTCATAAGGAAATGAATGAATCTTAGCTTTGTATTTCATTCTCATGCACTTTGGTGTATATTTTCAATGGAGGTGGTGAGGCCCAAGATGCTTAAAAGAAAAAGGTTTTTAAGGGACTCATCGTGGAATACAAATAGGGAAGGATTTTAAAGCAATGTGTTGAAATTACTTTCCTTCCCATCACCATAGTTTGGGGTGATTTTATGCAAAGGTCGGATCTTTCAACGGTTAAAATAGATATTTCAACTAAGTTCATATTGAAGCTTCAAGATAAAGATTACAAACAAAGCCATTATTAGGGTGTTACGTATTACTTTCATCAAGCACAAGTACACAAATGGTTTGGATGTAGTTTAGATTAGGTAGACTTTTAATAAGAAGGGTAGCTCATAAATCCTTTGTTCCTATGGTGGCCTATGTAAAGCTATTTAATAGGGTTCTAGATTATGATGACAAAGCTAGAAAAATCAAGCGTCACCTAACCTACATTAGGAGAAAGTCTCCTAAAAAAATTGTCCCAAATATATTTTGTTCTTAAAGAAATATCTACCAAGGAGAGCTTAGAGGATGCAAAGGAGGTAAGAGGAGTCATAAAGCCTTGATTCACATAGACAAGTTGGATCCAAAAGTGGTGATATAAACTAGTGGTAAAGGTCCAATGAAGACAACGTTTACTTAAAAGAAATAACATTGATAGTAGATCTATCATGATTGTATAAGATCTTTTTCCTTCAATTTATTATTATCCATTGTAATCTATAAATGAATATATGTTAAAAATATAAGAATCTTACTGATTTATATTATAATAAATATATTACCAAATCAATTTATTAGGAGAAACAATCTTATCCAAAACTGAATTGGGATGTGTGCTGAAATATATTATGTTCTATAGGAAGTGAAAAGCGTAATCCATAAGAAAAGCCAAGTACTGAGTTGGAAAGTTGCAGCATTGTTCTAACCATTGGATTCTTTAAGAGAGATATGTTTGAGAGATTCATGTCTATCACTTAAATCCTACACACAACAACCACGTGCTATTTAAAAGAATTCAATAAAATAGCAGTTAGGCAATATTCAATGAGCAACGGAATAGCCAATAGGCATAGACTAATTTTGTTTTCCTGTAAAGTTCTCCCCGCCGGCATCAGTGTCAGACTGGAGGAGATCTCTCCTTATCTCTCTCTTTATCACTCCCTCTCTCCTTATCACTCCCTCTTTCTATTTCTCTATGCTTATCTCTCCTCTCTCTATTTCTCTCCCCCTCTCCCTCCCTCTCTATTTATTTATAAATGTATATCTCTCTCACTCATACACACACACTTCCTCTTTCTCCTTCTCTACCTCTATCTCTATCTCTCTATCTTTCCACCTATGTATACCTCTTTCTATTACTTATCTCTATCACCTTCTTTCTCTCTCAATCTTTCCCTTCTATCTCTATCTCCCTATCTCTTTCCCCCCTCTCTACCTATATCTCATTATGTCTACCTCTCTCTCTCTCTCATCTCTCTATATCTTTCTATCTATATCTCTCTTTATCTAGATATCCCTATCTTTCTCCCTATACATCTATATCCTTTCTCTCTCCCCCCTTCTTCTCTCTCCATCTTATTCATCCCATCTCTCCCTCCATATATTCTACTATGTATCTTTATCTTTATTTCTCACTCAATCTCCTTCTCACTCATCTCTCTATCTCTTTCTATCCATATCCTTCTCTATGTATATCTCCCTATCTCTATATCTCTTTTCCTATCCCTCTCTATATATCTCCCTCGCCCTCTCCCTCTCCCTCTCCCCCCCTCTTCTTCTCACTCCCTTTCTACATATATCTCCCTCTTCCCCATCTTCCCTCTCTCCCTTTCTCTCTCCCTCCCTCTCTCTATCTCTCTCCCATCTCTCCTTCTCTTGCTCCCTCCCTATCCCCCTATCCATCTTTATATCTCAACCTCTCTCTCCCTTTATCTTTCCATATATCTCTATATCTATTTCTTTCTCTTCCTATTTCTCTCTCTCTCTCTCTCTCTCTCTCTCTCTCTCTCTCTCTCCCCCCTAATCTCTATTTCCTCTCTATCTCCCCTCCCATCTCTATTTGTCTTTCTCTACTTCTCTCTATTTTTCTCTCTCTTTTTCTCTCTCCCTCTCCCCCTCTCTCTACATCTCCTTATATCTCTATCTTTATATCACTCTATCTTTCCATATATCTCTTTATATCTCTATCTCTCCCTCTTCCTCTTCTTCTTTATCTCATTATCTCTTCATTTCTATCCATCCCTCTCTATCTCTCCCCTTTATCTCCCTATCTCTCTCTGTATCTAATATATTTGTCTCCCTTGTCCTCTCTCATTCTATATTCATCTCTACCTCTATCTATTTGTCTCTCTTCCTCTCTCACTCTATATTCCTCTCTTCCCCTCCATCTCTAGAAATGTACCCCTCTCTCTACCCATCCATCTCTCTCCCTATCTCTTCCCCTCCCTCTTCATAGACCTTCATTGTTCTTCTTGATTGAAATATTTTCTTTCACTCACTTTTAGAGAGCTTTGTTGCACAACAATACCATTTTATGAATGACCAACCAATTGAACTCATGTAATACACAAATTTATACAAAAAATAGGCTTAAAGTTTCCCTAATTGACATTCCACACCTCTTCGGTGTACCCATTGCACACCAAGGTGCGATTGCTAATATTTATAAATATAAAACTCAAAAATTTTAAAAATCCTTTAAAAAACTCAATTTTTTTTAATAATTTCTTTGTAAAAAATCCTTAAAAGACTCAATTTATTTTTTAATTTTTTATATTTTCTCTATAAAATTTCTTAAAAGTGCTCAATTTATTTTTTATTTTTTATATTTTCTCTATAAAAATTGTTAAACAAACTCAATTTATTTTTAACTTTTTATATTTTCTCTATAAAAATCCTTAAAAAACTCAATTTTTTTTCTTTTATATTTGCTTTCTAAAAAATCTTTTAGTTGTAACAATATGTTTCTATTATAAATCTTTAAAAATCTCAATTTTTGATTTTTATTTTATTTTATTTTTTATTTATTTTCTACAATTTTTTATGGAGTAGGACTCACACAAGTTGTAGGTTTTTGGTATGTGCCTTTTGCCTCTATTTTTTCAAACGTTTACTAGCAGCACTCAAGTGAGATATTACTAGCAACACTCAAGTGAGAGATATTATCTTTAGTTTTTGTACCTAATGCAATTTCATTTTTGGAACTCAATATTTTGCACTTTCCATCTTTGAACTGAAGATTGTATCCCTAATCAACCATTTGACTAACACTCAAAAGATTATGCTTCAATTCTTCCACATACAGAATATCATCAATATTATGCTTACTATCAAGAGAAATGCAACCTCTTCCATGGATCACACTAGTTGTACTATCACCAAATATTACAACACCACCATCATAATTTTCCAAGCTTACAACCTTACTTTTTTCTCCTGTAATATGATGTGAACATCCACTGTCAATTACCAATTCATCTTTTTCTTCAACTTGAGCAACTAGGGCTTTCTCCACATTTGTACAATCAACAGATTCAGTAGATACATGATTATTTTCCTTGATAGAAATAAATACCTATTCATCATCACTTCTATTTCCTTTATCAGATTCATCATCTGTCACGCCTTCATCAGTAGCATAGTATCACTTCTTCTAAAATATAGGCTTGTTATGTCTTAGTTTAGCAGCTCTTTTTGGATACCTTGATGCAAAATGACCTATCTTATTGCAAGAAAAACATTTAAGAGGAAATTTTCCTTCATTCATTCCTTTTCCTCTTGGTACTCTTTTGACAATAAGTGCTTCCAACTCTTCTAGCTCTCTTTCTTCTTCTTCAATCTGTTTGATTTCATCCTCCTACTTGAATGTCTTCCTAGATGAACTCTTACCTAGATCATGTCTCTATCTATCTCTTCTGGAAGTAGTAGCCTTAAATGTACATTCAACCTTAGGAAGGGCATCACCAAATTTTCTCAACTCAAAATCAGTCAGCTTACCAACCAATGTATCTCTGGTTATGTTTGTTATAGTCTAGAG